>CM017194.1:11329272-11556772 GCA_004837865.1 Musa balbisiana
ACTTTTTTTTTTCATAAATCCTGAATGGAAATTGAACACTCGAAACTCCCTTGGCTCCCGACCCCGAAGGCCAACACGGGATTGGCTATCTTCTGGAAACCTCCCGAACTGCTCTAACCTGGCTTTCCTTACCCGCAAAACTTGGAAGTGTTGTTCCTTCCCTGCTTTTTCAACCGCTTTACTTCCTTTAGCCGCATTTTCTTTTTAACCTGCCCTTTTTCCTATATAATGATCCTGCCTTGGTTCCCCCCTTTTTATTTTTCCAACAAAACTTGAAGACTTTTTACCGCAACCAACACCTCCTCCCTTGGGCATTCCAAAGATTTCCCTTTCCTTCCCCCGGAACCCGACACCCCGCATACTTAAACAAAACCTGGAAATTTGGGAACTTTTTTCCAACGAAAGAATTGGAGTCCGCCCCTAGGAGATAATTTAACCTAAGTTTCAGTTAATACCCCCACCCCCCTACTTCTTTCCCCCTTGCCCCCCCCAACGTGTTACACCATCTTTTCTTTGCGGCCGCGGAAAACACTCAAATTCCCATCTCACTAATTGCCCTGAAAAACTTAAGAAATAAAAAACTACCGGGGCCGATAAAAGACCAAGAACTAAACACGGGCGCAACTCGTTTTTTTTTCCAATTTTTTCCCTTTTTTTTCCACTCCTAATTGGCCCCAGGACATATTCTTTTTGATCTTCTTGTTTGTAACTCGCAACAAAGTACGATTGACTTTGCGCCAAAGAAGAAAGAAGAATCATATGAACTTCCACAAGCCACCGGAAATGTGGAAGAAACCTTGCCTGTTTTTTTCCCCCTATATGAAAGGAACTTGAAAAGAGCATTTGCAAACCATTTTTTGGCACTCCCGTTTAGCGCCCCCAAAGAAGTTAAGCGTTTAGCGAGTTTGTTGCCTTTCAAAGCAAGCCTGTTTTTTATTATTTTTCCCTATGGGCCCCGAAACCCTTGAAAGTTCTTCCTCTGATATGATATGCCTAAGATATTCCACCTTCTAGTGAAGGAAGTAAAAATTCGTAGTGGTCGTTGTGTGTTCGAAGGGTGATTTTCAGTATATCTTCTTTGCACACTCATATTTGATGATACCTAGATTGAAGGTCTAGTTTTGTGAAGATTTGTGCTTCTTTTCATCTAGCAATTCATCTACTATTGGAATAGGGTATTTGTGCTTGACGGTTATGCTATTGAGGGCTTGGTAATCAATGCACATTCGCCATGTTCCATCCTTTCATACAAAGAGCATCGGTGAAGAGTACGGGCTGTAACTTGGCTGAATAACTCCTATTTTGAGCATCTCTTTTACAATTCTTTTTATTTCATCCTTCTGGAGATATGGATACTGATATGGCTGAGTATTTACTGGAGGTTTGCTTGGAAGAATCGTTATACAATGATCATGCTGATGGGTAGGAGATAGGTTGCACGGTTCGTCAAATATATTTGAAAATTCAACAAGCAAAGGAAGTAGGTTTGGATCTTTAAATTCAGTTAGCTCTCCCTTAGTTTGCTACTCAAGTTGCACCAAAAAGCCGCTGCATGCTTTATACAAAACCTTCTCCATTTATTGTGTGCAAATCATCATTATGTCACCCCCACGTTTCCCGTGTAGTATCACCTGTTTCCTTTTATTATAAATTCTCATAATTAGTTTTGTAAAGTTTCAAGAAACATCACCTAATGTTGTCAGCCATTTGATGTCGAGCACGGCTTCATAATCATCAAGAGGGAGGAGGAAGAAATATGCAATTATCTCTTTGTCTTGCAGTAATAGTTTCACCCATGGGCACCTACGATCATACTTCAAAATCCGTTCGTCGGTGACCTTGACATCAAACCTACTGTAATTCTTGATAGGTAAGGCCATCCAGATAGCAACCTTACTATTTAGGAAGTTATTAGTGTTGCCCGTGCCGATGTGAACAATGATCGATTATTGTTTGAGAAGGCCTTCAAATTTCATCGTTTGCAGGTTTGAGTAGCCGGCTAGTGTATGTACTGTAACTTCGATTAGTTATGGATCTTCTTCTACATCTTCTTCTTTATTATCAAGGCTCTCTTCTAGATGTTCAATGACCTCTTCTTCTACTAGTTCAATCATAAGAAGTCTCCCTTTTCTACAGTGATGCTAGCGGCTCTACGGCTCGTCGCGGTGCCAACATAACTCCTTCATAGATCGCTCCCAAAGCTCTTCTCTTGTCATCATTTTTTATGCAGGGACTCGGTTGATAGTAGGGGGGCTGAGTGCTTCAGTATTGCAGGTCAAGAAGCGATCCTAGTTCTCTAGGCTTCATGGTTCAATCGCTCATCTTGATGTCGTGCAAAAGAGATGGCTGCCATAAGCGTGTACGGTTGTCGTGCTTTAACTTCTCCCCGAATCTCCGGCTTTAAGCCCTCAATGAAGGTCCCCAATAACTATTTTTGAGACCAATCATGAGTTTGATTAGATAACCTTTCAAACCAGGTTTGGTACTCATGAATGGTGGAGGTTTGTCAGATCTTTGCTAGTTATCCGTCAATGTTCTCGTAATCGATTGGTTCGAAGTGGATCAGCAGTCCTTCTTTGAATTATCACCTTGAGAGGACTCCATGAGTATGTTTAAACTAGTCAAACCACTATATGGCATCCCCTTCAAGATGTATTGTTGTAATTTCCACCATAGATGCATCCACAAGTTTTGTGATACCGAAAATAACACTCCGGGCTTGAGATCCAACCAATCGGGTTTCCTTCTTCCCATCTAGGGAAGTCCACCCTCATGCATGGATAGTTGGGGTCAGTCATAAAGCTCCCCTCTCTTGGAAGTCATCTTTTCGGGCTTGGTGTGATTGGTTAGAGCTCTCTCCTTAATATGATTTTTTCAAGATTGGGGGTTGGCCCAAACTAAGTTTGATAAAGAGAGTCCGAATCTTATTATCATTCACGCCTCGAAGGCTTCGAATTTAGCATTGATTGTCTCCTCAAATGCCATAGTATATGTCTCCAAATCTATGATTTTAAGATCTCTCTTTTGTTGTCAGGTTAAAGACATGTATAGGTTGAGAGAAGTGATGGTCGAAAGGGTTAGTGGATTGGTGGATGTAGACTGCAGTTTAGGCTTGTTTTGTGGCTATTTTGGGTGCAGTTTGAGAGTGTGGTTTGGTAGAGTTTTAGGGCTATCAATGAAAGTTTTAGATCTATGGTATATGGCAGCAAAGGTTTGATAGAAATCAGCGGAAGTTGCTGCAGGTATTTGTTGTCTTGTAAGAGCAGAATTATCATCAAAGAAACAGCGGTTTCTCGATAAAATTTCCACCAAAAATTTGAGAGATTTGAGGAGAGAATTGACAACAAAATCTTAGTTTATATGATAGCAAGGATATTCAATTTAATCAAGAAAATTTTGGTAGTATAACAGCGAGGAAATTGGTGCAAATTGCGATAGCAGAATTCTCGTCAAAAAATTTCAGTGGATTTCGATGAAAATTTGCAGCAACACAAAATCATTTTTACAGATAAATTCCTTAATAGATCAATCTTAGATGGAAGCCAAGATGATCTATAAAGTGTATAAGAAATTTTATTCAAAAAAGATTGCAAATAGATCGGTTAAGGCAACAATATGCCGCTGAAATTTTCTGCAACACAGATTTAAAAGTGTAGCAGATTGGACGTAAAAGATCAGTGGTTTATATTAAGAATTTTTTGATGAAACCAAAGGAAAATCCATTGTTAGAAGTATTAAAGCTATCATAAAAAATTCATAGAAATTTGGATAGAAAAAATGTAGTACCAAGATCAAACAAACTGTGCTATGTGGCTGAAATTTTATAATACAAATTTTTAAGTATAGCAGCTTAGAGGTAAAATATCAAAAGTTTATATTAAGAATTTTTTGACAAAAATAAAGGGAAATATGCTATTAGGAAGTGTCAAAGCTGTCATAAAAAATTTATAGAGATTTGGATAGAAAAAATAAAATAGCAAGATCAAACAAACTGTGCTATGTGGTTGGAATTTTACAATGCAGATTTTCAAGTATAGCAGTTTAGATGTAAAAGATCAATAGTTTATATTAAGAATTTTTGACAAAACTAAAGGAAAATCTGCTGTTAGGAAGTGTCAAAGGTATCATAAAAATTTTGTAGAGATTTGGATAAAAAAAAATGCAGTAGTAAGATCAAACAGACTTTGCTATGCGGTTGAAATTCTGCAATGTATCTTTCGTCGTAGAGATGAAAACTTTGCGACGAAAAGTTTATGCAGCAATATAGGAGCAATTTTTCTTGGATTTTTGAATAAGGATAACTAAATTGCAATAGCAGTAAGGTAGGAAACCAGAACCTATTGCAATTCATGGGGAGATCAAAGAATAATCCGCGATGGTGGAGATGATGACGGAATTTGGCGACGATCTTTTAAGCAATTGTGGGAATTGCTTTAGGCGGCTGTGGAGAGATGATAGATGGTTGTGGAAGGGTAGCGAGATGCCAAGAACACTGCTCTGATACCAAGTATTAGAACCCTTGTAGATTCTAAGCTTGGGGTTGATCTCTTTAGGGGATCGGCCTCCTTGGAACTCTATAGGGGTTCCTTCCTCCAAGTTACTGTTCAAAAGCTGCATAAAATATTCATTAATTACTTCTCAAAAGAGGATGAATACATGGCTATTTATAGGGTTTCTAAACCCTAACTCCTAATAGGACTCCTACTCAAGACTCCTATTCCTTTACAACTCCTAATTCTTTTCTAAGAAATAACCTACAAATCCTAGCAGGGCTCTTCACCTCTTTAATAGGGGTCGACTTAGGTAGGTTTACATAAATGTCCCTTTCAATTAGGACTCTCCTAGCTAGAGTCCTAACATATTATTTCTATCATCTCGAGGACCAAAAGGTCTTTCTAGTCAAGAGAGCAATGTTCCTTGAGAAGGAACACATTCTTGGCTGAGATAATGGGAGCATGATAGAGTTAAGTGAGGTTGGAGAATGTTAGAACCCTTGTAGATTCTAAGCTTGGGGTTGATCTCTTTAGGGGATCGGCCTCTTGGAACTCTATAGGGGTTCCTTCCTCCAAGTTACTGTTCAAAAGCTGCATAAAATATTCATTAATTACTTCTCAAAAGAGGATGAATACATGGCTATTTATAGGGTTTCTAAACCCTAACTCCTAATAGGACTCCTACTCAAGACTCCTATTCCTTTACAACTCCTAATTCTTTTCTAAGAAATAACCTCCAAACCCTAGCCGGCCTCTTCACCTCTTTAATAGGGGTCGACTTAGGTAGGTTTACATAAATGTCCCTTTCAATTAGGACTCTCCTATCTAGAGTCCTAACATATTATTTCTATCATCTCGAGGACCAAAAGGTCTTTCTAGTCAAGAGAGCAATGTTCCTTGAGAAGGAACACATTCTTGGCTGAGATAATGGGAGCATGATAGAGTTAAGTGAGGTTGGAGAATGTTAGAACCCTTGTAGATTCTAAGCTTGGGGTTGATCTCTTTAGGGGATCGGCCTCTTGGAACTCTATAGGGGTTCCTTCCTCCAAGTTACTGTTCAAAAGCTGCATAAAATATTCATTAATTACTTCTCAAAAGAGGATGAATACATGGCTATTTATAGGGTTTCTAAACCCTAACTCCTAATAGGACTCCTACTCAAGACTCCTATTCCTTTACAACTCCTAATTCTTTTCTAAGAAATAACCTCCAAACCCTAGCCGGCCTCTTCACCTCTTTAATAGGGGTCGACTTAGGGAGAATGTTAGAACCCTTGTAGATTCTAAGCTGGGGTTGATCTCTTTAGGGGGATCGGCCCTTGGAACTCTATAGGGGTTCCTTCCTTCAAGTTGCTGCACAAAGGCTGCGGAAAAGATTCATCTATTGCTATGAAAAGAGGAGGAATACATGACTATTTATAGGGTTTTTTAAACCTTAATTCCTAATAGGACTCTTACCTCAATTAAGACTTCTACTCAAGACTCCTAATAGGACTCCTACTCAAGACTCCTATTCCTTTACAACTTCTAATTCTTCTTTAAGAAATAACCTCCAAACCCTAGCCGGCCTCTTCACACTCTTTAATAAGGGTTGGCTTAGGTAGGTTTTACATGAATGCCCCTATCAATTAGGACTCTCCTATCTAGAGTCCTAACAAACCCGCCCTCTTCAAATCAGCCTTGTCCTCGAGGCTAACAATCTATGAATTTTGGGAATTTGATCTTCAAGTCATCATAGTTCTCCCAAGTGGCACCTTCTACTGGTAAGTTCGCCCATTGTATTAGCATTTCAGTAATGAGTCGTCATCATTGAGTCACGATCCGTCAAGCAATAATGACACTCAACTGGGTCTGGAGTTCTCCTTGGGTAGTCATATTTAGTGGGTGGCTTTAGGCTATCTCCAAGCACCTATTTATCACTTTCGTCTGGCCGTCGGTTTATGGGTGATACGCCGTACTCTTTTTCAATTTAGTGCCCTGCATTTGGAATAACTCTATCCAAAATCTGCTTGTGAAGATGCAAGTAGAATTTGGCACAAGCACAATGCGTCCCTTATAGCGTAATTCTTTTGAGTCCCAATTGTAATGAGCCACGGAGTTTAGTGCTTCCTCCAATTTTTTTATAATCTTACTAGTTTCTGGATCTTCCTGCCATTCCCTCTTAATATCCTTAAGGAAGTCACAGGTTGAAAGTGAAATGGTCGAAAATTTAACTTGCTTGGGTAGCCATGAAAGCGCATCTGCAATAACATTCTCTTTCCCTTTTTTGTAAGTTATTTCATAATCATATCCAAAAAATTTTGTTATCCATTTTTGCTATTTAGGGGAAGATATCTTCTGCTCTAAGAAATATTTAAGGCTTTTATGGTTGGTTTTGATTTGAAAGCGTCGCCCGATCAAGTACGATCTATATTTAGCCACCGCATGCACAATCGCAAGCATCTCCTTGTCATAAATAGTCATTTTGAGATTGGAAGGAGATAATGCCTAACTAGTATAAGCAAGGGGGTGGCCATCTTATATTAGTATAACACCAATTCCGACTCCGAAGGCATCGGCTTCAATAACAAAAGTTTTGCCGATGTTGAGCGTTATTATCACTACGGCTTTATGTTCGTTGAAAGCAGTGGTGGCTTTGTTTGACCATTGGAAAGCATCTTTTTTCAGCAAGGAAGTAAGTGGTGCACTGATCTTTCCATAGTTTTTCATGAACTTACGATTGTAGCCTATTAAACCGAGAAAGCCACGTAGCAATTTTATGTTCCTCGAGGTCGGCCAATTCTGCATTGCTCCAATTTTGGAGGGGTTCATTGCCACACCTTCCTCTAATATGATATGCCTAAGATATTTCACCTTCTGATGAAGAAAGCAAAAATTCGTAGTGGCCATTATGTGTTCGAAAGCGATTTTCGGTATGTCTTCTTTGCACACTCATATTTGATGATACCCAGATTGAAGGTCCAGCTTTGTAAAGATTTGTGCTCCCTTTCATCTAGCAATTCATTTGCTATTGGAATAGGATATTTGTCCTTGATGTTTATGTCATTAAGGGCTCGGTAATCAATGCACATTCGTCATGTTTCATCCTTCTTTCGTACAAAGAGCACCGGTGAAGAGTAGGGGATGCAACTTGGCCGAATAATTCCTATTTCAGGCATCTCTTTTACAATCCATTCTATTTCATCCTTCTACAGATATGAATGCTGATATAGCCAAGTATTTGCAGAAGGTTTGCGCAAAAGAATCGGTATACAATGATCATGCCGATAGGCAAGAGGTAGGTTGCGCGGTTCGTCAAATATATCTGAAAATTCAGCAAGCAAAGGAAGTAGGTTTATATCTTCAAATTTTGTTGGCTCTCCCTTAGTTTGCTGCTTAAGTTGTACCAAAAAGTCACTGTATACTTTATGCAAAATCTTCTCTATTTGTTGTATATAAATCGTCGTTACGTTGCCCCCACGTTTCCCGTGTAATATCACCTGTTTCCCCTTACTATAAAATTTCACAATTAGTTTCATAAAATTCTAGGAAACATCACCTAATGTCATCAACTATTCAATTTTGAGCATGGCCTTATGATCATCAAGAGGGAGGAGGAAGAAATCTGCAATTATCTCTTGGTCCTGTAGTAACAGTTTCTCCTGCGGGCACCTACAATCACATTTCAAAATATGTCCGTCGGTGAACTTGACATCAAACCTACTATAATACTCGATAGGTAAGGCTATCCGGACAGCAACTTTACTATCTAGGAAGTTATTAGTGCTGCCCGTGTTGATGAGAACAGTGATCGATTGTTGTTTGAGAAGGCCTTCAACTTTCATCGTTTGCGAGTTTGAGTAGCCAGCTAGTGCATGTACCGTAACTTCGATCGGTTGTGGCTCTTCTTTTGTATCTTCTTCTTTATTATCAAGGCTCTCTTCTAAATGTTTAATGCCCTCTTCTTCTACTGGTTCAATCATAAGAAATCTCCCTTTTCTACAGCGATGCTCGCGGCTCCACGGCTCGTCGCGGTGCCAACATAACTCCTTCGTATATCGCTCCCGAAGCTCTTCTCTTGTCATCATTTTTGGTGCAGGGACTCGGTTGATAGTAGGGGGGGCTAAGGGCTTCTGCATTGTAGGTCGAGAAGTGATCTTAGTCCTCCGGGCTTCATGGTTCAATCGCTCCTTTTGATGTCGTGCGAAAAAGATGGCTGCCATAAGTGTGTACGGTTGTCGTGCTTTAACTTCTCCCCGGATCTCCGGCTTCAAGCCCTCAATGAAGGTCCCCAATAGCTATTTTTGAGACCAATCATGAGTTTGATTAAATAACCTTTCAAACCTAGTTTGGTACTCCTGAATGGTGGAGGTTTGTCGGATCTTTGCTAGTTGTCCGTCAATGTTCTCATAATCGGTTGGTCTGAAGCGGATCAATAGTCCTTCTTTGAATTGTCGTCATGAGAGGACTCCATGAGTATATTTAAACTAGTCAAATCATTGTATGGCATCCCCTTTAAGATATATAACTGTAATTTCCACCATAGATGCATCCGCAATTTTGTGGTACCGAAAATATCGCTCCGCGCGTGAGATCCAACCAATCAGGTCTCCTTCTTCCCATCTAGGGAAGTCCACTCTCATGCGTGGATAGTTGCGGTTGGTCATAATGCCTCCCCTCTCTTAGAAGTCATCTCTTCGGGCTTGATGTGATTGGTTAGAGCTCTCTCCATGATGTGATTTCTTCATGCTTGGTGGTCGGCCCAAACTGAGTTCGGTAAAGAGAGTCCGAATCTTATCCTCCATTCGTGCCTCCAAGGATTCGAATTTAGCATTGATTGCCTCCTTAGATGCCATAGTATATGTCTCTAAATCTGTGATGTTAAGATCTCTCTTTTGTTGTCGGGTTAAAGGCAAGTATAGGTTGAGAGAAGTGATGATCGAAAGGGTTGGTGGATTGGTGGATGTAGGCTGCGGTATAGGCTTGTTTTGTGACTGTTTTGGGTGAAGTTTGAGGGTGTGGTTTGGTGAAGTTTTAGGGCTATGAATGAATATTTTAGATCTATGGTAGATGGCAGCAAAGTTTTGATAAAAATCAGTGGAAGTTTGCTGCAGAATTGTGTTGTCTTGTAAAAGCAGAATTGTCATTGAAGAAACAATGTTTTCTCAATGAAATTTTCACCAAAAAATTAAGAGATTTGAGGAGGGAATTGAAAGCAAAATCTCATTTTATATGACAGCAAGGATGTCTAATTTAATCAAGAAAATTTTGGCTGTATAATAGCAAACAAATTGGTGCAAGTTGTGATAGCAAAATTCTCATCGAAAAATTTCAACAGTTTGCGATGAAAATTTGCAGCAACACAAAATCATTTTCTGAGATGAATTCTTCAATAAATCAATCTTATATGGAAGCCAAGATGATCTATAAAGTGTATAAGAAATTTTGTTCAAAAAGATTGCAAATAGATCGGTTAAGGCAACAATATGCGGTTAAAATTTTTTGCAGCACAGATTTTCAATTGTAGCAGATTGGACATAAAAGATCAGTGGTTTATATTTAGAATTTTTTAAAGAAACAAAAGAAAAATCTACTATTAGAAGTGTCAAAGCTATCATAAAAATTTTGTAGAGATTTGGATAGAGAAAACATAGTAGCAAGATCAAACAAACTGTGCTATGCGGTTGAAATTTTACAATGCAGATTTTCAAGTATAGCAGATTAGATGTAAAATATCAATGGTTTATATTGAGAATTTTTTGACAAATCTAAAGGGAAATCTGCTATTATGATGTTTCAAAGTTGTCATAAAAATTTTGTAGAGATTTGGATAGAAAAAATATAGTAGCAAGATCAAACAGACTGTGTTATGCGATTGGAATTCTACAATGTATCTTTCTTCGTAGAGATGAAAACTTTGCGATGAAAAGTTTATGCAGCAATATAGGAACATTTTTTTTTTGGATTTCCGAATAATGATAACTAAATTGCAGCAGCAATAAGGTACGAAACCAGAATCTGTTACAATTCACGGGGAGATCAAAGAATGATCCGCGGTGGTGGAGATGACGGCGGAATTTGGCGATGATATTTTAAGCAATTGTGGGAATTGCTTTGAATGGCAATGGAGGGCTGATAGATGACTATGGAAGGGTAGCGAGATGCTAAGAATGCTACTCTGATACCCAGTGTTAGAACCCTTGCAGATTCTAAGCTTGGGGTTGATCTCTTTAGGGGATCGGCCTCCTAGAACTCTATAAGGGTTCCTTCCTCTAAGTTGCTGCACAAAGGCTGCAGAAAAGATTCATCTATTGCTTATGAAAAGAAAAGGAATACATGACTATTTATAGGATTTTTAAACCCTAACTCCTAATAGGACTCCTACTCAATTAAGACTTCTACTCAAGACTCCTAATAGGACTCCTATTCAAGACTTCTATTCCTTTACAACTTCTAATTTTTCTTTAAGAAATAACCTCCAAACCCTAGCCGGCCTCTTCACCTCTTTAATAAGGGTCGGCTTAGGTATGTTTTACATAAATACCCCTATCAATTAGGACTCTCCTATCTAGAGTCCTAACAGAGAACCTAACTCAAGCACAAGTCTATAGCTCGAATCTGTTCAAGTACCTAATACATAAGTTCCAACTTTACATAGGTCCAACAGTATATCTCATCCTCTTGAGAGATATGTGAAATATATTAGAGGAGAGGATATTGAGGATATTGATCTTTAGACCTATGAGGAGGCTATTATGAGTATAGACTCCGAGAAGTGGCAAGAAGCCATGAATTCTAAGATGGATTCTATGTACTCCAACAAGGTTTGGAACCTAGTTGATGCGCTCGAAGATATTGTACCCATCGGTTGTAAGTGGATCTTTAAGAAAAAGATCGGAGTAGATTGAAAGGTATAGATCTATAAAACAAGGCTAGTGGCTAAGGGGTATTGTCAAAGGCAACGTGTTAACTATGACGAAACCTTCTCACTCGTAGCAATGCTAAAATCCATCCGAATTCTATTGGCTATTGCATCACACTATGATTATGAGATCTGGCAGATGGATGTGAAAATTACAATCCTCAATGGGAACCTCGAGGAGGAGGTGTATATGATACAGCTCGAGGGATTCATGTCCAAGGACTGCCCAGATAATGTGTGCAGGTTGCGTAGATCCATTTATGGACTAAAGCAAGCTTCTCGAAGTTGGAACATGAGATTTGATGAGGCAATCAGATCTTATAACTTCGTTAAGAACGAAGATGAGCCTTATATGTATAGGAAGGTAAGTGAGAGCGCTATCACCTTTTTGGTGTTATATGTGGATAACATTCTGATCATTGGGAATGACGTAGAAATGCTATCCACAGTAAAGGCTTAGTTATCTAGACACTTCTCCATGAAGGACTTAGGGGAAGCATCGTATATCTTGGGGATTCAAATCTATAAAGTAAATCCAAGAAGATGCTTAGCTTGTCCCGATCCAGGTACATAGAAACTATTGTCAAAAGGTTTTGCATGAAAAATTCCAAGAGAGGTCTCATACCGATGAGACATGGGATATCGCTTTCTAGGAGTATGTCCCCAAATACTCTTAAAAAAAGGGCAAACATGAATAGGATATCCTATGCATTAGCAATAGGGTCTATCATGTATGTCATACTCTGTACTAGGCCAGATATAGCGCATGCTCTGAGTGTCACGAGCAAGTATCATGCGGATCCAAGCTTGGAGCACTGGAAAGTAGTAAAGTGTATCCTTAAGTACTTGAGAAGTACTAAGGATCTTTTACTAGTATATGGAGGTAGTAGCTTCAAGATTGAAGGCTACACGGACTCAAGTTTTCAGTCTGATGTCGATGATAGCAAGTCGAATTCAGGGTATGTGTACACCTTGAATGGAGTAGTGTGCTGGAAGAGTTCCAAGCAAGATACTACTACTGACTCGACCATAGAGGTGTAGTATATTGCTGCAGCGGAGGTAGCAAAAGAAGGAGTTCGAATGACGAAGTTCATTATAGATCTGGGAGTCATGCCAAGTAATGAGGAGTCGATTCCCGTGTATTGCGACAACAACGAGGAGATTGCTTAAGTGTGTTGAATCTCGTATTTTAATGATGAAACCAATTGATAATTGTTTATATTTTAATCTACATTTTGAGTGATGCAGGATGCTTCAATCAGGATGAGACAATTAAAGCAAGAAAAATCATATTGTGCCGGGGGAAAACATGTTAGAAGATTGGACGTCGGGCCAAAGGAATGATAGACGTATCGACAGAAGGCTTCGGGTCGTGGATTCGGGCATCGGGCCAAGAAAAGCAGATATTATGCCAAGGATATCGGGGTTGCAGAGTCAACTGGTCAATTGGGCAATAGGTTGTAAGAGAGGACGATGCGTTGAAAAATCAGACGAAGCGTCGAGAGACCAATGACATGACCGAACAACGTGATTAAAGCTTAGTATTAATTATATAGATCAAAATATGTTTTACATATGTAGGATTAACTACGATAACAAGGCATAAAGTAAAATGAAGTCCCAGAGTCAAGATTAAGATCACGTTGGGAGTTCGAGAGTTCATCGGAAGTTCTGGAGGAACCAACCGAGAAGTCTTGGAGCTTGCTAGAGAAGCTCATTGGAACTTGCCAAGAAGATCATCATGAAGTCCAGGAGCTTGTCGGGAGTCCGCCGGAACATTGCCGAGAGATCATTGGAAGTTTATCGAAAGTTCACCGGAAGAATAGACATAGGGACTTGTTTAGCTTAGCAAATGTCTTAGGATTTCGTAGTTAGCATGTAATTGGGCTTGGATTTGGGCCAACCCAATTAGGGGCCAACTAGGCCCATGTAAGAACTATGTTGGGCCCAATAAGAGACCCAAACAGTGCCCAAAGAAGTCTCACCATCGTGGAACAGTTTTCGAGACTGTGTCAAGCGATGGTACCGCTAGTCTAGGTGGTTGTACCATCCTTGGTAGGGTGCCAGGTAGTGGTACCACCCAACACTGCGCCCCAAGCAATGGTACCGCCAGACTGGGCGGTAGTACTGCCCAGGGTAGTGTAAGTATCAAACTAACACTAGGCGGTGGTACCGCCCGTGCTTGGGGAACCCGGGATGGGAAAGTTTTAAGCTCCAAGTTTGAATCAACTTGAAGCCTATAAATACCCCTCTCATCCCTGGTTAAAGTATACAAGCACAGAGAGTCTAAAAGCAAACAAACGCTGATGCAATCTCTTTAGAATTTTCCTCCTCCAAGTCTAAGTGTTAGAATTTTGTTTAGATAGGAGAGTGAGTGCTTGTAAGGGTTATCTCCTAAACCCGGTAAAAAGAGAAGAGGGGCATTAAAGGTGGTTGATCTTCTCCTATTGAAGGAAGACCGATAGTGGATGCCGATGGCCTCGACGGAAAAGGAATCGACGGAGTGGATGTAGGATACGACGATCAAACCACTATAAAATTAGCGTGTTCTCTAGTTTGTATTTACTTCTTGTCATTTACATACTACAAACTGAATCTTTACTGGCCTACTGTATTCACTTCATAAACGTACGCTTTCAAAGTTAAGTTTCCAAAATCAGTTTTCATCGGAATTAATTTTATCGTACGAAAGTTTTTGAAGACGTGTTTTTACCGCTGCACTAATTCACCCCCCCCTCTTAGTGCGCTCTTGATCCTAACAATTGGTATCAGAGCCTCGTTTTCTTATTTGGTTTAACACTCAAAGAGAAATGACTCTTTTCGGCTTTCAAGAGGGTCACTCTCTCATTCGTTCTCCCTTTTTCAATAGGATGGACTACACTTATTGGAAAACTCGAATAAGAGTTTCCTTGTTTTCATTGAATCTTGATTTATGGCACATAGTCAAATTTGGTTTTCAAATGTCTTCTCTTCCAATGAACCATTGTAATGATTTGGAGAAGACGTTTTCTTTAAATGCTAGGGCTATGAATGCTCTATTTTGCATCTTAGATAAAATCGAGTTTAATCGGGTTTCTACTTGCGAAATGGCTTTCGATAGTTGGCGCACTCTTGAAATCACACATAAAGGGACTAGCAAAGTTAAATATTCGAAAATTAACTTTTTAGTGCATGATTTTGAACTTTTTCGAATGAAACCAAGTGAAACCGTTATTGACATGTACACCCATTTTACGGATGTTGTCAATGGTTTAAAAGATCTTGGCAAAAGTTTTTCAAATCTTAAACTTGTGAATAAAGTTTTGCGCTCACTTTCTAAAACATGGGATTCAAAAGTAACGGCAATATAAGAATAAAAAGATTTGAAATATTTTCCAATTAAAGAACTAATTGAGCCTTTAATGACCTATGAAATGAATTTTATAGTACATGTTGAACAAAACAAACTTGAGAACAACCTTCCAAAGAATAGAAAGGATTTTGGACTTAGAACAATCGAAGACCACTCGAGCACAAGCTCGAGTGATGGTGAACTTGAACTCCTCACTAAGAAATTTAAAAAGTTCATGAAACAAGAATTAAAGAACAAACTTAAAAAGAATAGAACTACTTGCTTTGAACGTAAGAAGAAGGAAGCAATCTTGGATGAATCAAGCTCATCCGAAAATGAGAAAATCAACGAAGGTGAGGTGGCAAACTACGCCTTAACGGCTTTCGACAATGAGGTAATCAAAATACCTTTGATTTATTTCAAAATCACGTGATGCTTTTCATGAGTTAATTTTAACTTAGTTTAGAATAATTATTTTTCTTGAAAATTACATGTTTAAAAATGAAAATACAAAATTTATGTTCATGTTAGTAATTTTAAAAATTATAATAAATATTACATGTTTAATAAAAAAAATGATTTTGATTAAAAAATGCCTTATGAAATCATGCTATATGTGGTTAAGAAGTAATAATGTGTATCATATTGATTTCCATATTATTTCTTGATTTTGATTAAATGAAATCATGTTTGATTTGAAGTAATGCATAATGATGTAATGAAAATATTAAATGTTTTGACACCATGATTGACGATTTTATGCATGAGATTTTAAAGTTAAACATGATGATTTTTAGGATTTATTGGTCTTGATGGTTTTTATGACGAAATTGATTTTTCGATCCTAAACATTGATGCACATTTTTATTTAGCATAAATGAAATAAATCACATAAATTAAAACAACTAAAAAGAGAAAAGGTTTCTCCTAGAAAAAATTATTTTTCCTACTTTCTCAATTTTTCCAAAAAGGAGATTAATGAATCTATTTATATCACCTTTATGAATCTCTTAAAATGATTTTGATGAGTTAAATTTAAATGACCCTTTATCCAAATCTTTCACATATTCTTTATGATTTATGAATCAAAATGTTTTATCTCCTATGCTTCTTTTTGTCATTTACAATAGAGAAAAATTATCCAAATAAATCATGAATGTTATTTCAGTATTCATGAATTGATTATAACTTGAAAGATTTGTTATGAATCAATATTTTTTATTAATCGTTCTCCTACGATTCTACTTGGTATTTTCTTAAGAGGAGATTTTCTAATGAATCATGATTCTTCTTGTGAGTTCTTGGATTTATTACTTGATTTTCTTTTAAAACAAGATCTCTTCTTTATACTCCTATGATTTTTCTTGGTATTTTATTTAAAGAAGAGATTTACTATATGAATCATGTCTTTTGGTATTCAAGTGATTTTATCCTTCATAACATGATGTCTTTGTATTTATGGTTTGTATGCATTGAAATGATGGAAATATTTTACACTTTTTTGTTCTTTCCTTCTTCTTTCTTGTTTATAATGATAAAACAGGGAAAAGTTTTGATCATGCATAGTAGGATATAATTTGACAAATTAATACTATCATGGTTTGAAATTATATAATGCAATTCCTTGTATTCATGAAATGTTTATCTCATCACCCAATTATTTTCTTTTTGATATTCTTCATGTGATGATATGAATGCATGAAACACTTATGATAATGATGCATGCAATGATAAAATATTCATGATAAAAAATTATTTTGATATTTACGACTTGTCTTTTCATCTTTGTTATTTACCTTTGTCGTAAATTAAAAATTGATGTAAAGGGTCTTCCTTTCTTTTTGACAATGACAAAGGGGGAGCAAAACTTGCTAGAAAGCAAATTTGCTAGCTTGCACAATTCAAGAAGAAAGCAAAAAAATTGCACTTCTCAAAAGAGAAGAAAGAACTTGCTTCTTGAACATCTCAAATTGTTAGCTTCCATGTTGTAAAATAATGTAACATTTTGTTAGCTTGCGTTTTTGCAAAGGAAGCAAAAATAATCACACTTCTTAAAAGAGAAGAAATTGCTATCTTGAACATCACCAAGAATTGCTAGCTTGAAATCTCAAGAAGAAGCAAATATGCCAACTTGCACATCTTTAAATTTGCTAGCTTGTATGAAGTAGAACATGCTATCTTACTACCTTGCATATCTACAACTTGATAGCTTGAATGTTCTCAGCATGATGTAACACTTGCTAAATTTTCTAGCTTACAAATTGCATGATGATAAAACTTGATATTATATTTTTCATGCAATGATTTGAATTTATATCTCAAACCCTTGATAGTTGGAACTTCTCCTTTTTGTTGATGACAAAATGGGAGAAGTATGTTGATGTCATTCATGATTTGATCATGACATGTTGCTTGAATTTTTGAATCTAAGAGTTTCTATCAATATGGCTTATTGATATGGGGAGTTTGTTTAAACTCCGGGAGTTAAGGTTAACTCCGTCATCAATTGGTTGTCATCATCAAAATGGGGGAGATTGTTGGATCTCGTATTTTGATAATAAAATAAATTGATAATTGTTTATGTTTTAATCTGCATTTTGAGTGACGCAGGATGCTTCGATCAGGATGAGACAATTAAAGTAGGAAAAATCATGTTATGCCGGGGGAAAACATGTCAGAAGATTGGACATCAGGCCGAAGGAACGATTGACGTATCGACAGAAGGCTTCGGGTCGTGGCTTCAAGCATCGGGCCAAGAAGAGCAGATATTGCACCAAGGATATCATAGTTTTGAAGTCAACTGGCCGATTAGGCAATAGACCGCAAGAGAGGACGATGCGCCGAAGAATCAGACGAAGTGTCAAGGGACCAATGACATGACCGGACAACGTGATTAATACTTAGTATTAATTATCTAGATCGAAGTATGTATTACATGTACATGATTAACTACAATAGCAAGGCATGAAGCAAAATGAAGTCTCGGAGTTAAGATCGAGATCACGTTGGGAGTTCAAGAGTTCGTCAGAAATCCGGACGTTCATCGGAAGTTCTGGAGGAACCAACCGAGAAGTCTCAAAGCTTGCTAGAGAAGCTCATTGGAACTGGGCAAGAAGATCATCGTGAAGTCCAAGAGCTTGCCGGGAGTCCGTCGGAACATTACCGAGAGATCGTCGGAAGTTCGCCTGAAGTTCAACGGAAGAAACAAATGTCTTAGGATTTCATAGTTAGCATGTAATTGGGCTTGGATTTGGGCCAACCCAATTAGGAGCCAGCTAGGCCCATGTAAGAATTATGTTGGGCCCAATAAGAGGCCCAAACAGTGCCTAAAGAAGTCTCACCGTCGTGGCACAATCTTTGAGACTGTGTCAAGCGGTGGTACCGCTAGTATAGGTAGTTGTACTGCCCCTAGCAAGGTGCCAAGCGATGGTACTACCAGTCTGGACGGTGGTACCACCCAGCACTGCGCCCCAGGTGGTGGTACCGCCAAACTGGGCTATAGTACCACCCAGGACAGTGTCAGTGTCAAACTGACATTGGGCGGTGGTACCGCCCGTGCTCGGGAAACTCAGGATGGGAAAGTTTTAAGCTCCAAGTTTGAATTAACTTGAAGTCTATAAATACCCCTCTCATCCTTAGTTAAAGCATACAAGCACAAAGAGTCTAAAAGCAAAGAAATGCTACTGCAATCTCTTTAGAATTTTCTTCCTCCAAGTCTAAGTGTTAGAATTTTGTTTAGAGAGGAGAGTGAGTGCTTGTAAGGGTTATCTCCTAAACTCGGTAAAAGGAGAAGAGGGGTGTAAAAGGTGGTTGGTCTTCACCTATTGAAGGAAGACAGATAGTGGATGTCGGTGGCCTCGACGGAAGAGGAATCGGCGAAGTGGATGTAGGTTACGACGACCGAACCACTATAAAATTGGTGTGTTCTCTGGTTTGCATTTACTTCCTGTCATTTACATACTGCAAACTGAATCTTTACTTGCCTACTGTATTCACTTTATAAACGTACGCTTTTAAAGTTAAGTTTCCGAAATCGATTTTTATCGGAATCGATTTTATCGTACGAAAGTTTTTGAAGATGTGATTTTATCGCTGCACTAATTCACCCCCCCCACCCCCCCCCCCAACACCCCCCTCTTAGTGCGCTCTTGATCCTAACAAAGTGAAGGAACCCAGGTCTCATCAGAAGTGTTCTGATGAGTTTCCTACTAATCAGAGAGATCGTGACCCGAGGAGATGCAGTAGTGGAATGAGTTCCATCCGAAGATAACATTACAAACCTGCTGACAAAGCCATTGTCTCAGATTGTCTTTGAGCGTCATAAGGGTCTGATGGGGATCAGACACATAGGTGATTGGCTTTAAGTTAACTAGGAGATCGCTAGTCATAGGTGCCCAACAAGTCAATCACATGAGTGATGGCACGTGTGACTTGACACGGAATCTTTTTACTTATTATATTTTGACATTTATCACTTTATATTGACTATTTCATATATACATGTATATATTGTGATGTCCTTGGATCTGTGTAATGGGAATTAGATCGTGATGAGATCACGATAATGAGACTGATTCACCTTTAAACACAGATCCTAAATAATCTCGATCATAGGTTACTCGAGAGGGACATCGAGATAACCGGACAGACTGGTGTGCTGTATACCCGTCCATATGATGGATGTAGCTGGTCTCATAGCTGCTCATGTGGGGACACTAGGGATATAGTACAGATGCTCATTGGAGAATGAGTTCACTGATTGATCCACTTACGGAATACTGGATGGTTAATGATGCCTTATTATCAAACAGTGATTCCGTAGTCCTTGTGGTGTATCTGGTCCTTAGACTTGAGATACCAAGGATGTCCTGTATGAGTGCTCCACTCTTTGATACCAGACTTATAGGTTTGGATGTCCCAGATCTAGTACAGCTAGTCATTGGGAGTGGCAGTCGATCTTATGAGAGCTATTGAGTGTCGATGGAGGATAATCCACTCTCAGCGTCAAGAGAGGAATATCCCATATGTTCTTGCTCAAACAAATCCCTAACCAGGGTCATTCGGATTGATAGAGAAAGAGTTCTCAAGGAGAATCCGATTAGAGCAAGACTCGAGTAGCAACCGTATGGGTCTGACAGCACCATACTCGATATACGGTCTTAGGGATATTAGATGGATTAGGGACTATAGGTACATGGTAACTAAGGATAGATAGGTCCAATGGATTAGATTCCCCTGTATCGTCTAGGGACTACGGCGTAGTGGCCTAGTATGTCCATAATCGATGAGTCGAGTGAATTATTATGGAGATAATAATTCATTGAGCCAGAAGGAGTTCTGACAGGTATGACTCACGACCAGCTCGATATTGGGCCTAGAGGGTCACACACATATGATAGGTGTTGCGATGAGTAGAGGTTCGGATATAAGATATCCGTCGGAGCCCCTATCTTATTGGATATCCAATAAGCCATTGAATTATTAGATCCTATGGATGAGATCCAATAAAAGTCCATGAGAGATTATTGGATAGAGATCCACTAATCTAAGAGGCTTGGGTAATTGGATGCAGATCCAATACCCCATAGGGGAGGATCCATTAGGGTTTGACAGGGGACCTCTATAAATAGGAGGGATTCAGTGGTTCATAGGCTAGAGTCTTTGCTTGCCTCTCCTATTCTCCTCCCCCTCTCCACCTTAGAGCAGGCCTGGAGTTTTGAGGAGCGTTTTCTATGTGGATCACCACTAGAAAGGAGGACGCTTGACCTCCTTCACCCTCTCCTAGAGATTTGCAAGGAAACAGGGATATACGATCTCCCTAGGTAACATAATTTATTCTATACGTAGTTTGTTTCACGGATTTTTGTGCACCAATCTTCGCACGACAATGAACATCTCTTTAGGATAGGTGATTTTCTTTTTGTTCTTCCGCTGTGCATGTGATGTCGCTCCCAAGATTTCCCAACACAAATGACCGAGATGAATTAAGATTTGTGTTTAAAAGTGAATCGATCTCATTATTGTGATCTCATCACAATCTGATTCCTATTGCACAGATCCAAGGATATCACAATATATTTCCAAATAGAATGTGATAAAATGTTAGTAATAATAAGCAAATAAATCATCGAAGCGTGTCACAGGTGCCATCACTCACATGAGTAGCCTGTAGGGCATCTATAACTAATAATCTCTCACTTAACCTAAAGTCAATCATCTACGTGTTTGATATCTATCAGACCTTTGTGACGCTTAAATACAATCTAAGTCAATCGCTTTGTTAATTGATCTATAACGTTATCTTCGAATGAAACTCTTTCCAATGCTACGTTTCCATGGGCCACGATCTCTCTGATCAGGTGGAATATCCTCAGAATGTGCTTAGACTTTTGATGAGACTTGGGTTCCTTTGCTTGAGTGATCTCTTCGTTATTGTCGCAATAGGTGAAAATTGATTTTGCGCTGCTTGATACGACTCCTAGATCCATGATAAATTTCTTCATCTGGATCCCCTCTTTTATTGCTTCTACTGTAATAATGTATTCAACCTCTATCGTTGAGTCAATAATAGTATATTGCTTGGAACTCTTCTAGCTCACTATTGCCCCATTCAGGGTGAACACAGACCCTGCATTTGACTTCCAATCATTGATATCGGACTGTAAACTTGAGTCCATGTAGCCCTCAACCTGGAAACTACCTCCTCCACATACTAGTAAAAGATCCTTAGTCTTTCTCAAGTACTTAAGAATACACTTTGCTACTTTTCAGTGCTCCAATCTTGAATTCGCCTGATACCTGCTCATGACACTCAGAGCATGCACTATATTAGGTCTGGTACCTAGTATAGCATACATGATAGAATCTATCATAGAGGCATAGGGTATCCTATCATGTTTGCTCTTTCTTTAGGAGCTTTTGGAGACATAATTCGAGAAAGTGAAATTTTATATCTCATCGGTGTGAGATCTCTCTTGGAATTTTTTATACCAAATCTTTTGATAATGGTATTTATATACTTATACTAAGACAAGCCAAGTATCATCTTAAATCTATCTCTATATATTCAAATCCTTAAAATATAGAATGCTTCCCCTAAGTCCTTCATGTAGAAGGGTCAAAATAGCCAAGTCTTTACTATGGAGAGCATTCCTACATTATTCCCAATGATTAGGATGTCATCCACATATAACATCAAGAAGGTAATAGCGCTCCCACTTACCTTCTTGTACATATAAGGCTCATCTTCATTTTTAACGAAGTCATAAGATCTGATCGCCTTATCAAATCTTATGTTCCAACTTTGAGAAGCCTACTTTAGTCTATAAATGGACTTAAGCAATCTGCACACCTTATTTGGACTCTACTTGGACATAAATCCCTCAAGCTATATCATATACACCTCTTTCTCTAGGTTGCTATTGAGGAATATGATTTTTATGTCCATTTGCCAGATCTCATAGTCATAACGTACTACAATAGCCAATATAATTCGAATGGATTTTAACATAGCTATAAGTGCGAAGGTTTCATCATAGTCAACGCCTTGCCTTTGATGATACCCCTTAGCCACTAATCTTGCCTTATAGGTCTCAACCTTTCCATCTACTCCGATCTTCTTCTTGAAAATCTATTTGCAGTCGATGGGTACGATACCCTTAAGTGCATCAATAAGGTTCCAAACCTTGTTGGAATACATGGATTCCATCTCAGAATTCATGGTTTCGAGCCACTTCTCAAAGTCTATGCTCATAATAGCCTCCTTGTATATATGAGAATAAGCATCCTGAGTAGCCTCTCCACTGATATCTCCTATATATATGTCACGAGGATATAAACACTCTACCAGACTTGCATAAAATTAGAACTTGTGTGTCAAATACATGAACAAGCTCGGTCTTCGGAATGGTGCTTGAGCTAGGTCCTCTAACCTCACTCAATTCTATCATGCTCCCACTATCTCTGCCAAGAATATGTTCCTTCTCAATGAATACTGCTCTCTTGACAATAAAGACCTTTTAGTCATTGGGGTGATGGAAATAATACCCACAAGTTTTCTTGGGATATCCCACAAACTTACATCGTTCCATCCTGTATTCCAACTTATTGGGATTGTGACTTTTAATATGGACAGGGTAGTCCCAAATCTTAATAACCTTAAGATTAGGCTTCTTTCATTTCTATATTGCTAGTCATAGGTGCCCTATAAGTCAATCATATGAGGGATGACACGTGTGACTTAACACATAGTCTTTTTGCTATATTATTATTATTTGGCATTTTATCACTTTATATTTCTTGTTGTAGATATGCATATGTATATTCTGATATCCATAGATCTATGTAATAGGAATTGGATAATGATGAGATCACAATAATGAGACCGATATGCCTTTATACACAGACCCTAAATAATCCTAATCATACATTACTTGAGAGGGACATTGAGATAACTAAACATGCTAGTGTGCTATATACTCATTCATATGATAGAGGCAGCTGGTCTCATAGCTATTCATGTGGAGACAATAGGGATACAGTGCAGGTGCTCATTGGAGAATGAGTTCACTGATTGATCCGCTCACAGAATGCTGAATGGTTAATGATACCTCAATATTAGACAACGATTTTATTGTCCCAATGGTGTATCTGGTCCTTAGACTTGATATACTAAGGATGTCCTGTATGAGTGCTCCACTCTTTGATATAGAACTTATAGATTTGGATGATTCAGATCTAGCAATACCGGTCATCGGGAGTGGCAATCAACCTTACGAGGGCTATTGAGTGTCAATAAAGGACCATCTACTCTTGGTGTCATTAGAGGAATATCCCATGTATTCTTGCTCAGACAAATCCCTAGCCAGGGTCATTCAGATTGAGAGAGAAAGAGTTCTCTAGGAGAATTTGATTAGAGTGATACTCGAGTAGAAAACATATGGGTCTGACAGCACCATGCTTGGTATACGGTCTATATGATATCAGATAGATGAGGGACTATAAGTATATGGTAACTGAGGATAGATAGGTCCAATGGATTGGATTCCCCTGTATCATCTGGGGACTATGACGTAGTGGCCTACTACGTTCGTAGTCGATAAGTTGAGTGAATTATTATGAAAATAATAATTCATTGAGCCAGAAGGAGTTATGACAAATATGACTCACGACCAGCTCGATATTGGACCTAAAGATTCATAAACATATGGTAGGTCTTTCGATGAGTAGAGGTTCAGATATGAGATATATGTCGGAGCCCCTATCTTATTGGATATCCAATAAGCCCCTGAATTATTAGATCCTACGAATAAGAGTCAATAAGATATTATTAGATAGAGATCCACTAATTTAAGAGGCTTGGGTAGTTGGATGTAGATCCAATACCCAATAGGACAGAATCCATTAAGGTTAAGTTGACAAGAGGCCTATATAAATAAGAGAGAACCAAACACCCATAGGCTAGAGATTCTCTTAGTTGTCACCTCTTATTCTCCTTTTCCCTTCTCCTCCTCAAATAGCAAGCCTGGAGATTTGAGGAGCATCATCGTAGCCCTGCTATGTGGATCACCGGTAGAGAGGACGCTTGACCTCCTTCATCCTCTCCTATAGATCTACAGGGATTCAGGGATATACGATCTCTATAGGTAACACAACTATCTCACGCGTGATTTTTAGTTTTATAAATTTTACACACCAATCTTCGCATGATGATGAACACATCTTTGGGAAATTTGGGGATTTTGTTTTTTATTCTTCCGTTGCGCATGTGATGTCACCCCTGGATTTCCCAGCGATGGTATCAAAGCTAGGTTGTTCATGCAATAGATTGGTTTTGAATTGCATATGTTGGGTTTTAGAGAAGCTTTTGACGTCAAAATTGTTCACGCAATAGCGAGAAAGGGCAGCAACTATTATTGCCCTCACAGATGGAAGCTTGTTGCCATCTACATGCATGCAGCCACCAATAGGCAGCCACAAGGGCGGCGACCATATGCAGGCGCAAGTGCAGCAACTATTGCTATGCGTAGGCGTTGCGCCTGCAGTAGCAAGCAGATGGCCTGCTTGCAGTAGGCTTGCAGCCGGCGGGGGCTGGCAACCTGTGGGTGCCCCACTCGTGGGTGCTGCCTACGGGCACAGCGCTCGCAAGACAGGACATCACCCGCATGCATAGCACCTGTTGGCACTGCACTTGTGGGCACAGCGCCCGCGGGGGCAGCACCATCCGCAAGGGCGATCGTCACCTGCGGGGGGCAGCGCTTGCGGGCACAGCAACCATGAGGTAGTGCCGCCCACAAGCAGAAGCGCCCGTCGGCAAGGGTTGCCGCCAGCGGGGTGGCAGCGACCACAGCAAGCAAAGACAAGGGAGGAAATTAGGTTTTTGGGCAAAAGATAGTTTTGCCCCTTGAAATTTTAGAAATTTCGAATTCTATCCTTTATGTCCAAATTATAAAAATATACCTCACAATTCAGAAAATTCCCTACATATCTCTCATTTCAGAAAATATTAATTAATTAAATATTTTAATTAATTATTATTTTTATTATTATCTAGTAGTCATACATAATGATATTTATATGTGATGTATGATGTGGATGGATGATCATGGACTGTGTGATGTGTGTGTACTTGTGATTATTATTATTGGAGCCTACGAGCCTCCTTTTTATTTCTCGTTTATTATCAGGCCTACATGCCTATGATTAAGTTGTAACCATACGAGGAGGCGCAGTGAGAGCATGGAAGCGATAGCGGGTCCTACAAGGCCGAGACGAATGATCACGACACATGGAGATGCGTCAAGACGCCGATAGAACCAATAAGGATGAGATGGATGATCATAGGGAATAGAGATGCACTACTGCATACATAGATCTAGATGTGAATGATTAGGCTCACTGACTCGGTCCTGATCACATTAGGCTATGGTCGATAATCATTTAGTGTGATTGCTTATGTGTTGTGTAATTGCTTGTACACCTACTAGATGTGTATATATATTTGCATACGATGTGGATATATATTAAACATGTATGTGTGTGACATGTCATATTAGGAGACCAAATCAAAATCCTTTCTCTCGATAATATTAAGTTGGTAAACATGAGGCAATTAGATTAACTCACGTGGCCTTCCATCGTTATAGGTAGGGACCGATTCTTGTTGTAGATTGAGTTGGTCGAGTCCCTCGAGGCTCACCTATATCATGATTCGCTATCTTGCCTATGACATAGAGATGTCATTGGTGACCTAAGGATATGGTATGCTTGGTCGAGTCCCTCGAGGGTATATCATCAAATCAGACTCATCTTGTAACGATGGTGTTGACTTAACCGAACATCATAGTTGGTCGAGTCCCTCGAGACTATAGTGGTTTAGAGGCCGAATAGGATGGAATTCACTAAGAGTTGTAATTGGCAAGAGTCGCATACCTTTTGGGCTTAGTATGATTGGTCAAGTCCCTTAAGGTTACATTGAGACACTGATTGAATCTCGATCCTCACTAGAAGTCTGCCGGAGAATTTCATTTCATGTGTTGAGGGTGTTGTATGACTCACCAAAAAAATAGTGAGAGCAGATTAAGATAGAAGATCATATCTTATTTGTTTATTTTTCTACAAAATCTACATGTTATTTATTTCTGTTATATCTTTATTTTCAAAAAATGTCGCTTTCAAATCCCTTACATGGCATACTTGATGTCAACCGCCTCATTGGTCCGAATTATATGAATTGGCTCCGCAACTTAAGAATTGTTCTCATGGTAGAGAAAATCACGTATATCTTTGATACAGTGATACCTATGCTCAAGGAAGGGGCAAGCGAAGATAAGATTGCTCGCTACATGAAATACATAGATGACTCCACTATTGCTTATACATGTTAGGCTCCATGACTCCTGAGTTACAGAGACAACATGAAAAGATTGATGCCAGATCTATTCTCCTACATATCCGCAAACTATTTTAGGATTAGGGAAGGACTCAATGATATGAGATATCCAAGAGCCTCTTTCGCACCAAGATGACTAAGGGGACACCAGTTCAGAACCTTGTCCTAAAGCTAATTGAGTGGATAGAGAAACTCATGGGTCTAGGAATGCTCCTAGAGGATAAATAGTGTGTGGATCTTATGCTTCAGTCCCTACCAGATTTCTTTTCATAGTTCATAATAAATTTTAATATGAACAAGCTTGAGGTGACTCTCCCTGAGCTCCTCAATATGTTGAGAGAGGCAGAGAGCACTATCAAGAAAGAGAAGCTAGTTATCTATACTAATGAGACCAAAAAAAAAGGAAGGCAGAAAATTCCTTTAAGAAGGGCAAGGGTAAGAGCAGATCGGGTAAAGCAAAGGTTGTAAAAAAGACCCGACAAAAGATAAAGGCCAGTGCTTCCATTACAGCAAAGATGGGCACCGGAAGAGAAACTGCAAATAGTACCTTATAGAGAGGGCAAAACAGAAGTTTAGAGAAGCTTTAGGTATATTCATGATCAGTCTTTATTTATCACTCTAATGATAATATATGGGTATTGGATACTGATAGTGTTTCTCACATTTACAGTTCATTATAGGTTCTGGCATGACCTAGGAGATTGGCGAGAGGCGAGATGGACCTCAAGATAAGCAATAGAGCAAAAGTTGCATGTAGTAGTTGTTGGCGAGGTCACCCTACATCTGCCTGGTGGAGTTGTTATTGCATTGGATGCATGTTATTTTGTTTCTTCTATTATCAAAAATATTATTTTCATTTCATGTTTAATAGTTAGTGGATATAAATTAGTTTTTGAAAATAATGGTTGTTCAATAATATTAGATGATGAGATCATCATGAGAGGAACATTGCATAGTAGTTTGTTTATATTAGACAATGCTCCATATATCATGAATGTAAGTATGTCTAAGAGGAAACGAAATGAGGTGAATAGTGCATACCTATGACATTATAGGCTAGGTCACATCTATGAGGGAATGATTCAAAAGTTATTAAATGATAGATATCTAGATTCATTCGACTATGAGTCATATGCAACTTGCAAGCCTTACCTTCGTAGAAAACTGACCAACTCTCCTTTTAGTGGAACTGGAGAGAGAGCCATTAAGCTATTGGAACTCATACATAATGATGTATATGGACCCATGTCAACTCATGTCAAAAGTGGTTACTCCTACTTTATTACTTTTACTATTGATTTCTCAAATTATGGATATGTGTTACTTAATGAAGTACAAGTCTGAGACCTTTGAGAAATTTAGAGAGTATAAGAATGAAGTGGAGAACCTGATTGGAAAGAGTATCAAGACTCTTCGATCAAATCGAGGAGGTGAGTACTTGAGTACAGAGTTCACCCAATTCCTCAAGGACCATAAGATTCTATCATAATGGACACCTTCTTATACACCTTAGCTCAATGGTGTATCTGAAAAGAGGAATCATACACTATTAGACATGGTGCGGTCCATGATGAGTTTTGTTGACCTACCCATCTCATTCTAGGGATACGCCCTAGAAACCGTAGCTTACCTTCTGAACAGAGATCCAACTAAGTTGGTAATGTCTACACCATATAAGATTTGGGGCTACCCAGCCCACGTTAAAAGACACAATCCCGATAAGTTGGATTCGAGGATGGAGTGGTGCAAGTTTGTGGGATACCACAAGAAAACTTGTGGGTATTATTTCTATCACCTCGAGGACCAAAAGGTCTTTATAGCAAAGAAAGCAGTGTTCCTTGAGAAGAAACACATTCTTCGCGAAGACAGTGGGAGAATGATAGAGTTGAGCGAGGTTGGAGAACCTAGCTCAAGCACCACTCCACAGCCCGAGTCTATTCAAGTACCTAGCACACAAGTTCCGAATTTACGTAGCTCCAATAGAGTATCCCATCCTCTTGAGAGATATGTGGAACATATTAGAGGAGAGGATGTTGAGGATATTGATCCTCAAACTTACGAAGATGCTATTATGAGCATAGACTTTGAGAAGTGGCAAGAAGCCATAAATTCTGAGATGGATTTTATGTATTCCAACAAGGTTTGCAACCTAGTTGATGCACCCAAGGGTATTGTACCCATCAGTTATAAGTGGATCATGAAGAAGAAGATCAGAGTAGATAGAAAGGTAGAGACCTATAAAGCAATGCTAGTGGCTAAGGGGTATCGTCAGAGACAAGGTATTGACTATGATGAAACCTTCTCACCCGTAGCCATGATAAAATCCATCTGAATTCTATTGGCTATTGCAGCACACTATGATTATGAGATCTGGTAGATGGACATGAAAATTGTATTCCTCAATGGCAACTTTGAGGAGGAGATGTATATGATACAGCCTGAGGGATTCATGTCCAAAGACTACCCAAATAAGGTGTATAGGTTGCTTAGGTCCATTTATAGACTAAAGCAAGCTTCCTAAGTTAGAACATAAGATTTGATGAGGCAATCAGATCTTATGACTTCATTAAGAACGAAGATGTGCTTTGTGTGTACAGGAAGGTAAGTGGAAGTGCTATCACCTTCTTGGTGTTATATGTGGATGGCATCCTGATCATTGGGAATAATATAGGAATGATATTCATAGTAAAGACTTGGTTATCTAGACATTTTTCCAAGAAGGACTTAGGGGAAGCGTCCTATATCCTGGGGATTTGGATCTATAGAGATAGATCTAAGAGGATGCTTAGCTTATTCCAGTCCAGGTACATAGACACTATTGTCAAAAAGTTTAGCATAGAAAATTCCAAGAGTGGTCTCATACTGATGAGATATAGGAGATCGCTTTCTAGGAGTATGTCCCCAAAGACTCCTGAAGAAAGGGCGAACATGGATAGGATATCCTATGCCTCAATGATAGGGTCTATCATGTATATCATGCTATGTACCAGGCTTGATATAGTGCCTGCTTTGAGTATCACAAGCAGGTATCAAGCGGATCTAGGCTTGGAGCACTAGAAAGCAGTAAAGTGTATTTTTAAGTACTTAAGAAGGACTAAGGATCTTTTACTGGTATATGGAGGTAATAGCCTCAAGGTTGAAGGCTACATGGACTCGAGTTTCCAATCCGATGTCGATAATAGCAAGTCGAATTAGGGTATGTGGACACCCTGAATGGAAGAGCAATATGCTGGAAGAGTTCTAAGCAAGATACTACTACTGACTCGACCACGGAGGCGGAGTACATTACTACAGCAGAGGCAGTAATGGATGGAGTCTAGATAAAGGAAGTTCATCACAGATCTAAGAGTCGTGCTGGGCAACAAGGAGTCAACTCCTTTATATTGCGACAACAATGGGGCAATTGCTTAAGCGAAGAAACCCATATCTCATCAGAAGTCTAAGCATGTTCTGAGGAGGTTCCACCTGATCAGAGAGATCGTGACTCATGGAGATGTAGTAGTGGAAAGAGTTCCATCTAAAGGTAACATCACAGATCCACTAACAAATCCATTGTCTTAGATTATCTTTAAGGGTCATATGGGTCTAATGGGGATCAGACACAGAGGTGATTGACTTTAGATCAATAGGAGATTGCTAGTCATAGGTGTCCTGCAAGCCAATCACATTAGTATAGCACGTGTGACTTGACAAGCAGTCTTTTTACTTATTATTATATTGGTATTTTATTACTTTATATTACTCAAGAAGGACATCGAGAAAACCAGACAAATTGGTATGCTATATATCCATCCATATGATGGATACAACTGATCTCATAGCTGCTCTTCTAGTCATAGGTGCCCAGCAAGCCAATCACATGAGTGATGACACGTGGCTCTCCTAGCTGTTCATAGTCATAGGTGCCCAGCAAGCCAATCACATGAGTGATGACACGTGTGACTTGACCGGAATCTTTTTGCTTAATATATTTTGACATTTATCACTTTATATTGACTATTGCACATATGCATGTATATATATTGTGATGTCCATGGATCTGTGTAATGGAAATTGGATCGTGATGAGATCACAATAATGAGACCAATTCACCTTTAAACACAGATCCTAAATAATCCCGATTATAGGTACACGAGAGGGACATCGAGATAACCAGACAAACTGGTGTGCTGTATACCCGTCCATATGATGGATGCAATTGGTCTCATAGCTGCTCATGTGGGGACATTAGGGATACAGTACAGGTGCTCATTGGAGAATGAGTTCACTGATTGATCCGCTTACGGAATGCTGGATGGTTAATAATGTCTTATTGTCAGACAACGATTTCGTAGTCCTAGTGGTGTATCTGGTCCTTAGACTTGAGACATCAAGGATGTCTTGTATGAGTGCTCCACTCTTTGATACCAAACTTATAGGTTTGGATGTCTCAGATCTAGTACAGTTGGTCATTGGGAGTGGTAGTCGACCTTACATGGGCTATTGAGTGTCGATAGAGGATCATCCACACTTAGCGTCATGAGAGAAATTTCCCATGTGTTCTTACTCAGACAAATCCCTTGCTAGGGTCATTCGAATTGAGAGAGAAAGAGTTCTCCGGTACAATCCAATTAGAGCGATACTCGAGTAGAAATTATATGGGTCTGATAGTACCATACCCAGTATACAGTCTTTGGGATATTAGATGGATGAAAGACTATAGGTACACAGTAACTAAGGACAGACAGGTCCAATTGATTGGATTCCCCTGTATCGTCTAGGGACTATGGCGGAGTGGCCTAGTACGTTCGTAGTCGATGAGTTGAGTTAATTATTATGGAGATAATAATTCACCGAGCCCGAATGAGTTCTGACCAGTATGACTCATGACCAGCTCAATATTAGGCCTAGAAGGTCACACACATATGGTAGAAGTTGTGATGAGTAGAGGTTCATATATGAGATATCTGTCGAAGCCACTGTCTTATTGGATATCCAATAAGCCCCCAAATTATTGGATCCTATGGATGAGATCCACTAATCTAAGAGGCTTGGGTAATTGGATACAGATCCAAAACCTAATAGGGGAGGTGTTAGGAATGGGGTGAATTAGTGCAGCGGTAAAATTACGTCGGTTCAAAAAACCTTCGTACGATAAAAACTGATTTCGACGAAAATCATTTCGGAGAGAGGTTAACTTGAAAGCGTTTTCGTAAAGATAGCTTGAAAGCATATGGAAGAGCATAGTGGATGTAAAGCAAGTTAAGAGGTTTACAGTAATGTAAATTGCTCAAATATAGAAATGCAAATCAGAGAAGAACACGTCGATTTTATAGTGGTTCAATCGTCATGACCTACATCCACTCCACTGATTCCTCTTCCATTGAGGCCCCGGCATCTACTATCGATCTTCCTTTATAGGCAAAGATCAACCTCCTTCTTACAGCTCTTTCTCCTTTTACCGGATTTAGGAGATAACCCTTACACCCCACTCACTCCTCTCTCAAACTATTCTAACACTTAGAACTTTGAGAGGAGTTTACACAAGATTACAGCAGAGTTTCTTTCCTTTTTACTCTCAATACTTGTGTGTTTTAACAAGTGATGAGAGGGATATTTATAGGTATCAAGTTGATTCAAACTTGGAGCCTAAAAACATCTCATCCTGGATTTTTAGGGCACGGGCGGTACCACTGCCAGTGTCAGTCTGACATTGACACTGCACTGGGCGGTACCACCGCTTGTAACCTCTCGGAGGCTATGTTTGGGTGGTACCACCGCCTCACACAGTCTCGAAGACTGTGCCACGACGGTACCACTTCTTGGGTCATTGTTTGGGCCTCTCATTGGGCCCAACTGCCCCCAAATTGAGTTGGCCCAAATCCAAACCCAATTACGTGCTAACTATGATTCCTAAGACATATTTTAAGCTAAAAAAGTCTGTAAGTCTAGTTTCTTCCGACAAACTTCCGACGATCTCTCGGTAATGTTCCAGCGGACTCCCAACAAGCTCCTGGACTTCACGACGATCTTCTTGGCGAGTTCTGACGAGCTTCTTCCGGCAAGCTCCTAGACTTCTCTACTGGATCCTACAGAACTTTCAACAAACGTTTGGACTTCCGACAAACTCTCGAACTCCCAACGAAATCACATTCTTGACTCCGGGACTTCATTTTGCTTTATGCCTTGCTATCGTAGTTAATCTTGCACATGTAAAAATACACTTCGATCTAGATAATTAATACTAAGCATTAATCATATTGTCCAGCATGTTATTGGTCCCTCGACGCTTCGTCCGATTTTTCGACGCATCGTCCTCTCATGCGGCCTATTACCCAATCGGCTAGTTGACTCCACAACTCTGATATCCTTGGCGCAATATCTGCTCTTCTTGGCCCAATGCCCAAATCCATGGCCCGAAGCCTTCTATCGATACATCGACCGATCCTCCAGCTCGAGGTCCAATCTTCTGACATGTTTTCCTCCGGCACAACATGATTTTTCCTACTTTAATTGTCTCATCCTGATTGAAGCATCCTGCGTCACTCAAAACGTAGATTAAGTCATAAACAATTATTAATTTGTTTCATCATCAAAATACAAGATTCAACAAGAGGATCCATTAGGGTTTTGACAGAGGACATCTATAAATAGGAGGATTCAATGGTTCATAGGCTAGAGTCATTACTTGCCTCTCCTATTCTCCTCCCCCTCTCCACCTCAGAGCAGGCATGGAGTTTTGAGGAGCGTCGTCGTAGCCCTACTGTGTGGATCACTACTAGAGAGGAGGACGTTTGACCTCCTTCACCCTCTCTTAGTGATCTGCAAGGAAACAAGGATATACGATCTCCCTAGGTAACACAATCTATTCTATACGCAGTTTGTTCCGAAGATTTTTGTGCATCAATCTTCGCACAACGATGAAAATCTCTTTGGGAATAAGGGATTTTATTTTCTTGTTTTTCCGCTTCGCATGTGATGTCACCCCCATGATGTCCTAACATGCTCGTGTGGAGACACTAGGAATACAGTGCAGGTGCTCATTGGAAAATGAATTCACTATTGGTCCGCTCATAAAATGTTGGATAGTTGGTGATGCCTTATTGTTAGACAATGACTTTATCATCCTAGTGGTGTATCTAGTCCATAGACCTGAGACACCAAGGATGTCCTATATGAGTACTCCACTCTTTGATACCAGACTTATATGTCTAGAGGTTTCAAATCTAGCACAATTGGTCATCGAGAGTGGTAGTCAACCTTACGAGGGCTATTGAGTGTCGATAGAGGATCATCCGCTCTTAGTGTCATGAGACGAATATATCATGTGTTCTTGCTCAGACAAATCTAGGCTAGGGTCATTCAGATTAAGAGAGAAAGAGTTCTTCGGGAGAATCCTATTAGAGCGAGACTCGAGTTGAAACTATATGAGTATAATAGTACCATGCCTAGTATATAGTCTCTAAGGTATTAGATGAATGATGGACCATAGATACATGGTAACTAAGGACAGATAGGTCCAAAGGATTGGATTCCCCTATATCGTCTAGGAACTATCGTGTAGTGACCTAGTACGTCCATAGTCGATAAGTCGAGTAAATTACTATGGAGATAATAATTCACTAAGTCAGAAGGAATTTTGACATGTATGACTCAAAACTAGCTCAATATTGACCTCCTTCATCCTCTCCTATGGATTTACATGGATTTAGGAATATACGATCTCCCTATGTAATACAACTATCTCACACGTGATTTTTAATTTTGTAGATTTTCCACACCAATCTTCGTATTACGATGAATATATCTTTAGGAAATTTAGGGATTTTATTTTCTGTTCTTCCGCTGCATATGTGATGTCGCCCTTCGATTTCCCAACACGCACCATATCTAATAGTATGTGATTCCTCCTTTCTGATACACCATTAAGCTATAGTATATAAAGAGATATCCATGGGGATAGAATCTCATGGTCCTTAAGGAATTAGGTGAAATCTGTACTTAAGTACTCACCTCCTCGATCTGATCGAAGAGTCTTAATACTCTTTCAAGTCTGATTCTCTACTTTATTCTTATATTTCCTAAACCTCTCAAAAGCTTTAGACTTATACTTCATTAAGTACATATATCCATACCTAGTGAAATCGTTAATGAAAGTAATAAAGTAGGAGTAACCACCTATGGCTTGAGTTGATATAGGATCACATATATCGCTATGTATTTGTTCTAGTAACTTAGTGGCTCTCTCTCCAACTCCACTAAATGGAGAGTTAGTTAGTTTTCCATTAAGGCAAGACTCGCAATTGCATATGACTCACAGTCAAATGGATCTAGATATCCATCCTTTAGCAACTTTTGAATCATTCTTTCATTGATGTGACCTAGCCTACAATACCATAGGTATACATCGTTCACCTCATCTTGCTTCCTCTTGGACATATTTATATTCATGACATGTGGAGCAGTGTTTAGCATAAATAAACCATTATGCACTATCCCTCTAATAATGATCTTATCATCACTAATAATTGAACAACTATTGTTCTCAAAAACTACTTTATAACCATTCAATGTCAAACATGGAATGAAAATAATATTTTTGATAATAGAGGGAACAAAATAACATACATATAATGCAATGATATCTCCACTAGGCAAATGCAAAATGACCTCATCGACAACAACAACAACTCTTTCTCCATATTACCCATCTTGAGGTCCATATTCCCTCTCACCAATCTCCTATATCTTGCCAGAATTTACAACGAATTGCAAATGTGATAAGCACTATCGATATCCAATACCCATGCATTATCACAAAAATCTGACAATTGGAGACCGATCATGAATATACATAAAGCTTCTCCAAGCTTCTGTTTCACCTTTTCTGCAAGGTATTCCTTGAAGTTCATTTTCCAATGCCCATTTTTATCACAGTGGAAGCACTGATCTTTGTCCTTTACTGGGTCAATCTTGGCAACCTTTGTCTTACCCCGTTTGCCCTTGCCCCTCTTAAGGGACTTCCCAGCATTTCTTTTCCTTTTGGTCTCACCAAAGTAGAGAATTAGTTTTTCTTTCTTGATTGTGCTCTCTACCTCCCTCAATATATTGAGGAGCTCGGGGAGAGTCACCTCAAGTTTGTTCATGTTAAAATTCATAATGAACTAGAAAAAGAAATCTAGTAGGGACTAAAGTATAAGATCAACACAAGTTATCATCTAAGACTATTCCTAGACCTATGAGTTTCTCAATCTACTCTATCATTTTTAGAACATGATTCTGAACCGATGCCCCCTTAGTCATCCTAGTATAGAAGAGTCTCTTGGATATCTCATATCGTCAAGTTCTTCCCTGCTCCTTAAATAGTTTACGAAGATGCAGGAGTATAAATCTGATATTCATGTTTTCATATTGTCTCTATAACTCAGAAATCATAGAGGCCAACATGTAATATTGAACAGGAGTGGAATCATCTATATACCTGTCATATCGGGCAAATTCTTCATGAGATGCTCTTGCCTTAAGCTTTGGAATGATCGTATCTAGGATATATGCGATTTTTTTTGCTTTGAGAACTATTCTCAAGTTATGGAGCCAATCCGCATAGTTCAGACCAGTGAGGTGGTTGGCATCAAGTATGCCATGTAGAGGGTCTAATGGCGATATGTTTTTGACAAATAGGAGATGTAATATAAATAAATAACATGTAGATTTTGTTGAAAAATAAACAATCAAGATATGGACTTCTATCTTGATGTGCTCCCACTATTTTTTTAGCGAATCACATGATACCCTTAACATGTGAAACGAAAGTCTCCAGTAGACTTCTAGTGGGGATCGGGATCCAATCAGTATCTTAATATAACATCGAGAGACTCAACCAATCACACTAAACCTAAAAGGTAGGCAACTCTTGCCAATTACAATACCTTATGATTCCCGTCCTATTTAGCCTATGAACAATCATGGTCTTAAGGGATCGACAAACTATGATGTGTTAGGAAATCTTAGGGGGCGACATCACATGCGTAGCGAATGAACATTAAAAAATAAAATCTCCAATTTCCTAAAAGATGTATTTATCATCATGCGAAGATTGATGCATAAAATCCACGAAACTTAAAATTGCATATATGAAAGATTGTGTTACCTAGAGAGATCATATATCATTGAATCTCTACAGATCTCTAGGAGAGGGTGAAGGAGGTCAAGTATCCTCCTCTCTAGCAGTGATCCACACAGTAGGGCTGCAACAATGCTCCTCAAAACTCTTAGCCTACTATTTAAGGAGGAGAAGGGGAGGGGAATAGGAGAGGCAACCTAAAAAGGATCTAGCCTATGAACCATTGGTTCCTTCCTATTTATAGAATTCCCCCCTATCAACTTAACCCTAATGAATCCTACCTTATTGGATATTGGATCTCCATCCAACTACCTAAGCCTCTTAGATTAGTGGATTTTTATCTAATAATCTCCTAATGGCTCTTATTGGATATCATTCATAAGATCCAATAATTCAATGGGTTATTGGATATCCAATAATTCAATGGGTTATTGGATATCCAATAATTTAATGGCTTATTGGATATCCAATAAGATATGGGCTTCGGTGGATATCTCATATCCGAACCTCTACTCATCGCAATGCCTATCATATGTATGTGACCCTCTAGGCCCAATATCGAGCTAGCCATGAGTCATACTTGTCAAAACTTCTTCTAGCTTAGTGAATTATTATCTTCGTAATAATTCACTCGACTCATCGACTACGAACGTACTAGGCCACTATATCGTAGTCCCTAGACGATACAAGAGAATCCAATCCATTGAACATATTTGTCCTCACTTACCGTGTACTTATAGTCTCTCATCCATCTAATATCCAAAGATCATATATCGGACATAGTATTGTCACGCCCATATGGTTTCTGCTTGAGTCTCGCTCTAATCGGATTCTCCCAGAGAACTATTTCTCTCTCAATCCAAATGACTCTAGCTAGGGATTTGTCTAAGCAAGAACAAATAAGATATTCCACTCATGACATTGAGAGTGGATGATCCTCTATCGATACTCAATAGTCCTCATAAGTTTGGCTACCACTCCCGATGATCGACTATGCTAGATCTAAAACCTCCAAACCTATAAGTCCAGCATTAAAGAGTGGAGTACTCATATAAGATATCCTTGGTGTCTCAAGTCTAAGGACCAGAAACACCACTAAGACTACGGAATCATTGTTTGACAATAAGGCATCATCAACTATCCAGCAATCCATAAGCGGATCAATTAGTGAACTCATTCTCCAATAAGCACCTGTACTATATCCCTAGTGTCCACACACAAGCAGCGATGAGACCAGCTATATCCATTATATGGACGAGTATACAACATACAAGTCTATCTGGTTATCTCGATGTCCCTCTCGAGTAACTTATGACCGGAATTATTTAAGGACTGTGTTTAAAGGTGAATTGATCCAATTATCATGATCTCATCACGATCTGAATCCCATTGCACAGATCCAAGGACATTACAATATATACATGTGTATATACAATAATCATTATAAATGATCAAATACCAAAATATAATAAGCAAAAAGATTATGTGTCAAGTCACACGTGTCATCACTCACGTGATTAGCTTGTAGGACACATATGACTAGCATGATGTACAGTTAAGTCATCACTATCGTTATAAGATGAGTCTGATTAATGATATGTCATCGAGGGACTCAACTAAGCATACCATGTTTTCAGATCATCGATAACATCTCTATGTCATAGGCAAGATAGCGAATCGTGATATAGGTGAGTCTTGAGGAACTCGACCAACTTATCCTACGTTGGAAATCGGTTCCTACCTATAAGGATGGAAGGCCACATGGGTCAATCTAATTACCTCATGCTTACGGACTTAATATTATCATAGGAAGAGATTTAGATTCGATTTCGAATGTGATGTGTCGTCGCACACATACATATTTAATATATATTTACATCACATGCATATATATATATATATATATATATATATATATATATATATATATATATATATATATATATATATATATATATATATATATATATATATATATATATATATATATATATATATATATATATATATATATATATATATATATATATATATATATATATATATATATAATATATACTTATCTAGTATGTGTATAATAATCATATGCACAAACACATTAGTTGATCATGGTGAAAAACCAAATATGATCAGGCTTAAGCTAGTAGGTTTGATCATTTACATCAGAATCTATGTGTGCATCAATGGATCTCCATGCATGTGTTAGAACCCTTGTAAATTCTAAACTTGGGGTTGATATCTTTAGGGGATCGGCCTCCATGAAACTCTATAGGGGTTCCTTTCTCTAAATTTTTATGCAACGGTTGTAGAAAAGATTCATCTATTACTTAATAAAAGTGGATGAATACATGACTATTTATAGGGCTTTTAAACTCCAATTCCTAATAGGACTCCTACTCAAGACTTCCACTTCTAACCAACTTCTAATAAAACTCCTACTCTAAAAAGCAACCTCCCAATTAACCCTAACCCTAGCCGACCTCTTTATCTCTTTAATAGGGGTCGACTATGTAGGTTTTACATGAATGCCCCTTTCAATAAAACTCAATTAGGACTCTCCTAGCTAGAGTCCTAACAGACCCGTCCTCTTCAAATCAACCTTGTCCTCGAGGCTAACGATCTATGAATTCTAGGAATTTAATCTTCAAGTCGTCATAGTTCTTCCAAGTGGCATCTTCTGTTGGTAGGTTTGCCCACTGTAATGGCACTTCAGTAGTGGGTCGTCATAATGGCACTCGGCTAGATCTGGAATTCTCCCTCGGTAGTCATATTTGGTAGATGGCTTTGGGCTGTCTCGTTTTGTCCCAGCTTGAGCTTTAAACATGACACATAGAAGATTAGATGGATTCGGGAGTTGGCAGGTAAGTCCAATTTGTATGCTATCGCTCCGATGCACTTCAAAATTTGGTAGGGTCCATAGAATCAGGGTGAAAGCTTCATAGATGCTCTGGTCTGGATTGATATTTGTTTGTATGGCTAGAGCCGTAGGAAGACCCAATCTCTTACTAAAAATTCTCTTTCACCTTTGTGTTGATCATATTACTATTTCCTCTTTACTTGAGCTACAGTGAGATTATCAATAGTAACTTCGACATTATGTCTTTGTCCTGTAGTTCCCTGTCTACTTATTCTACTTTAGAGGTGCCCAACACATATTTTGGGATCACAGGGGGAAGTTGGCCATACATAACCTTATAGGAAGTATATTTTATGAATGAATGATAAGTTGTATTATCCCACCACTCGGCCTAGGGAAGCCACTTTGTCCACTCTTTTGGTGGCCATTGGTAAAGCATCTGAGGTATGTCTTTAAGCACCTGTTCACCACTTCAGTCTGGTCGTCGGTTTGTGGGTGGTACGCCGTACTCACTTTCAATTTAGTGCCCTACATCTGGAATAACTCTGTCTAAAATTTACTCATGAAGACCCTATCACGATCACTTACAATAGATCTTGGCATCCCATGTAATTTTATAAAACTCTCCATAAAGATTCGAGCAATACTAGAAGTAGTGTAGAGATTACGAACAGCGCAAAAGTGAGCATAGTTTGTAAGGCGATCCACTACGACAAAAATTTTACCTTTTTCTTATAATGAGGGAAGCCCTTCGATGAAGTCCATTGATATATCAGTCCATATTGAGTCCAGGATGGGTAAAGGTTGCAGTTTTCTGGGACTTGCCACTATCTCACCTTTATGTCGCTGACATTCATCACATTGTGCCACAAATTTAGCAATAATATTTTTTATCCCTACCCAATAAAAGTTTTGCTTAATTCTCTTATAGGTTCTAAGGAACTCGGAGTATCTGGACTTAGGTGTGGAATGCATCTCTTGCAGGATGGTCTTTATACAAGTAGAATTTGGCACAAGCATAATGCATCCCTTATAACGCAATTCTTTTGAGTCCTAATTGTAATGAGCCACGGAGCTTGGTGTTTCCTCTAATTTTTTTTATGATCTGATTAGTTTCCGGATCTTCCTACCATTCCCTTTTAATATCCTCAAGGAAGTCACTGGTCGGAAGTGAAACGACCGAAAATTTAGCTTGCTCGGGTAGCCGCGAAAGCGCATCTGCAACAACATTATCTTTCCCCTTTTTGTAAGTTATTTCATAATCATATCCAAGAAGCTTTGTTACCCATTTTTGCTACTGGGGGAAGATATCTTTTGCTCCAAGAAATATTTTAGGCTTTTATGGTCGGCCTTGATTTGAAAGCATCGCCGATCAAGTATGGTCTCCATTTGGCCACCACATGCATAATCGCGAGCATCTTCTTGTCATAAATAGTCATCCTAAGATGAGAAGGAGATAATGTCTTTCTAGTATAAGTGAGAGGGTGGCCATCTTGTATTAGTACAATACTAATTCCGACTCCAGAGGCATCGGCTTCAATAACAAAAGTATTACCGAAGTCGAGTAGCGCTAGTATGGGCGTTATCATCATTACAGCTTTAAGTTCGTCGAAGGCGGTGGTGGCTTTGTCTGACTATTGGAAAGCATCTTTTTTTCAATAAGGAAGTAAGGGGTGCATTAATCTTTCCATAGTTTTATACGAACTTGTAGTAGTAGCCCGTTAAACTGAGAAAGCCACGTAACAATTTTATGTTCCTTGGGGTCGGCCAGTTCTGCATTGCTCAATTTTGGAGGGGTCTACTACCACACATTTCTCTGATATAATATGCCCAAGATATTCCACCTTCTGTTGAAGAAAGGTGCACTTCTATTTTTTTACAAAAAGAACATGTAGTCACAAAATCGTCAAAAAAGTTGTAAGTATTGAAAATGACTTTCAAGAGAAGGGCTGTAAATAAGGATATCTTCGAAGAAAACCAGCACAAACTTATGAAGATAATTTTGGAAAATATCATTCATAAGGCTCTGGAAGGTGAAGGGAGCATTGGTGAGACCAAAGAGCATTACCAAAAATTCGTAGTGGTTGTTGTGTGTTTGAAAGGTGATTTTTGGTATGTCTTCTTCGTACACTCGTATTTGATGATACCCGAATCGAAGGTCTAGCTTTATGAAGACTTATGCTCCCTTTAATTCATCAAGCAATTCATCTACTATTAGAATAGGGTATTTGTCTGTGAGGGTTATGACGTTGATGTTGAAAAATCTTAAGAGCGACATCACATGCACAGCGGAAGAACAAGAAAACAAAATCCCCTATTCCCAAAGAGATGTTCGTCATCGTGTGAAGATTAGTGCGCAAAAAATTCGTGAAACAAACTACATATAGAATAGATTGTGTTACCTAGGGAGATCGTATATTCTTATTTCCTTGTAGATCTCTAGAAGAGGGTGAAGAAGGTCAAGCGTCCTCTTCTCTAGCGGTGATCCACACAGTAGAGCTGCGATGATGCTCCTCAACACTCTAAAGGTGGAGAAGGGAGGGAGAATAGGAGAGGCAAGCAAAGCCTCTAGCTTATGAGGCTTTGAATCCCTCCTATTTATAGAGGCCCATTGTCAAACCCTAATGGATCATCCCCTAGTGGGTATTGGATCTGCATCAAATTACCCAAGCCTTTTAGATTAGTGGATCTCTATCCAATAATCTCTCATGGGCTCTTATTGGATCTCGTCCATGGGATCCAATAATTCAGGGTCTTATTGGATATCCAATAAGATAGGGGCTCTTGCGGATATCTCATATCCGAACCTCTACTCATCGCAGTGTACCAATAGTCTCTCATCCATCTAATATCCCAAAGACCGTATATCGAGCATGGTGCTGTCAGACCTATACGGTTTCTACTCGAGTCTCGCTCCAATCGGATTCTCCCGGAGAACTCTTTCTCTCTCAACCCGAATGACCCTAGCCAGGGATTTATCTGAACAAGAACACATAGGATATTCCTCTTATGACATTGAGAGTGGATGATCATCTATCGACACTCAATAGCCCTCGTAAGGTCGACTACCACTCCCAATGACCAGCTGTACTAGATCTGGGACATCCAAACCTATAAGTCTGGTATCAAAGAGTGGAGCACTCATACAAGACATCCTTGGTGTCTCAAGTCTAAGGACCAGATACACCACTAGGACTACGGAATCGCTTTCTAATAATAAGGTATCATTAACCATCCAGTATTATGTAAGCGGATCAATCAGTGAACTCATTCTCCAATGAGCACCTGTACTGTATCCCTAGTGTCCCCACACGAGCAGCTATGAGACCAACTGCATCCATTATATGGATGGGTATACAACACACCAGTCTGTTCGGTTATCACGATGTCCCTCTCGAGTAACCTATAACTGGGATTATTTATGATATGTGTTTAAAGGTGAATCGGTCTTGTTATCGTGATCTTATCACGATCCGATTCCCATTGCACATATCCAAGGACATCACAATATAAACATGTATATATGCAACAAACAATATAAAGTGATAAATACCAAAATATAATAAGCAAAAAGATTCTGTGTCAAGTCACATGTGCCATCACTCACGTGATTGGCTTGTTAGGCACCTATGACTAGCAATCTCCCACTTGACCTAAAGCCAATCACCTATGTGTCTGATCCCCATCAGACTCCTGTGACGCTTAAAGACAATCTGAGATAACGGCTTTGTCAGTGGGTCTGTAATATTATCTTCGGATGGAACTCTTTCTGCTACTACATCTCCTCGAGTTACGATCTCTCTGATAAGGTGGAATATCCTGAGAACATGTTTAGATTTTTGATGAGACATGGGTTCCTTCACTTGAGCAATCACCCCATTGTTGTCGCAATATAAGGAAATTGGCTCATCACTATCCGACACGACTCCCAAATCTTTGATGAACTTCTTCATCCAAACTCCCTCTTTTGCTGCATCTGCTGCAGCAATGTATTCTGCCTTTGTGGTTGAGTTAGCAATAGTATCTTGCTTGGAACTTTTCCAACATACTACTCAACCATTCAAGGTGTACACATACCCCGAATTTGACTTGCTACCATTGACATCAGACTGAAAACTTGAGTCTGTGTAGCCTTCAACCTTTAGGCTACTACCTCCATATATTAGTAAAAGATCCTTAGTCCTTCTCAAGTACTTAAGGATACACTTTACTGTTTTTTAGTGCTCCAAGCCTATCCGCCTGATAACCTACTCATGACACTCGGAATCTGTGCTATAGATTCGGCCCTGATTACATAGCAATGCTACATATTATACCCCTATCGATGTAACATAAGGTTATCATAGCCATTGGTCCACTTTCTTCTGAGTCTTTTGGTGACATACGCCTAGAAAGCGATATCCCATGTTCTCATCATATTAGACATCTCTGGATTTTTTTCCATACCAAACCTTTTGACAAAAAAAAAAAAAAAAAAAAAAAAAAAAAAAAAAAAAAAAAAAAAAAAAAAAAAAAAAAAAAAAAAAAAAAAAAAAAAAAAAAAAAAAAAAAAAAAAAAAAAAAAAAAAAAAAAAAAAAAAAAAAAAAAAAAAAAAAAAAAAAAAAAAAAAAAAAAAAAAAAAAAAAAAAAAAAAAAAAAAAAAAAAAAAAAAAAAAAAAAAAAAAAAAAAAAAAAAAAAAAAAAAAAAAAAAAAAAAAAAAAAAAAAAAAAAAAAAAAAAAAAAAAAAAAAAAAAAAAAAAAAAAAAAAAAAAAAAAAAAAAAAAAAAAAAAAAAAAAAAAAAAAAAAAAAAAAAAAAAAAAAAAAAAAAAAAAAAAAAAAAAAAAAAAAAAAAAAAAAAAAAAAAAAAAAAAAAAAAAAAAAAAAAAAAAAAAAAAAAAAAAAAAAAAAAAAAAAAAAAAAAAAAAAAAAAAAAAAAAAAAAAAAAAAAAAAAAAAAAAAAAAAAAAAAAAAAAAAAAAAAAAAAAAAAAAAAAAAAAAAAAAAAAAAAAAAAAAAAAAAAAAAAAAAAAAAAAAAAAAAAAAAAAAAAAAAAAAAAAAAAAAAAAAAAAAAAAAAAAAAAAAAAAAAAAAAAAAAAAAAAAAAAAAAAAAAAAAAAAAAAAAAAAAAAAAAAAAAAAAAAAAAAAAAAAAAAAAAAAAAAAAAAAAAAAAAAAAAAAAAAAAAAAAAAAAAAAAAAAAAAAAAAAAAAAAAAAAAAAAAAAAAAAAAAAAAAAAAAAAAAAAAAAAAAAAAAAAAAAAAAAAAAAAAAAAAAAAAAAAAAAAAAAAAAAAAAAAAAAAAAAAAAAAAAAAAAAAAAAAAAAAAAAAAAAAAAAAAAAAAAAAAAAAAAAAAAAAAAAAAAAAAAAAAAAAAAAAAAAAAAAAAAAAAAAAAAAAAAAAAAAAAAAAAAAAAAAAAAAAAAAAAAAAAAAAAAAAAAAAAAAAAAAAAAAAAAAAAAAAAAAAAAAAAAAAAAAAAAACTTTGTGGTTGAGTTAGCAATAGTATCTTGCTTGGAACTTTTCCAACATACTACTCAACCATTCAAGGTGTACACATACCCCGAATTTGACTTGCTACCATTGACATCAGACTGAAAACTTGAGTCTGTGTAGCCTTCAACCTTTAGGCTACTACCTCCATATATTAGTAAAAGATCCTTAGTCCTTCTCAAGTACTTAAGGATACACTTTACTGTTTTTTAGTGCTCCAAGCCTAGATCCGCCTGATACCTACTCATGACACTCGGAGCATGTGCTATATCAGGCCTAGTACATAGCATGGCATACATGATAGACCCTATCGATGAGACATAAGGTATCATATCCATGTTCGCCCTTTCTTCTGGAGTCTTTGGGGACATACTCCTAGAAAGCGATATCCCATGTCTCATCGATATGAGACATCTCTTGGAATTTTCCATACCAAACCTTTTGACAATAGTTTCTATGTACTTGGACTGAAACAAGCCAAGCATTCTCTTGGATCTATCTCTATAGATCCGAATCCCTAAGATATAGGATACTTCCCCTAAGTCCTTCATGGAGAAGTGTCTAGATAACCAAGCCTTTACTGTAGATAGCATTCCTACGTCATTCCCAATGATCAAAATGTCATCCACATATAACTCCAAAAAGGTGATAGCGCTCCCACTTATCTTCCTGTACACACAAGGCTTATCTTCGTTCTTAACGAAGTCATAAGATCTTATTGCCTCATCAAATCTTATGTTCTAACTTTGGGAAGCTTGCTTTAGTCCATAAATGGATCTAAGCAACCTGCACACCTTATCCTAGTGTGCTGCAATAGCCAATAGAATTTGAATGAATTTTATTATTACTACGGGTGAGAAGGTTTCATTATAGTTAACACCTTACCTTTGACGATACTCCTTAGCCACTAGCTCTTGTTTTTACTATTTTTATAGTATTTTTTCATTTATATATTTGGTTTAGTCTTATTTATAGAGGATTTTTGCTTGCATTGATCCAGTATATACGAGAATAGTGATCCAATGTATAGGAGAGAATCTTGATGCATTGATCAGAAATGTAATGATCAGTACAAACGAGGGAATCTGGATGCATAATCAGGAATATAGTGATCCAATGTCTATTATAAGGATTGGATGATAGGTCACGAATCTTAACGCTCGTCTCCTATATGTTTTATTCCCTCCGAAACTCGCAGCTTTTTGTTATCCGTCATTCTCTTCCCTGTTTGTGCTTTAGATCAAACCATCTATGTTCTCTTTCTCTCCTCTCCTTTTCCCTAAACCTTTCCCTGTTTCTCCCTAAATCTTTTATGTTCTCTTCCTCTCTTCTCCTCTATTATCTCTTCTTGGTGTTTCTTTGATTTGTTCTTGAACCTTTTCGGGATTCTTGGTTCTTGTGAACTCTCTCGTCATTATCAGGCTATGCGGAGGAAGGTGATCTCCTTGGGGCATTCAACTTGAGTGGGAAATGCAACCGCTGTAACCCCTAATATCACGAACAGAGGTGCAAGTTGTCAAATAGACATGCTGCATCCTCCAAGATGGTTCTGCGAAGCGGAGCTTCATGTGTGCTGCTTGGAAATCTCACTTGGAGGAATGCAGTGTTTGGTTTTCTTTCTTCTTTCTCTCTTTTATATTGGGTTTAATTTTCTTTTCCTCTGACTCTATTGAGATTTCTTTCAATTTCTTTTTGAATATATTTAGGCTTCTTTGTGTTTTTGGGATTTCTTTAGGTTCTTCTTGAATCATTTATGGTTTTGCTTCAGACTGCCTCTTGTTCTTAGTCACCCACGGCAAAAAACGAAAGAGGGCGTAGACAGAGGGTAGGAGATTGAGACGCACTTGAGGACACTTTTGCTGTGCTCCTTTCGATTGAAACTTGTTCCAGGGAATTCTTTATGTTTCTTCTCGAATCTTTAGTTCTGCATCAGGCTTCTATTTGTTAGTCGGGTTTGTCTCTCTTGCTCTTCTTTCCTCCCTTCTCTCCCGTTTCTACTGCCCCTTCGTGGAAGAATTTGGCAAGGGACTCCTGGATGACATTGAAGAACTTGTCTGGGTTCCGTCAATTCTTGGCCGGTACCCGTTGATCTCGTCCAGGAACAGAACCATGGTAAACTCCAAGATTGGTTCATCCTCGAGCATGAGGTTTACAGGTTGAAGATTGGCGAACAGAATTACAACAGCCTCCAAATTGGATATGAGGTCTCATGGATTATGCCTTTCCGTTGTACTCTTGCTTGTAAAACACAGCGCCTGTTTTCTTTCTCCCCAGTCTCTTTCCCTTGTGTTGGACTCTTCTTCTTTTCTTATTCTTTGATTCTGTTCTTGTTTTAGCTGCACACGCATTGCAGATTGCCTTTATGACCATAGCGACGACCTATGACATGCCTAGGAGGATCCGAGTTATCAGGACAAGATGGTTAGGGTGCTAAACATTTCTTTTTTGGTCATCATGCTACTTTTAATTGAATTTAATTGAGGAATTCTTAAGAACAAACAGAATTACAATCGATACTTGACTTTTGAGATGAAATCTTAAAGGACATGAAAATTTTAAAATCTATCTTTAAAAAACTGACGAAGAGGGTACCAACATAGAAATGTTTAATGTCCGATTTTGTTCAAGATCAAGGAATGCTATGAACATAATAAAAGATTACTGTCAGTTACAGGCCAAAAGATTGGATGGTAAGCACCATCCTGGTCACTTTGAAGTGAGGGAAACCTGGTAGTTTTCTGGCAGATGTAGTTCTTGTTTGGTTAATCATCCCTTTATGAGTTTGGTTCTTTCTCATCTTATGCAGGGAAACCAAATCAGGCCACGAGGAGGATAAATCAATATACTGTTGTGTTTCAGCAATTTTCTTATCTACTGGATTTTGCAGGTAATAATAAGTTTCTTTTTTTGAATATAACTGTTCATAATAAGTGGAAGCAGTGTGTCTGTATCAACTTGTGCTTTGGTTGTGTCACTTCCATGGTATGGGTCTTCCATTATGGTGCTCTTGGTTTCTACCACTGAATTCTCTCTGTAGTGTTTCTTTTGAATTGCAACTTATAATTCAGAAATCATAAGTAGTAGCAAATTACAATTGTTTGTTTTCTTTTTGTCCATCTTGTTCTTGTTTCATTCTGCATCATAGTCCAAGTGGAGCATTGCAGACTTTATTTTATAAGTACGTGATTGTGCAAAAGAAAAGAATAATATATATCATTATTTTTTATGATGAATTGATTTTATTTAGGAACCAAAATTATTAGAAGATTGGTAATGATTAGGTGTATAACTATCCCTGTTAACATATCACTGTCTTATCGGCAAGTATTAATGCAAAGGAAAGAACAGAGGAATCCATGTTTTATTAGGCAAGATGAATAGTTTTTTGATTTCGTTATTATTGTTTAGTAACCAAAAAACAAATGAAAATTAGGAACAAGAGGCAGTACAACTATCCCTGTTTCATTTTCAAGTTCAGTTTCCTTTAAATTTTCCTCGTATGCTCTACCATTGAGAGATGTGAATAAAGTCTTGCATTATAACTTCATTAACAATATTGTTTTCTGCTTGTGAGACAAAGGATAGGCAAAATGCTCAAACACTAATTTTTTTAAATAAATGAAATTGTAGTACATCCATAAATATATACTTCATTTAGGTTCCTTCTAAGTAATGTTCAAAAATGGTCTACAACAATTATGATCATAGCATACAACAATTGATCATAGCATTAGACCAATGTGACATCATTGTGCAACGTTACTTCATATATGGAAAAAGCTATTGCATATGCATCCATCCATATATACCCCAATGGCTACTTACGCAGTATGCATGAATATACAAGTACAACCACATTTGTGGCTTGTGCTTCCTCCTTGTTATGTTTATTTCTGACACAATTTTCAATTCATTTTCCAAATGAATATATATATATATATATATATATATATATATATATATATATATATATATATATATATATATATATAATTCTGTGTTACTGGAACAGTATGAGTGCCCTGTGTTATGTGCTTCCGGTTGCCACCACTAAATTCTCTTTGCAACTAACTCTTTTGTATTACAAAAGAAGTTAAAAATCACCTGTGGTGGTAGCAATTTATAATTATTTGCTTTATTTTCTCACATCCTGACCTTCTTTCATACTACATCTTAGTCCTAGTAAAATTTGTAGGATTTTATTTTATCCGCATGTAATTATGTGAAAGAAAAGGATAATCCATATTTTTATTGTTGAAAATTGATAGTTGTTTGATTCTGTTACTAAGGTGTTTAGCAACCTGACATTAGTAGAAATTTGGGAAATAAGAATTTACATATATCTTGAAATGTTAACTGTGCCGTGACTTCAGTTGGCTGCTAAAATGTGTTGTATGTGATTACATGCAAACATAGACAGTGGTTTGAAAGCTTGGTTGAATGCAAACATAGACATTTTTTTTCCTATGAAAATGATTTTTATAATTTGTCAGTGAGCTTTAATATCTACATTTTTCAATGTGCTTTAATAATTTTTCATTTTGATTATAAATAATTTTGCAGGACTGTAAATAAGTTTGATTGTAAATAGTTATAATCTCAAACAGGTTGAAGTGGAGGACATATGAGAGGTTAGAACCTCATATATTGATCGCTGTGGTTGCAATAATCTCTTATCTTGTCTTGATGATGTGAAAGATATATGTACAACTTCTGTAGACAAACTGAGTTAGACCTTCACATAGCTTATTGACATAAATGAAAAATGGTAACAAAGTTTATATCTAATGTTATTCTACATTTTTATATCTCTATATATACACATAGAATACTGTTTATGAAGTTTTTTTAAAATAATCGAGCATCTGCATCAGTTTGATGGTAAACAATTTTGTATGATGCCTCTGCTCTCTAGCAGGATGAAGTGGAGGACATGCTGCTGCCTACAAACCCAGACATTGATTGGCTGCTATCTTTTGCAGCGAACCTCATTGTCCTAAACTATTTACAAGGTTTTCTTGTTTTGCTTTATTATGCTTGATTTGTTACTGAAAACAATTGTTTATTTTTGTTTTTTTGTGTCTGAAAGTTGAGAAAAGTGACTTTATCTAGAAATTGTATATTATAATGAACAAATATTCATACATATAGTAATAAATATCATTTTTTGGTTGATATATTTACAATGGAAGTGGTCAATTAATTATTATGTGGATGCCGATCGGTGACATCTCAAGTTTTCAAAATTTGTCAGAGTGAAGACCATTGCTATATGATTGTTTATACTAAGGATTGAAATATTATACTATACCGGAGTTTCGACATTCGCTCGGTACAGTACGATACTGTATAATGAGCGGTATATCACATATATATATATATATATGTAAATTAATAAATAAATATTTATATATAAAAGATTATATATATATATTTATATATAAATATTTTTATAATAGGCGATGTCACGGAAAAAGACGACGTCACCTTTTCCTTCTCCCACGCTGGGCAACGTCGCCTTGTTAATATATATATATTCATTCTGTTCGGTAACGGGCGGTTCGTGTACCGGTTAGTTGACGGACCGGTATGTACCGCCCGGTACAGGCGGTATTATTCGAAACTGCATACCTTGGTTATATACTATATACTGTGATGAAGATAGGAAATTTAAAGTCATTGAAGTTTTCGTTTGTGACTGAAAAATAAGATAGACCCAAACATCATCTTAGGATAATTAGGCATGAGCTTGTTATGCAAATCATAGATGATAATAATATATCTTTATTAGTTCTTAATAAGCCTTTTAAAATTCTGCTTTTAAGTACTTCCATGTAATGTTTATTCATACTTTGTAGTTTGTAATATAATGATGGTTATTCATAGTATATTGATGGTTGTGTTTACTTGGATTATATATCTCTATTTGTACTATAATGATGGTTATGTTTCTTTTCTTGGATGCTGTGCAGGTTTTTGTAGGAAAGAAATAGTTCTAGTTTTGGTTGTTGAACTCAATGCTAAACAAGAGAAATCTGAGATTATTATGATTTACTTCCATAACTGCTAGAATTTCTTTTTTCTTATCTGAGACAAGAATATTTCATTTTATTTAATTAGATGTTGCGAGAATGGTGAGCTAACATCATGTACAACAAAACTTTCTTCATTAGTTTACTACAACAGGAAGCTACTTTTTTATTTTGTAGAAATCTAAGAATCATATATATGGATGTGTATTGGCTAATTCTTTAGTTGGCTTAGAAGCAAGTTGATATCACCAATTTGAAGCAATTTCATTTATTGTATTTTGGAGTTCCAAGAATGTGCATGTCTAAAGAGACATCTTGCAGTCTCAATGAGTGTGATATCTGAAACAAGTATTACTATGTAGTGACGATAGGTTTTGTTAAGGAAAAAGAATATGTTCCTTTAATGTGACCAAACTTGTGGTTGCTTTGTGCATTCTATTGTGTAATATGTGAAGACCATTTTAAAGAAAAGCTGTTAGGAGTTTCTAATTGGTTTTTTTTTTTTTTGTATATGTAGTTTGCTTTGAAGGCATTTGTTAAATAATCTATCTTTTGTTGTTATCTTTAGACTCAAGCACGGGCTCAATGGCTGAATCCTTGAAGAGGAAAATTGAAAAACTACCAGGATCATTTTTTTAAATGCTGAAGAAGAGGTATCGAGATAGAAAACTTTATTGATCCCTTTATCTCATTTAGCCATTGACTAATGTCCCATTTTGTTCAAGGTTAAGAAATGTCACGAAAAGATCTTGCAAACCCAAGCCATTGCTTCGAGTATGTATTAGATTTTGCAAATCAATCACAATCTATTATTTTTTTTCCTATGAAAATGATATTTATAATTTGTCAGCGTGCTCTAATATCTACAATTTTCAGTGTGCTTTACTAACTTTTCAATTTGATTGTAAATAATTTTGCTTAAATGTGTTGTATGTGATTACTTGCAAACATAGACAGTGGTTTGAAACCTTGGTTGAATGTGCGCTAAGATTTCTTTGCCAAGTGGCAAAACCAGTTTTGCTTGAATATGAGTTCTCTGAAGATGAATCTTCTCTCTTTGTCTTTAGTACCCTTATAGTTGCATCTCAAACCAGATTCTCTTGATGATTTTAAATAAGTTGAAGCAGATTGTAAGATTAGTGATCATTTATGGTTGTTCTTTTTGTCTCGTTCCTCTTCTTGTTTTGGAGTTTTCATCCAAAAATGTGGAAGTTGAAGTTCTCTGTAAGTTATCTCCCTGCAGAAGTTTATTTGTTTTTAACCCTTTTCTTATTGATGGTGATAATATGCCAAACTAATATCACTTTACTAGGATGTAAGGTTGAAATTCTGATGTGCTCGATACGTGTTGCCTATTTCATGTTGAGCAATTGTTTAAGTTACAATGTAATATAGAACAAATATTTCTTTATTAGTTTACTACACCATGCAACTATTTTATTATCCTTCAATAGAAATCTAAGAATCATATAAATATATGTGTATTGGAAGTCCAAGCTTATATATATTTTATTTGATATCGATAACCATATGAAAAAGAAAATAATTTGAAGCAATTTCATTTATTGTATCTTGGAATTCCAAGAATATGCAACTAATTCGCATAGCCTCGATGGAAGAGGAGATGATAAAGGAAGGGGAAGAAAGAAGAGGAGGCGGTGGAGTAAGAGGAGGAAGGAAGATAGAGAGGCAATGAAGGAAGAGGAGAAAGAAGGAAGAAGAGGAAGAAGCGATGGAGTAGGAGGAACAAGAAGGAAGAAGTGGATGCAGTGGAGGAGCAGAAGAAAGAAGAAAGAAGAAGAGAAAGACGAGGAAAGGAGGAGAAGAAGAGGGAGTATGCTGAATCCTTGAGGAAAATTAAAAAACTACCAGGATCATTTTTTTAAATGCTGAAGAAGAGGTATCGAGATAGAAAACTTTATTGATCCCTTTGTCTCATTTAGCCATTGACTAATGTCCCATTTTGTTCAAGGTTAAGAAATGTCATGAAAAGATCTTGCAAACTCAAGCCTTTGCTTTGAGTAAGTATGCATTAGATATTGTAAATCAAGCACAATCTATTATTTTTTTCCTATGAAAATGATATTTATAATTTGTCAGCGTGCTTTAATATCTACAATTTTCAGTGTGCTTTACTAACTTTTCAATTTGATTGTAAATAATTTTGCTTAAATGTGTTGTATGTGATTACTTGCAAACATAGACAGTGGTTTGAAACCTTGGTTGAATGTGCGCTAAGATTTCTTTGCCAAGTGGCAAAACCAGTTTTGCTTGAATATGAGCTCTCTGAAGATGAATCTTCTCTCTTTGTCTTTAGTACCCTTATAGTTGCATCTCAAACCAGATTCTCTTGATGATTTTAAATAAGTTGAAGCAGATTGTAAGATTAGTGATCATTTATGGTTGTTCTTTTTGTCTCGTTCCTCTTCTTGTTTTGGAGTTTTCATCCAAAAATGTGGAAGTTGAAGTTCTCTGTAAGTTATCTCCCTGCAGAAGTTTATTTGTTTTTAACCCTTTTCTTATTGATGGTGATAATATGCCAAACTAATATCACTTTACTAGGATGTAAGGTTGAAATTCTGATGTGCTCGATACGTGTTGCCTATTTCATGTTGAGCAATTGTTTAAGTTACAATGTAATATAGAACAAATATTTCTTTATTAGTTTACTACACCATGCAACTATTTTATTATCCTTCAATAGAAATCTAAGAATCATATAAATATATGTGTATTGGAAGTCCAAGCTTATATATATTTTATTTGATATCGATAACCATATGAAAAAGAAAATAATTTGAAGCAATTTCATTTATTGTATCTTGGAATTCCAAGAATATGCAACTAATTCGCATAGCCTCGATGGAAGAGGAGATGATAAAGGAAGGGGAAGAAAGAAGAGGAGGCGGTGGAGTAAGAGGAGGAAGGAAGATAGAGAGGCAATGAAGGAAGAGGAGAAAGAAGGAAGAAGAGGAAGAAGCGATGGAGTAGGAGGAACAAGAAGGAAGAAGTGGATGCAGTGGAGGAGCAGAAGAAAGAAGAAAGAAGAAGAGAAAGACGAGGAAAGGAGGAGAAGAAGAGGGAGTATGCTGAATCCTTGAGGAAAATTAAAAAACTACCAGGATCATTTTTTTAAATGCTGAAGAAGAGGTATCGAGATAGAAAACTTTATTGATCCCTTTGTCTCATTTAGCCATTGACTAATGTCCCATTTTGTTCAAGGTTAAGAAATGTCATGAAAAGATCTTGCAAACTCAAGCCTTTGCTTTGAGTAAGTATGCATTAGATATTGTAAATCAAGCACAATCTATTATTTTTTTTCCTATGAAAATGATATTTATAATTTGTCAGCGTGCTTTAATATCTACAATTTTCAGTGTGCTTTACTAACTTTTCAATTTGATTGTAAATAATTTTGCTTAAATGTGTTGTATGTGATTACTTGCAAACATAGACAGTGGTTTGAAACCTTGGTTGAATGTGCGCTAAGATTTCTTTGCCAAGTGGCAAAACCAGTTTTGCTTGAATATGAGCTCTCTGAAGATGAATCTTCTCTCTTTGTCTTTAGTACCCTTATAGTTGCATCTCAAACCAGATTCTCTTGATGATTTTAAATAAGTTGAAGCAGATTGTAAGATTAGTGATCATTTATGGTTGTTCTTTTTGTCTCGTTCCTCTTCTTGTTTTGGAGTTTTCATCCAAAAATGTGGAAGTTGAAGTTCTCTGTAAGTTATCTCCCTGCAGAAGTTTATTTGTTTTTAACCCTTTTCTTATTGATGGTGATAATATGCCAAACTAATATCACTTTACTAGGATGTAAGGTTGAAATTCTGATGTGCTCGATACGTGTTGCCTATTTCATGTTGAGCAATTGTTTAAGTTACAATGTAATATAGAACAAATATTTCTTTATTAGTTTACTACACCATGCAACTATTTTATTATCCTTCAATAGAAATCTAAGAATCATATAAATATATGTGTATTGGAAGTCCAAGCTTATATATATTTTATTTGATATCGATAACCATATGAAAAAGAAAATAATTTGAAGCAATTTCATTTATTGTATCTTGGAATTCCAAGAATATGCAACTAATTCGCATAGCCTCGATGGAAGAGGAGATGATAAAGGAAGGGGAAGAAAGAAGAGGAGGCGGTGGAGTAAGAGGAGGAAGGAAGATAGAGAGGCAATGAAGGAAGAGGAGAAAGAAGGAAGAAGAGGAAGAAGCGATGGAGTAGGAGGAACAAGAAGGAAGAAGTGGATGCAGTGGAGGAGCAGAAGAAAGAAGAAAGAAGAAGAGAAAGACGAGGAAAGGAGGAGAAGAAGAGGGAGTATGCTGAATCCTTGAGGAAAATTAAAAAACTACCAGGATCATTTTTTTAAATGCTGAAGAAGAGGTATCGAGATAGAAAACTTTATTGATCCCTTTGTCTCATTTAGCCATTGACTAATGTCCCATTTTGTTCAAGGTTAAGAAATGTCATGAAAAGATCTTGCAAACTCAAGCCTTTGCTTTGAGTAAGTATGCATTAGATATTGTAAATCAAGCACAATCTATTATTTTTTTTCCTATGAAAATGATATTTATAATTTGTCAGCGTGCTTTAATATCTACAATTTTCAGTGTGCTTTACTAACTTTTCAATTTGATTGTAAATAATTTTGCTTAAATGTGTTGTATGTGATTACTTGCAAACATAGACAGTGGTTTGAAACCTTGGTTGAATGTGCGCTAAGATTTCTTTGCCAAGTGGCAAAACCAGTTTTGCTTGAATATGAGCTCTCTGAAGATGAATCTTCTCTCTTTGTCTTTAGTACCCTTATAGTTGCATCTCAAACCAGATTCTCTTGATGATTTTAAATAAGTTGAAGCAGATTGTAAGATTAGTGATCATTTATGGTTGTTCTTTTTGTCTCGTTCCTCTTCTTGTTTTGGAGTTTTCATCCAAAAATGTGGAAGTTGAAGTTCTCTGTAAGTTATCTCCCTGCAGAAGTTTATTTGTTTTTAACCCTTTTCTTATTGATGGTGATAATATGCCAAACTAATATCACTTTACTAGGATGTAAGGTTGAAATTCTGATGTGCTCGATACGTGTTGCCTATTTCATGTTGAGCAATTGTTTAAGTTACAATGTAATATAGAACAAATATTTCTTTATTAGTTTACTACACCATGCAACTATTTTATTATCCTTCAATAGAAATCTAAGAATCATATAAATATATGTGTATTGGAAGTCCAAGCTTATATATTTTTTATTTGATATCGATAACCATATGAAAAAGAAAATAATTTGAAGCAATTTCATTTATTGTATCTTGGAATTCCAAGAATATGCAACTAATTCGCATAGCCTCAATGGAAGAGGAGATGATAAAGGAAGGGGAAGAAAGAAGAGGAGGCGGTGGAGTAAGAGGAGGAAGGAAGATAGAGAGGCAATGAAGGAAGAGGAGAAAGAAGGAAGAAGAGGAAGAAGCGATGGAGTAGGAGGAACAAGAAGGAAGAAGTGGATGCAGTGGAGGAGCAGAAGAAAGAAGAAAGAAGAAGAGAAAGACGAGGAAAGGAGGAGAAGAAGAGGGAGTATGCTGAATCCTTGAGGAAAATTAAAAAACTACCAGGATCATTTTTTTAAATGCTGAAGAAGAGGTATCGAGATAGAAAACTTTATTGATCCCTTTGTCTCATTTAGCCATTGACTAATGTCCCATTTTGTTCAAGGTTAAGAAATGTCATGAAAAGATCTTGCAAACTCAAGCCTTTGCTTTGAGTAAGTATGCATTAGATATTGTAAATCAAGCACAATCTATCATTTTTTTACCTATGAAAATGATTTTTATAATTTGTCAGTGAGCTTTACTATCTACAGTTATTAGTGTGCTTTAATAACTTTTCACTTTGATTCTAAATAATTTTGCATGATTGTAAATAGTTATTATTCTCAAACAGGTCGAAGTGGAGGACATATGAGAGGTTAGGACCTCAGATATTGATCGCTGTGGTTGCAATAATCTCTTATCTTGTCTTGATGATGTGAAAGATATATGTACAATTTCTGTAGACAAACTGAGTTAGACCTTCAATAGCTTATTGACATAAATGAAAAATGGTAACAAAGTTTACATCTAATGTGATTCTACATTTTTATATCTCTATATATACACATAGAATACTGTTTGTGAAGTTTTTTTAAAATAATCGAGCATCTGCATCAGTTTGATGGTAAACAATTTTGTATGATGCCTCTGCTCTCTAGCAGGATGAAGTGGAGGACATGCTGCTGCCTACGAACCCAAACATTGATTGGCTGCTATCTTTTGCAGCGAACCTCATTGTCCTAAACTATTTACAAGGTTTTCTTGTTTTGCTTTATTATGCTTGATTTGTTACTGAAAACAATTGTTTATTATTTTTTTTTTGTGTCTGAAAGTTGAGAAAAGTGACTTTATCTAGAAATTGTATATTATAATGAACAAATATTCATACATATAGTAATAAATATCATTTTTTGGTTGATATATTTACAATGGAAGTGGTCAATTAATTATTATGTGAATATTGGTCGGTGACATCTCAAGTTTTCAAAATTTGTTAGAGTGAAGACCATTGCTATATGATTGTATATACTAAGGATTGAAATATCGTACCGTACCGGTGTTTCGACATTCGCTCGGTATAGTACGAAACTATATACCGAGCGATATACCGCTCGATATATATGTATATATATACATATATATGTATATATATATATAATTTGGCGACGTCGCCGAAGCTCTTCTCCTTAGCAGGGCGACGAGCAACGTCGCCTTGTTTATATATATATATATATATATATATTTATAGATAAATATTTTTATAAAAGGCGATGTCGCCTTTGCCTTCTCCCACGCTGGGCGACGTCGCCTTTGCCTTCTCCACCTTGTCTTGTTGGCAAGTGAGTCACGTTTGAACATATTCCTCCATATCAGTCCCCATCTTCGACCAGTAGAAGGCCCTCTCCACGAGAGCCAAGGTTCTGTGAATGCCCAGATGTCCAGCCCAAAGGGAATCGTGACACTCTATTAAGAGCTCATGCCTCAAATTGTCCATTCGAGGAATATAAACCCTATTCCCTTTTGTGTAAACGAGTCCCTCCTAGACCCAAAATCGTCGTGCCTTGCTTTCTTGAATGAGCTGCATCATGGTTACTACTTGGGGATCACTATACAGTCCATCCCTGATCTTGGAAAGGAAGTTGGAGTGCAATTGACTTGCTTGGTCTTTGCCCTCCAATTGTATGGCATTCATACGCTCCACTTTTCGACTCAGTGCATCGACCACGACGTTTGCCTTTCCGGGCTTGTACTCCATTGCCATATCAAATTCAGTCATGAAGTCCTGCCATTGTGCTTGCTTTGGGGAGAGTTTCTTCTGAGTTTGGAAATAGCTCAAAGCGATGTTGTTTCTCCTCAGCACAAATCGCGATCCAAGAAGGTAGTGTCGCCAAACTCGTCGACAGTGGACCACCATTGTCATCTCCTCATGCACTGGATACCATCGCTCGGTCTAGTTGAGCTTGCAGCTCTCGTAGGTCACCGGATGACCCTTTTGCATGAGTACTCCAATAGCGAAGTCTGAAGCATTTGTATGGACTTCGAAGGGCTCCTCATAGTTCGACAATTTGAGTACCAGTTCTTCCAACACAGCAACCTTTAGATCTTGGAATGCAACTTCGCATTTATCCGACCACCTCCAAGGTTGCTCCTCCTTTAGCAACTCCGTCAGTGGAGTTGCACGCTTTGAATACCCTGTTATGAAGCGTCGATAGTAGTTGACGAAACCAGGGAAGGATCTCAACTCTAGCACCTTCTTTGGGGTTCGTCATTCCGCAGCCACTTGCACCTTCGATTTATCCATCCGAATGGAGCCATCACCGATTTGATACCCCAAGAATAAAATCTCTGTTTGAGCAAAGTAGCACTTCTCCTTTTTCACGAACAAAGTGTTCTTCCTGAGAACCTTGAAAATTGTCCGAAGGTGCTTGACATGCTCCTCGAGCGTTTGACTGTAGACGACGATATTGTCCAAATAGACAACCACGAACTTATCCAAGTACTCTTTGAATAATTGGTTCATGAGAGTGCAGAACGTGGCCGGAGCGTTGGTTAAGCTGAAAGGCATCACCAAGAACTCAAACGCTCCATACCTGGTCATACATGTAGTCTTCGCTTCGTCGCCTTCAGCAATATGCACCTGCCAATACCCCGACCGAAGGTCGAGTTTTGAGAAATACTTGGCTTTACCCAGTTGGTCGAACAAGTCCGCAATGAGCGGGGTGGGATACTTGTTCTTCTCCGGTCACTTTGTTGAGGGCTCGGTAATCGACACATAGTCGGAAGCTCCCATCTTATTTCTTCTAGAAGAGAACTGGAGCTTCGAATGGTGCCTTAGAACTGTGGATGAGACCATCGCTTAGCAGTTCACCTAACTACTTTCTGAGCTTGGCCAACTTTGGCGGGGGCATGCGGTAGGGTGGTCTCGTTGGAGGCTTCACTCCTGGCTCCAGCTCGATGTGATGATCTACGCCTCTGCGTGGCGGAAGATTCTTCGGCAACTCAGGTGGCATAACGTCTGTGAACTCTTTCAGGACGTTCATCACCATAGCAGGTTCATGAACGACCTTCTCGTCAAGTGGTTCTAGCTTCATAGCAGCCACAAATTTTAATTCACCTTTCCGCACCCCTTTCTTCAATTGTAGTGTCGATATCTGTTGGGGTTCCTTGGTTCCTCTCCGAGAGACGGGAACCACACAGGGGTCGTCACCTCCCATCATACATAGGGAGTTTAGGAACGACATTGGCACCAACTTCGCCCGTGCATAAACTCCATTCCAAGGATTATTTGGAAGTCATCCAATGGTACCGCTATCATGTTCGTGCTCTCGCTCTATGTTCCGATTTTGATGGAAACTCCCTTTGCCAACCCGGAGATTTGCTTGGCCTTCGAGTTCACCGCCTTCATTCGACTTCGACTCTTCTCCAAGATCAGCCCAAGTTGCTTTGCTTCTCGATCGACAATGAAGTTGTGGGTAGCGCCCGTGTCCACCATTACACGGGTCGTTTGGCCATTGAGCTTAATGTCTACGTACATCAGCTCGCCACTTCCTGCTTTTTGTAGCCTTGTCTTTGTGCTCTCCCTCACTTGACCTCGCATGATGTTCAACAAATGCATTGCTCCCATCCGGGGTCCTTGCGACTCCTCACCATCGCTGCTGGCTTTATAACTACTCAAACTAAGAGCAACAACCTTGCCCTTGTCCGATTGGGGGGGGATGGATGGAAGCTATTAAAGTATTGAGTGCTTGTTTTTGTGGGTACTCTCTCACCATGTGCGGCCCTCTGCATAAGAAACATCCGCTAGGTTTCGGGGCCTTGCCTGTCAGGCTTGGCCCTTTTTGAGAACTCTTCTTCCTTTGTTCGCCTCTGGACTCCTTCCTTCAAGAATATTTTGGAGGGCGATTACTTGAAGATTGTTTTCTTTTTCTCGTGTTGTCAGAGGAAACAAAGTCGGTGAGCCTTTTTGTGGCAACAATTGCCTCGATCACATCGGTGACATTCCTTCGATGTAGTTCTTGTTGAGCTCATGGCTTCAGACCATCAAGGAAGCTGAACAACTTATCCTTTTCGGACATGTCCTGTATGTCCAGCATTAGTGCAGAAAATTACTTCATATAGTCTCGAATGGAAGCACTTTGGTGGAGTTGTCTCAGCTTCCTTCTTGCGACGAACTCTGTGTTCACCGGTAGGAACTGAGTTCTCAACTCCGTCTTCAAGTCTTCTCATGTGTCCACTCGACATTGACCTTGTTGGATCTCTTCCCAACGGGTTCGCCACCAAAGTTTTGCATCTTTGTTCATATACATGGTTGCTATAAAAACTTTGGTTTCTTCATAATTGGGCCTCGTAGTTTAAAAGTATTGTTCCATGTCGAACAGGAAATTCTCGAGCTCTTTAGCATCTCGGGCACCTCCATAACAATGTGGCTCGGGTGCCCTCACGTTTTGTGCCGGTGCAACGCGGGTGTTGCTTCCTTCCGCATTCAGTGCCTTCGTGAGCATGGTCACCCTAGAAGTGAGTTCCGCCACAACTTCCTGCAGGTGTTGCATAGAGTCTTTTGTGCCATCTGACAATCGGTCGACTAGGGCCTCAACCTTGTCGATCCGGGACTCCGCTTCTTCTTGCGAGCTCTCCACCCCAACAAGCCTTCGTTGGCTATGGTAGAGTTCCTCCAAGCTCGCTTCAAGAACATCCAAGCGGGTTTCCGCTGCTGTGAGTCTCTCCTTATGGCTCTTCTTCCTAGTTGGCGCTCCAGATTGCACCTCCTCTGCTCGTGGAGAGTAGCCAACTTCTCGCTCGTCATGTTCGCTGCCGTGCTCCACTTGAGTGGCTCCAACGACATGAGAGCGAGTATACACTTGTAGCCCACCTGCAGCTGCTTGGGGCAAGGGTCCGGCTTGCCTCGTCTTGCTTGATTCGCCACGATGCTTTGCCATTGCGAAAATGCGAAGTTCCTTCGCTGCTTGCTCCAATTGTTTGCCCGCTCTGATACCACAATGTCACGGACTTAGTTGGAATTGCCTAAGTTGTGATGCACCCTTGCGGCTAAGATGCGAACTTAGCTTGCGTTGCCTAAGTCGCGCTGCGCACTTGGGATATGCGTCCGTAAAGATCAACTCACTTGCAACCTCTCGCAGGTCCCGAAGGACCTGTAAAAGAGAAAGTTGATTAGTTTGAAGAACGAGTAACAGACAAAGTCTTGAAGTCTCATGAAAAAGGGAAGCTTTACAAGCAATTCAGCAAGCACCTTACGTGCACAAGAGGAAAAGAGGGAGAGGAGGAAAACAAGGACTTTAGAAGGTTGAACGAATAGCTGCAAGTCCACAAACAGTTGCTCACCAGGTGTCGGTCGCGTCAACAAGTTCCCGTCAAGGTAATGTGCGAACTTGCGAAAGATTGTTTAACGCCCGACACTATGTTGAAGCCCCATCCCCCATGGTGCCACCTAGGTGGTTCCAAGGGCTAAGATGGTTGACGTTTAACGCACTACTGCGGGCTGCAAAAAATAACTGTGGCATGCGAAAACGGAGCCATTTTGGGTTGTTTTACTCGGTTCAATGAGCGATCGCATTGCAGCGCTGCAACTTGTTCGAACTTACATTTTTACAAGCAAAAGAACATAAAACTAAGCCAAAATATGCTTCCAAGCAGTTGTACATGTAAGCAAAAGCAATGAACGGTTCATATATATATATATATATATATATATATATATATATATATATATATATATATATATATATATATATATATATATATATATATATATATATATATATATATATATATTCTATTCGGTAACGGGCGATCCGTGTATCGGTCAGTTGACGGACCGGTACACTGACCGCCTATTACCGAACTGAATGGAATATATATATATATATATATATATATATATATATATATATATATATATATATATATATATATATATATATATATATATATATATATATATATATATATATATATATATATATATATATATATATATATATATATATATATATATATATATATATATATATATATATATATATATATATATATATATATATATATATATATATATATATATATATATATATATATATATATATATATATATATATATATATATATATATATATATATATATATATATATATATATATATATATATATATATATATATATATATATATATATATATATGTAAATATATTTAATCTTATATATATATATATATATATATATATATATATATATATATATATATATATATATATATATATATATATATATATATATATATATATATATATATATATATATATATATATATATATATATATATATATATATATATATATATATATATATATATATATATATATATATATATATATATATATATATATATATATATATATATATATATATATATATATATATATATATATATATATATATATATATATATATATATATATATATATATATATATATATATATATATATATATATATATATATATATATATATATATATATATATATATATATATATATATATATATATATATATATATATATATATTCTATTCGGTAACGGGCGATCCGTGTATCGGTCAGTTGACGGACCGGTACACTGACCGCCTATTACCGAACTGAATGGAATATATATATATATATATATATATATATAAATATTTATGTATAAATATTTTTATAAAAGGTGACGTCGTGTCACCTTTTATAAGAATATTTATATGTAAATATATTTAATCTTATATATATATATATATGTAAATATATTTAATCTTATATATGTAAATATATTTAATCTTATATATATTTATAAGAACGAGGTGACATTGCCTTTTATAAATATATATATATAAATATATATATTTATTAATATATATATATATATAAACGAGGCGACGTCACCCCGCCTAAGAGAAGAGAGAGGCGACGTCGCCGAATTATATATATATATATATATATATACTGAGCAGTATATTGAACGGTATGCTTCTCGGTATATAGTATCGTACCGTACCTAGCGAACGTCGAAACTTCAATACGATATGATATTTCAATCCTTGCTATATACTGTGATGAAGATAGGAAATTTAAAGTCACTAAAGTTTTCCTTTGTGACTGAAAAATAAGATAGACCCAGTCATCATCTTAGGATAATTAGGCGTGAGCATGTTATGCAAATCATAGATGATAATGATATATCTTTATTAGTTCTTAATAAGCCTTTTAAAATTCTGCTTTTAAGTACTTGCATGTAATGTTTTTTCATACTTTGTACTGTAATGATGGTTATTCATACTATATTGATGGTTGTGTTTACTTGGATTATATATCTTTATTTGTACTATAATGATGGTTATGTTCCTTTTCTTGGATGCTGTGCAGGTTTTTTAAGGAAAGAAATAGTTCTAGTTTTGGTTGTTGAACTCAATGCTAAACAAGTGAAATCTGAGATTATTATGATTTACTTCCATAGCTGCTAGAATTTCTTCTTCCTTATCTGAGACAATAATATTTCATTTTATTTAATTAGATGTTGCGAGAATGGTGAACCACATTTTGCATATGGTTACTTCCTGTGTGTCTACTGTAAAATTTTATACTTATTTTTAGGCAATGAGCTAATTACAACTTTTTAGTCTGTGTTTTCTTTATTAGATTATGTAAGACTGGTGATCATATATAAGCCATGTAAGACCTATAAACTTTTCTTTATCTGTGCATTATCTTGTATCCTCATAAGTCATATTCATTCGAAAGTTGGTTCTGTTTTTAATGCTCTTGCCAGTTGGATATAGTGCTATTCTTTCCTAGAAATCTGCATTTAAACTAATCATATGTGATGTACTGAGAAAGTTGCTGCTATAGTGACTTAGCAGATGCTTAAACTGCAGCTGAGTAACATTTGCACGGTCTGGTTCACTAAGACATGAAACTAGTCATAATTCAATATCTATTAGGTGTTTCGGTTTAAATATCTGGAAAACTTTGAAGTTTTTTTTGTTTTATGTGGAAATCATCAACAATAGACATTCTATCTTCACAAAACTTCCTTTGTTTGGATGAATGTAGGCCTTCCATTTTCAAGTCCGCACAAGAGGAGTCAACCTCTGCAAGCTACAGATTTTGGCCTGTCAGAATTTATAAGGCCAGTTGTATTAATGGTGTTGCTTATTCCTGTAAATATAGTCCTATATTAGTCTTTCTTGCTGACTTTCCCTTCACTGATTAGTTTGTTAATTTTCCTCCCTATGTCTTGATGTTGTATAGAAATTGGAGCCAGCAATACATTAATACAAATTTTAATATATTTATTTTGTTGTAAGTTTCTAGAGAACTAATACGGGCATGTGCTCTTAGTTGTATCACTATTCTAGTGAAACTTGTCCTAGTCCTACACAATTGACACAGCCACAACCATACATCAAGTTGGTTATCAAAGATTTGTTTTGTGGAAGAATTAAACATATATATACTTATGCTAGTTCATAAATTTGCCTCCTGATAAACATTTTGTTAAACAATTGTAATTCGTTCCGAGCAAGTAATTGTATATCATAGCAAAAATTTTCAGGAAGATGGTAAAATACGAATTTTTTTGTTGAAGTTTGCTTAAAATCTTTGAGGTCTCTTATCCTATAGTAGGAAACTGGTTTTCAATCAATTTACTATTACCCAAAAAGTTGGGGAACTTCTTTCAGTATTCCGATATAGTTGTTTTTTCTAGCTATGAACAGATATCCAAAACAGCATTTTCAGTTATTTGCTTGCCCATCTTAGTATTAATCATTGTAGATGTTGCAGAGATCTAGTTATCATAAAATTGCAATTAATATTAGGCAAGTGAAAATTGATGAAATAAAAAGGTTAAATTACCTAGTATCCATACATAAAAGAACATTAATGGTTTGTTTAAATATAGTCGGGCATTGGCGTCAATTTTCTGTGTGATATAAAATACCTAAATTCTTAATCTAACTTGTTCTATATGTAATCCAAATAAAGTTAATAATTGGCTCAAATTACAACAAACACAAGATTACAAGTTGTGCTTGTTCATAATATATTTTTAGCATTTCAATATCAATTAAAAAATGTAAGTTACTTTTGTTCACCAGCCAAAGGATGTAGACATGTTGTAAATAAACACTTGATCTTTAAATCTATTATAATTTTTTTTTGTTTTTTTTCTAGCTATGAACAGATATCCAAACAGCATTTTCAGTTATTTGCTTGCCCATCTTAGTATTAATCATTGTAGATGTTGCAGAGATCTAGTTATCATAAAATTGCAATTAATATTAGGCAAGTGAAAATTGATGAAATAAAAAGGTTAAATTACCTAGTATCCATACATAAAAGAACATTAATGGTTTGTTTAAATATAGTCGGGCATTGGCGTCAATTTTCTGTGTGATATAAAATACCTAAATTCTTAATCTAACTTGTTCTATATGTAATCCAAATAAAGTTAATAATTGGCTCAAATTACAACAAACACAAGATTACAAGTTGTGCTTGTTCATAATATATTTTTAGCATTTCAATATCAATTAAAAAATGTAAGTTACTTTTGTTCACCAGCCAAAGGATGTAGACATGTTGTAAATAAACACTTGATCTTTAAATCTATTATATTTTTTCTTTTTTGAAATTACATAATTTATTTATTATTTAAAGTTATTACTTTATAGGTAATTTAGTGGAAAAGACATTTCTTGTAAGTGTAAGATAACATTAAAAGAGAAGCTTCAGTTGGGTTGCTATTACCAAAAGTGGGGAACTTCTTTCAGTATTCCGATATAGTTGTTTTTTCTAGCTATGAACAGATATCCAAAACAGCATTTTCAGTTATTTGCTTGCCCCTCTTAGTATTAATCATTGTAGAGTTGCAGATATCTAGTTATCATAAAATTGCAATTATATAATTAATATTAGGCAAGTGAAAATTGATGAAATAAAAAGGTTAAATTACCTAGTATCCATACATAAAAGAACATTAATGGTTTGTTTAAATATAGTCGGGCATTGGCGTCAATTTTCTGTGTGATATAAAATACCTAAATTCTTAATCTAACTTGTTCTATATGTAATCCAAATAAAGTTAATAATTGGCTCAAATTACAACAAACACAAGATTACAAGTTGTGCTTGTTCATAATATATTTTTAGCATTTCAATATCAATTAAAAAATGTAAGTTACTTTTGTTCACCAGCCAAAGGATGTAGACATGTTGTAAATAAACACTTGATCTTTAAATCTATTATAATTTTTTCTTTTTTGAAATTACATAATTTATTTTATTATTTAAAGTTATTACTTTATAGGTAATTTAGTGGAAAAGACATTTCTTGTAAGTGTAAGATAACATTAAAAGAGAAGCTTCAGTTGGGTTGGAGTTACATGAATGTTTTGGGCAAGTGTTAAGATTCTCTATGTCTCTGTTTCCTATAAACTTAAGCAGGGTTCTTCTGTTACCTTTGGGCTCTGTTTTTGTATACATTGAAAAAAATCTTAGAAGTTGCTTTCTGACCAATGAAATTTTATCTTCAGAAGACCTCATTAGCCAGGTTCTTCAGAAGACATTATTAAGAAGTTTTCTGCACTTATCCAATTTACAAACATTGGCTGATGTTCTTTTTGTAAGTTGCCAACTTTGCTTTTTCCACTTATTCTAGTTTACCAAGTTGGTATATGGTGCTTTAAAAATCCTTTAACGAGCTGGTCAGGTTGCAGTAATTCAGGTTTTGCTACTTTACCCGGTGGAAAGCACTCAATCAAGATGAAATGCAACACATTCAGACCTTTGGTTTGCAAACTGTATCTGTCTGCTTGTAGTCTAATCTGTTTAACATCAGTGAGAAAATGCAGTCTCTCCTTACCATTTTGTTCTCAAATTTTCAGACCTTCAGACCTTTGGTTGATGAAGGTCGACAAGTCGAATATAAATAAACACATGAAATTCAAAGTCATTACCATTTTGTTCTCAAATTTTGAATGATTAGTTAGCATGATTTCTTGGCAGGTGCACCACAGGTTTGTATTAGTGGTTGCGATACTTTTTGTAAGCATACCTCTTGTGTTTTGGTCATTGCCAAAAGGTGCAATGCATGATATCTACTCTCAAATAGTTGAAGTATTGGACAAAATCTTGCCATCAAACTACCAATTCAAGGGACCAACTTTTGCAAGTTTTATGTTGATGCTTAGATTCTCCTTTGACTACAATGAAATAGTGTGATTGCTAATTTGATTCTTGTTCTACTTTTTGGTTTCTAGATTTAACGTTTGTAGTTTGATGGTGGATTTCCAAATAAGGCTGCCACTGGGTACACTTTCTTAATGCACACTAGTAAACTACTAGTAAACTAGTGCTGATTGACAAAGGATCATAACTGGTTATATTCTAACTCTAACAGGATATTGCAATGGAAATTATAAAAATAAAGGGGACTATAGAAATAAGAAATTATCATTTTTGCATTTATCTAACTAGTGTTTGTAGTTTGGAAGTCATATTCAATAATAGCTTTATTTTAATCACTTTTTTTGCTCAAAGCTAATCTTGAATCAATGATTTAAATCATTTTAGCAATCAGTCAAACCAGTATGATAATTGTAATACTTGTACCACCTAGTATCACAAGAAATAAAAATCAAATACTGATAGTTGGAATGTAGGTCTATGTTGTATAGTTTATCAGTCCATATAGGTCATTGTTTGAACTGGTAGATACTGATGTGAACTTTTGAAATCTTAATTTGCATAAATATTCTGTTGCCAAGTAGCAAAACAAGTCCTGTTCACATTTGAGTTCTCCGAAAATGAATATGGTCTCTTTTGCTACAGTGTCAGTCCATAAATTTTTTTCCGTTTTAAATTTACATAATTTATCAGATCATTTAAAGTTTTTACTTTATAGGTGATTTAGTGGAAAAGACATTTCCTGTAAGTGTAAAGCATTAGAATGGTAGGCAACATTACAAGAGAAGCTTCGGTTGGGTTGGAGTTACATAATTTCTCTTATCCCTTTGAACGTAAGCAGGGTTCCTCTGTTACCTTTGTTCTTTGTTTTTATATTATTAACACATTGAAAAATATCTTGTTTTGTAATCAATGGAATGCAATCTTCAGACGACATCATTAGTAAGGTTTCTTCAGATTACACTGTTATGAAGGTTTCTGCACTTGTCTTTTCATCCAATTTACCAACATTTGCAGATGTTCTTTTTGCAAGTTACCAACTTTGCCTCTTCCACTTCTTCTACTTTACCAACATTTGCAGGTGCTTTAAAATGCCTCTGTCGGACTGGTCGGGTTGCAGCAATTCATGTTCAGCCACTTTACCCAGTGGAAGGCACCTAATCAAGATGAAATGCAACACATGCATGGTTGTGGTTTGCAAGCTGTGTCTGCCCTGATTGCAGTTTAACATTATTGAGAAAATGCAGGCTTTTCTTATTAACTAATTGATGAAGGTTGACAAATAGAATGTAAATAAACACATGAAGTTCAAAATCATAATTACTTTGTTCTCCTATTATCAATGATTAGTTAGCATCATTTCTTGGCAGGTGCACCACAGGTTCGAATTAGCGGTCGCGACACTTTTTGTAACTGTAACTCTTCTGTGCTGGTTGCTGCCACAATCTCCAGACTACAATGCATGCCCAAACAATTCAAGGGACCAACTTTTGTAAGTTTTATGCTGATGCTTAGATTCTCTTTTAATTACTTTGAAATAGTATTATTCCTAAATTTGATTCTTGTTCTACTTTTCGGTTTCCAAATCAGGGCCAGCCACTGAGGTACACTTTCCAAGTACACACTAGTAATCTAGCACTGATTGACAAGGATCATAATTGGATATTGCAACTGAAATTACAGAAGAAATTATCATTTTTACATTTATGTTACCAGTTTTCTTAGTTTGGAAGTCATATTCAATAATAACTTTCAAAATTTAAAACCATTTATTTTGCTTTTCAAAGTTAATCTTAAACTCATGGATTTAAATCTTTTTAGCATCCCGTCAAACCAATATGGTACTTGTAAGACTTGTACTACCTAGAATCACAAGAAATAAAAATCAAATACTCACTGGTAGTTGGAATGCATAGGTTAATTTATGAGTCCATATAGGTCCATGTTGGTCATTGTTTGGAGTTTGGACTAGTAGATACTAGTGTGAACTTCTGAAATCTTAGTTGAATTTGCATAAATGTTGTTTTGCCAAGTAGCAAAACAAGTCCTATTCACATATGAGCTCTTCAAGAATGAAGATTCTCTCTTTGGCGATAGTATCCTTGTAGTTGTATCTCAAAACATATTTTCTTAATCTTAATCTCATAATTATGTATACCAGTAGTGTGGGTATTATATTGGTACTGTGTACCAATTTTTGATACATAGGTATGTATCGAGATTTGAAAAAAATATTAAAAAGGACTGAAAAAAAAGACTGTATGATACATGTTCTATATACCTGGGGTAGTATATGTCTCAGTCTCTCCGTCTGCCTTTGAAACTCTCGAAATTTGTAATGTAGCAATACCAAGGCGAACTGGGCACAGTGTACTAGGCAGTACAGGTCCTATACCAAGCATATTGCTCGGTATATTCTTGTCCGAGTATTGTTAGGCTTTCGGACCAATAAGTACTACCAGTACCATGTATCAGACAGTATTGGAAACCTTGCTCTTAGTTAATTACATGATGATGCTGAATTAGTTGACGCAGTTTGTAAGATTAATGACATCATTTTGGTTGTTTTCTTTTGTTGATTACTTGCTTTTTGCTTTTTGGAGCTTTTATTCGACAACCTAGAAACTGAATGTCTTTGATATAACTTATATTTGCAGACATTATGCTTTCTGTAGGGAGCAGATTTGATAGCAACAATGGTTGCTCTATATTCTTTTCCCTTTCTGCTGTTATTTTGGTTGAAAGCATGGGAGTCATCACCTTTTCTTAATTATGCTAATAAAGTAATCATATGCCAAATTAAAATCACTTTGTTAGAAAAATCAAGTTGAAAATTTAATGTGTTCTGCATCTGTACCCATTTCAAGCTGAGTAATTAATTTACAACATAATCTACAGCAAAGATTTTTTCATTAGTTTACTACAACCATTTTATTATCTTTCAGAAGAAATCTAAGAATCATATAAACAGATTTGTAGGAGCAAGTGTGAGATCTGAACCAAACATCAGTATATAATGATAATTTGTTTTGTTGAAAAAGAAATAAAAAACATACACCTTTTGTGTCTCTAATCTTGTGGTTGGTTGGTGTCTTTTATTGTGTCAAGTTGTTAGGTTTCTTAGTGTCTTTTTCTTTGTTATATATAAAGCTCGCGACAAAGAAATTTTGTTAAATCATCTATCATGTTGTTGCAATCTTTAGATTGAAGCACTAACTCTGAGTTGAATCCTTAATGAAGGAGATGGTTAAGCTACTAGGTTGATTTTCCAAAAAGGTGGAGAAGAGGTATCGAGATATAGAACTCTATCGAGGATTGATCTTGTTGTTTCAGCTTACCAATGATAATGTCCCATTTCTTGAAAACTTTTGCAAAGCGAAGCCTGTGCTTTTGAGTCAAGTATGCATTATTGATAAGCAAACTTAAGCTATAATTTTCTTTTCCTATAAAAATTTGAATCTGTTAGTATGTGTGCTTAGCTGACTTTCACTTTAATTGTAAAAAATTCTGTAGGTATCTTTGACCTCAAGCAGGATGAAGTGGAGGACATGCTGGTGGTTACAAGATTGAATATTAACTGCTATGACTATAATGATCTCCTAGTTTTTGATGTAAAATATATATGTACAGCTTCCATGGGAAAATCGAGGTAAATTGTCACTTTTTTTTATTGACATAAATGAAAAAAAGGTAATAAAATTTATTTATGATGTTATGAGAGCAGGGTTCGAGTCACGAAGACAGTCTCTTTAAATATTTAAAAGTAAGATTGCATACATTGACCCTCCTTAGACCTCACATTGGTTGGAATCTCGTGCACTGGATACATTTTTTTCTATATTATTCTATATTTTTTTATATCTCTATATATCTACAAATAAAATAATGTTAATGATGTCCTTTCTTAAAATAATCTAGTGTTTGCATCATCCTTTGTGTTTTAAAATAAAATTATACCCACGTCAGTTAATTTGTCTTATATGTTTATATGTGAAGCAGGTACTATTGATCATTCTTGAAATACAACAAATGCATACTTACCCACATCGACTAATTTGTCATAAATGTAAGTCAAGTACTATTGATCATTCTCAAAATAGAACAAGTGCATACTTGATCATGGGTGTTGTTTCCAAAATTGCATTCCTTTATTTTTGATCAATATTTCAGCACACTAGAAATTAGATCAGTATTTAGTCATCTCATTATAAAGGAAGATATGTATCTGAGCTGCTTTTAAAATAAATTCTTTTTTTTCTTGAGAAATATGTAATTTTGACATTACCGACAAACGTTAAATACCTTAAGCACTGATTGCAAGGTCCATTTTGAAGGCTTTAGTCTCTCAAAGAAAGTCGGAGAATTGAAAAAGCAGGTATCTTCTTAAAGCATTATTCCTTTGTTGATCTTTACAATTTGAAGCCAATCTCAAGTTTAGATTCTCTTATTGCAGGGATGACTACATCAAATCTCCAATTGTTGCAAAAGCATTAGTGTTCACTAGGATTGTTGCAGAATTACACAAAAAAGAATACATGATTTAATTGTGTAGGTTATTTTTAAGTGGTTCATTTACTTTTGGTTATGCATAAGGAAACTAAATATGTGTTGTGTGTATATAGGTGGCAGCATAAAGTATATTGTTCTGGTACATTCATGGAATCTTCTTAGAGGCATCTTCCTCTTCAGGCTCCTCAAAGGTATGCTCTTTGTACGCTCCTTAAAGGAATGCTCTTAGTTTGCTCCTCAAAGGTATGCTCTTGGTGTATGATCTCTTGTTTACTTCATTTTTATGCTTGTTGTTTTCATTAATTATCTTGCTTTATCTTTCGTTCATTTTTGCTATAGTAACATAAGTGGTCAATAAATAGAGTAAGAAAGTTCAGTGATATCATAGTGATAGGACCTTAGCAGGGTTGGGTCCTACTCAACTAAGAAGCAGCTAATAAAAACCCTGTGAGATTGTAATAAACCTCACCTAACCGCCTCTATCCTATAAAGAAGAGTGGCAAGGGTTTATATTTTGGGCCTTTGGGCTTCTTAGCGGCCGCCCCCCCCCCCCCTTTTTTTACTGGGCTGGTTAGCTAGGGTTGAGGGCATAAAGGGTACTCACTTAGGAAGCAACCCCCTAGGGCTAGGGTTTTAGAGCCTTATATAAGCATGTAGCCTCAATCTCTTTGGGAACAAGATCCATCTACAATTGCAGCCATATGGCTTACTTCTAGGAGGGTGGAACCCCTATAACATTCTAAGGATTGATCCTCCTCAAAGATCAACCTACATAGAATTCCTCTGGTATTCTATCATTTGGTATCAAAGTTACGATCTTGCTACTTTTGCTGCCACCCGTACTGCCCACCACTAGCCAAGCAATTCCCATAATTGCTCTTGACGTCATCATCTCTACCGTCATCTTCTACCCTAGATCAAATCAATCTACTGTCGTCACCTCCAATTGCATCAAGAGATTTGATATTCTCCTATCACTAATACCTTTTGCTGTTGCAATTTTCCATTCAAAATACCAAGAAGAAGTCTTTTCATCTATCCTGTGCCGCGAATTCCTTTCGTCGTAAAAGTTATCATCTTTGCGAACGAACGATTGCTGCAGAAAATTTCAGCCGCATATTGTTGCCTTTAACCGATCTATTTGCTATCCTTTTTGAATGAAATTTCTTATACGCTTCATAGATCGTCGTGGCTTCCATCTGAGATTGATCTATTGTGGAATTCATCTCTAAAACGTTAGTGTTGCTGTAAATTTTCGTTGCAAACCGCTAGAATTTTTCGACGAGAATTCTGCTATCGTAACTTGCACCAATTTTCTTGCTGTTATACTGCCGAAATCTTCTTGATCAAATTTGTCATCGTTGTTGTTATCTAAACTGAGATTTTGCTATCAAATTTTCTCCTCAAATCTCTCGATTTTTGTTGGAAATTTCGTCGTGAAATTGTTGTTTTTTCGACGACAATTCTGCTCTTACAAAACAACCACAAAACAAGCCTAAATCGCAGCCTACATATACTAATCCACAAATCCTTTTGGCCACCACTTCTTTCAATCGATACATGCCTTTAACCCGACAACAAAAGAGAGATCTTAACATTATAGATTTGGAGGCATATACTATGGCATCTAAGGAGACAATCAATGCTAAATTCGAAGCCTTCGAGACGCGAATGAATGATAAGATTTAGACTCTCTTTACCGAACTCAATTTGGGCCGACCACCGAGCCCGAAGAAATCACATCAAGGAGAGAGCTTTGACCGAAGAGATGACTTCTAGGAGAGGGGAGGCTCTGTGACTGATCTTTACTAACCGCGCATAAGGGTGGACTTCCCTAGATGGGAAGGAGACCCGATTGATTGGATCTCGTGCGCGGAGCGATATTTTCGGTACCACAAAACTGCAGATGCATTTATGGTGGAAATTGCGGCTATACATCTTGAAGGGGATGCCATACAGTGGTTTGACTGGTTTGAACACACTCATGGAGTCCTCTTATGACAATAATTCAAAGAAGGACTGCTGATCCTCTTCGGACCAACCGATTACGAGAACATTGACGGACAACTAGCAAAGATCCGATAAACCTCCACCATTAAGGAGTACCAAACCAGGTTTGAAAGGTTATCTAATCAAACTTGTGATTGGTCTAAAAAACAACTATTGGGGACCTTTATTGAGGGCTTAAAGTCGGAGATCCGGGGAGAAGTTAAAGCGCGAAAATCATACATGCTTATGGCAGCCATCTCTTTTGCACGACTTTAAGAGGAGTGATTGAATCATGAAGCCCGGAGGATTAGGGTCGCTCCTCGACAAGCAATATCGAAACCCTCAGCCCCCCTATTGTTAGCCGAGCCCCTGCACCAAAACAGTTGACAAGAGAGGAGCTTCGGGAGCGATCTACGAAGGGGTTATGTTGGCATTGTGATGAGCCATGGAGCTGCGAGCATCGTTGTAAAAAAGGGAGACTTCTTGTGATTGAACCAGTAGAAGAAGAGGTCATTGAACATTCAGAAGAGAGCCTTGAACATGAAAAAGAAGATGCGGAAGTAGAGCCACGACCAACCGACTTTATGGTATACGCGCTAGCCGGTTACTCAAACCCGTAAACGATGAAAGTTGGAGGCCTTCTCAAACTACAACCGATCACTGTTCTCATCGACATGGGCAGCACTAATAACTTCCTAAATAGTAAGGTTGCTTCTCGGATAGCGCTTCACATCGAAGGTTGCAGTAAGTTTAACATAAAGGTCACCGACGGCAGAATCCAAAAGTGCGACTAAAGATGCCTGCAGGTGAAACTATTCCTGTAAGACCAAGAAATTGTCGTCGGCTTCTTTCTCCTACCAATTAATGATTATTAGGCTGTGCTTGGCATAGAATGGCTGACGATGCTAGGTGATGTCTCTTGGAACTTTTCCAAATAAATTATGAAATTCTATTGTAAAGGCAAACAGAACATCCTACGCGGGAAGCGAGGAAGCAACGTAACCACCGTTTCGACCTAACGAATGGAGAAAGTTTTACACAAGATAAATGGTGACTTTTTGATGCATCTCCAACAGCAACTAGAGGTGAAGAAATAGAAATTAAAGGTCAAAATCTCGTCCAATTGCTTGCTGAATTTGCCGACATTTTTGCTGAACCGTACGGTCTTCCTCCTACTCGACAACATGACCATCGGATTCCTATTCTTCCGGGCAAACCACCAGCAAACACTCAACCATACCATTATCCTCACCTCCAGAAGGATGAAATTGAAAAGATTGTAAAGGAGATGCTTGAAATAAGGGTGATTCGGCCAAGTTGCAGCCCCTATTCCTCACTAGCAATACTTGTACGCAAGGACGGAACTTGACGGATGTGCATCGACATTCGAGCTTTAAATGACATCACCATCAAGGATAAGTACCCAATACCAGTGGTGGATGAACTTCTTGATGAGTTAAAAGGAGCTCGGGTCTTCATGAAGTTGGACCTCCGATCCGGTTACCACCAAATTCGGGTATGTGACGATGACATTCCAAAAACTGCATTATGCACACATAATTATGAATTCTTGGTAATGCTTTTTGGTCTGGTCTCACTAATTCTCCTTCAACCTTCCAAAGTCTCATAACCGATATTTTTCGGAGCTTTCTTCGTAAATTTGTGCTGGTATTTTTCGATGATATTCTCATTTACAGCCCTTCTCTTGAGACTTACATTCAGTGTTTACGGATTGTTTTGACGATCCTTTGGGAGAATACACTTCTTGTTAAGCAGCTAAAGTGCAGCTTTCTCCAACAAAAAGTAGAGTATCTTAGGCACATAATATCAGAAGGAGTGGCGATAGACCCAATAAAAATTGAAGCAATATAGGGCTGGCCGAAACCTACAAATATGAAATTACTGCGCGAGTTCCTTGGACTAACGAGCTACTACCGAAAATTTGTGAAGGACTATGGGAAGATTAGTGCACCCCTCACTTCTCTACTGAAAAAAGACGCATTCTAATTGTCGGACAAAGCCTCCGTTGCCTTCGACAAACTTAAGGCAGCCATGACGACAATGTCGGTGCTAGCACTACCAGATTTCAGCCGACCCTTCATCATTGAAGTCGACGCATTTGGAGTCGGAATTAGAGTTGTTCTCATGCAAGATGATCGACCATTCGCACACACCAGCAAAGCGTTGTCTCCCTCCCATAAAAAAATGTCAATATATGATAAGGAGATGCTCGCCATTATGCATACAATAACGAGGTGGAGACCCTACTTGATCGGCCAGCGATTTCAAATTAAAACCGACCATAGAAGCCTCAAGTACTTTTTGGAGAAGAATATATCATCCCCTAAGCAGCAAAAATGGGTAACGAAACTTCTAGGATTTGATAATGAAATTATTTACAAAATAGGGAAAGAAAATGTTGTTGTAGATGTATTCTCATAGCTACCTGAGCAAGCTAAATTTTTAGCCATCTCCCTTCCTACCACCGGCTTCCTCGAGGGCATTAGGGAGGAATGGAAGAAGGATCCAGTGATCAACAACATTATAAAAAATTTGGAGGAGGATCCAAGTGCAATAGCCCACTACACTTGGGATTCGAGAGATCTACGCTACAAAGGTCGCATTGTGCTTATACCCGACTCCCCTTGCATCAAATTCATCCTGCACGAAATGCACTCCACACCTTCAGCAAGGCACTCCGGATTTATGAGAACCTATAAAAGAGTGAAGCAAAATTTTTATTAGAGAGGGATGAAAAAAATTATTTCTGAATATGTGGTACAATGTGATGTATGTCAATAGCAAAAATGTGAAACAGTGGCGAGTCCAGGGAAGCTACAACCACTACCCATACCGTGGACTGACATCTCCATGGATTTCATCGAAGGGCTACGACCTTCCAAAGGTAAAAGCACAATCCTCATGGTGGTTGATCGACTTACGAAATATGTTCATTTTTGTGCTATGCGAAATCCCTACACTACTGCTAGTATTGCTTAGATTTTAATAGGAAATATTGTTAAACTGCATGGGATGCCAAGGTCCATTATAAGTGATAATGATAAGATCTTCACCAGTAAATTTGGATCGAGTTATTTCAGTTATAGGGCATCAAACTTAAGCTGAGCACAGCATATCATCCACAAACTAACGACCAAATAGAGGTGGTGAACAAGTGTTTATAGACATACCTTCGGTGTTTCGCCAGTGACCGACCAAAGGAGTGGCGAAATGGCTTCCCTGGGCTGAATAGTGATTTATCTTTGCCTACAGCCATACAAGCAACTCTCCATCAATACATGAGCCTCCATGAAGCTATTCCCACATTTTTATGGGCCTTATCAGATCACAGAGCGTATTGGAGCTGTGGCGTACAAACTTAAATTGCCTAAGGATGCCAAAATTCACCCTATCTTCCACCTGTCATGCTTGAAGGCCAAGTTGGGAGAACGCAAGTCACCCGAAAGGCCAGTTGGGAGAACGCAGTCACCGAACCAACTGCCCAATGCCACTGATGATAGAGATATTCAAGCTCAACCACAAACTATCCTCGATCGTAGAATCGTGATGCGTTGCCAACGTCCCTCTACTGAAGTACTAGTGCATTGAAATAATATACCATTCGAAGACACCACATGGGAATCATATGAGGAGCTAAAGACCTGGGTCCCTGAGTTAGTGGAACCTTAGCCTTGAGGATAAAGCTGATTTGGAGAGGGCGGGCTTGATAGTGACAGGTATGACTCACGACCAGCTCGATATTGGGCCTAGAGGGTCACACACAAATGGTAGGCATTGCGATGAGTAGAGGTTCGGATATGAGATATCCGCCGGAGCCCCTATCTGGATATCCAATAAGCCCCTGAATTATTGGATCCCATGGACGAGATCCAATAATAGCCCATGAGAGATTATTGGATATAGATCCACTAATCTAAAAGGCTTCGGTAATTGAATGCAGATCCAATACCCAATAGGGGAGGATCTATTAGGGTTTGTCAGGGGACCTTTATAAATAGGAGGGATTCAATGGTTCATAGGCTAAAGTCTTTGCTTGCCTCTCCTATTCTCCTCCCCCTCCACCTCAAAGTAGGCCTGGAGTTTTGAGGAGCATCGTCGTAGCCCTACTGTGTGGATCACCGCTAAAGAGGACGCTTGACTTCCTTCACCCTCTCCTAGAGATCTGCAAGGAAACAGGGATATACGATTTCCTTAGGTAACACAATCTATTCTATGCACAGTTTGTTTCGCAGATTTTTTGCACACCAATGTTCGCATGACGACGAACATCTTTATGGGAATAGGGGATTTTGTTTTCTTGTTCTTCCGCTACGTATGTGATGTCTCCCCCAAGATTTCTCAACAGTAGTATCAAAGCCAGGTTGTTCGTGCGAAAGTTTTTTTTAAACTACGTGTGTTGTGTTTTGGAGAAACTTTTGACGTTAAAATCGTTGACGCAAAAGCGAGAAAGGATAGCAACAGTTACTGCCCTCGATCTGTGTGCATGCAGTCGCTTATAGCGTAACCGCAAGCAGGCAGCACTAGGGCGATGCCTGCAGCAGCCGGCCGTCATCCTGCTTGTAGCAGGCTTGCAGTTGTGGCTGGCGGGGCTACCAGCCTGCGGGTGCCCCACCCACGGGCACTGCCTGCAGCGGCGCCGCCAGGCAGGGCTGTAGGCAAGGCGGCCACCTGCATGCGAGCATTGTGCCCGCGTGCAAAGGCGGCGCCTACGGGTGCTGGACCCGTAGGCAGAGGCGCTGAGGGGCGAGGCGCCTCCGGCCGCAGCGCCCGCAAGCTGAGGCACCGTAGGGCAACAGCGCCTGCGGTCGCTGCTCCTACGGGCAAAACCCCCCCACAGGGGTGATTGCCTAGCGGGGCACTACACTCGCGGGCACAGCGCTCGCGGGGGGCAACGCCACCCGTAGGGGCGGCAACCCACGGGGGCGCCCACCTGCAGGGGCGGCGATGGCGACAGCAGCAAGGGGGAGTAGGGCATTAGGGCATTCTTGGGCAAAAAGATAGTTTTACCCTTGTGAATTTCAGAAAGTCCAGTTCTATCTTTTTTGTCTAAATTACGAAAATACCCTCAAAATTCAGAAAATTCCTAACATATCCTTGATTTGAAAATATTAATTAATTAAAAGGTTTAATTGATTATTATTTTTTATTATCTAGAGTCCTATATGATGATGATTTATACATGTGATGTAAAATGTGTAGACGGATGATCATGGACCGTGTGATGTGTACTTGTGATTATTATTATTAGGGCCTACGAGCCTCCATTATATTTCTCTTTTATTATCAGGCCTGCGTGCCTATGATTAAGTTGTAATCACACGAGGAGGTGCAGTAGGAACGTGGATCCGATAGCGGGACTCACGAGACGGACGATCGCGATGCTTGGAGATGCATCGAGATGTCAACGGAACCGACGAGGACAAGATGGATGATCACAAGGCATGGAGATGCACCGTTGTTCACATAGATCTTGATGTAAGTGATTATGCCTATTGGCTCGGGCCGGATCATATTAGGTTGTGGTCCATGATCATCTGGTGTGATTGTTTTTACATTTACTAGATATGTATATATATTTGCATGCGATGTAGATATATATTAAATATGTATATGTGTGACATGTTATATTAGGAGACCAAATTATAGAAACCTCTCTCTCGACAATATTAAGTCGGTAAACGTGAGGCAATTAAATTGACTCACATGACCTTCCATCATTATAAATAGGAACCGATTCCCGGTGTAGGTTGAGTTGATCGAGTCCCTCGAGGATCATTTATATCGTAATTCGCTATCTTGCTTACGACATAGAGATGTCACCGGTGACCTAAGGACATGGTATGCTTGGTCGAGTCCCTCAAGGGTATATCATCAAATTAGACTCATCTTGTAATGATAGTGTTGACTTAACCGAGCATCATGGTTGGTCGAGTCCCTCGAGACCATAGTGATTCGGAGGCCGAACAGGACGGGAATCACAAGGAGTTGTGATCGGCAAAAGTTGGCTACCTTTTGGGCTTAGTGTGATTGGTCGAGTCCCTTGAGGTTACACTAAGATGCTGATTAGATCCTGATCCCCACTAGAAGCCTGCCAAAGACTTCCGTTTCACGTGCTGAGGGTGTCGTGTGACTCGCTAGTAAATAGTGGGAGTATATTAAGATATAAGTCTATATCTTGATTGTTTATTTCTTGCAAAATCTACATGTTATTATTTCTACTGCATCTTTATTTCAGAAAATATCGCTTTCAAATCACTTACTGGCATACTTGATGTCAACCGCCTCATTGGTCTAAATTATACGGATTGACTCCTTAACTTGAGAATGTGTTCTCATAGCGGAGAATCCGGGGGGGGGGGGGGGGGGGGGGGGGGGGGGGGGGGGGGGGGGGGGGGGGGGGGGGGGGGGGGGGGGGGGGGGGGGGGGGGGGGGGGGGGGGGGGGGGGGGGGGGGGGGGGGGGGGGGGGGGGGGGGGGGGGGGGGGGGGGGGGGGGGGGGGGGGGGGGGGGGGGGGGGGGGGGGGGGGGGGGGGGGGGGGGGGGGGGGGGGGGGGGGGGGGGGGGGGGGGGGGGGGGGGGGGGGGGGGGGGGGGGGGGGGGGGGGGGGGGGGGGGGGGGGGGGGGGGGGGGGGGGGGGGGGGGGGGGGGGGGGGGGGGGGGGGGGGGGGGGGGGGGGGGGGGGGGGGGGGGGGGGGGGGGGGGGGGGGGGGGGGGGGGGGGGGGGGGGGGGGGGGGGGGGGGGGGGGGGGGGGGGGGGGGGGGGGGGGGGGGGGGGGGGGGGGGGGGGGGGGGGGGGGGGGGGGGGGGGGGGGGGGGGGGGGGGGGGGGGGGGGGGGGGGGGGGGGGGGGGTCTCATAGCGGAGAAAATCGCGTACGTCCTTGATACAGTGATGCCTACGCCCAAGAAAGGGGCAAGCGAGGATAAGATCGCTCGCTACGTGAAGTACATTGATGACTCCACTCTTACTCAGTGTTACATGTTGGGCTCTACGACTCTTGAGTTACAGAGACAATATAAAAAGATGGATGCCAGATCCATTCTCCTACATGTCCGTAATTGTTTAAGGAACAGGGAAGGACTCAGCGATATGAGATATCCAAGAGCCTCTTCCAAGCTAGGATGACTGAGAGGACATCGATTCAAAACCATGTCTTAAAGATGATTGAGTAGATAGAGAAACTCACAGGTCTAGGAATGGTCCTAGAGGATAACTTGTATGTGGACATTGTGCTTCAATCCCTACCATATTTCTTTTCACAGCTTATAATGAATTTTAATATGAACAAGCTTGAGATGACTCTCCCAGAGCTCCTCAATATGTTAAGGGAGGCAGAGAGGACTATCAAAAAGGACAAGCCAGTTATAAAAAAGGACAAGCCAGTTCTCTACACTGGTGAGACCAGAAAGAAAAGGAAAGTAGAAAAGTCCTATAAGAAGGGTAAGGGCAAGGGCGAGCAAGGGCAGATCAGGTAAAGCAAAGGTTGCTAAGAAAGACCCGACAAAGGACAAAGGCCAATGCTTCCACTATGGTAAAGATGAGCATTGGAAGAGGAACTGCAAAGAGTAACTTGCAGAGAGGGCGAAACAGAAGCTTGGAGAAGCTTCAGGTACATTCATGATCAATCTCCAGTTGTCAGATTTTTGTGATAGTGCATAGGTATTAGATACCGGTATTGCTTATCAAATCTGCAATTTATTGTAGATTCTGGCCAAGCTGAGGAGCTTGACGAAAGGAACATTACATAATGGTTTGTTTATGCTAGACACTACTCCACATATCATGAATGTAACTGTGTCTAAGAGGAAACAAGATGAAGTGAACAATACATACCTGTGGCATTGTAGGCTAAGTCACATCCATGAGGGAAGGATTCAAAAGTTGCTAAAGGATGAATATCTAGATTCATTCGATTATGAGTCATATGTAACTTGCGAGCCTTGCCTTCATGGAATTGGAGAGAGAGCCACTGAGCTATTGGAACTTATACATAGTGATGTATGTGGACCCATGTCAACTCATGCTATTGATGGTTACTCCTACTTCATTACCTTTACTGATGATTTCTCAAGGTATGGATATGTGTACTTAATGAAGTACAAGTCCGAGGCTTTTGAGAAATTCAGAGAGTATAAGAATGAAGTTGAGAACCAGACTGGAAAGAGTATATCTTCGATCAGATCAAGGAGGTGAGTACTTAAGTACAGAGTTTACTTAGTTCCTCAAGGACCATGGGATATTATCTCAGTGGACACCTCCTTATACACCTAAGCTCAATGGTGTGTCTGAAAAGAGAAATCATACGCTGTTAGACATGATACGGTCCATGATGAGTTTCGTTGACCTACCCATCTCATTCTGGGGATATGCCCTAGAGACCGTAGCTTACCTTCTGAACAGAGTTCCAACTAAGTCGGTAGTGTCTATACCATATGAGATATGGAAAGGGAAGAAGCTCGATCTTACGGTTGTTAAGATTTGGGGCTGCCCTGCCCACGTTAAAAGACACAACCCCGATAAGTTGGAATTGAGGACAGAGCAGTGCAAGTTCGTGGGATACCCCAAGGAAACTTGTGGGTATTATTTTTATCATCTCGAGGAATAAAAGGTATTTGTAGCTAAGAGAGAGGTGTTCACACATTCTTGGTGGAGACAGTGGGAGCATGATAGAGTTGAGTGTGGTTGGAGAATCTAGCTCAAGCACCACTCTATAGCCCGAGTTTGTTCAGGTACCTAATACACAAGTTTCAACTTTACATAGGTCTAGCAGAGTATCCCATCCTCCTGAGAGATATGTGGGACATATTAGAGGAGAGGATGTTGAGGATATTAATCCTCAAACCTACGAAGAGGTTATTATAAGTATAGACTCCGGAAAGTGGCAAGAAGTCATGAATTCTGAGATGGATTCTATGTACTCCAATAAGGTTTGAAATCTAGTTGATGCGCCCGAAGGTATTGTACCCATCGGTTGTAAGTGGAGCTTTAAGAAAATGATTAGAGTAGATGGAAAGGAAGAGACCTATAAAGCAAGGCTAGTGGCTAAGGGGTATCGTCAAAGGCAAAGTGTTGTCTATGACGAAACCTTCTCACCCGTAGCAATGCTAAAATCCATCCGAATTTTATTGGCTATTGTAATACACTATGATTATGAGATCTGGCAGATGAATGCAAAAACCGCATTCCTCAATGGGAGCCTCGAGGAGGAGGTGTATATGATACAACCCGAGGGATTCGTGTCTAAAGACTGCCCAGATAAGGTGTGCAGGTTGCTTAGATCCATTTATGGACTAAAGCAAGCTTCTCGAAGTTAGAACATAAGATTTGATGAGGCAATCAGATCTTATGACTTTGTTAAGAACGAAGATGAGCCTTGTGTGTATAGGAAGGCAAGTGGGAGCGTTGTCACCTTTTTGGTGTTATATGTGGATGGCATCCTAATCATTGGGAATGATGTAGGAATGCTATTCACAGTAAAGGCTTGTTTATCTAGACACTTCTCCATGAATGACTTAGGGGAAGCATCTTATATCTTGAGGATTCGGATCTATAGAGATAGATCCAAGAGGATGCTTGGCTTGTCCCAGTGCAGATATTTAGAAACCATTGTCAAAAGGTTTGGCATGGAAAATTCCAAGAGAGATCTCATACCAATGAGATATGGGATATCGCTTTCTAGGAGTATGTTCCCAAAAAATCTTTAAGAAAGGGCGAACATGGATAGGATACCCTATGCATCGGCAATAGGGTATGTCATGTATGCCATGCTATGTACCAAGCTTGATATAGCGCATGCTTTGAGTGTCACGAGCAGGTATCAGGCGAATCCAAGCTTGGAGCACTGGAAAGTAGTAAAGTGTATCCTTAAGTACTTGAGAAGGACTAAGGATCTTTTACTAGTATATGGAGGTAGTAGCCTCAAGGTTGAATGCTATATGGATTCAAGTTTTCAGTCTGATGTCAATGATAGCAAGTGAAGTTCGAGGTATGTGTACACCTTGAATGGAGGAGCAGTGTGTTAGAAGAGTTCCAAGCAAGATACTACTGCTGACTTGATTGTAGAGACGGAGTACATTGCTGCGATAGAGGCAGCAAAGGAGGGAGTTTGGATGAAGAAGTTTATCATAGATCTAGGAGTCAGGCCAAGTAGCGAGTAGCCGATTCCTTATATTGCGACAACTATGGGGCGATTACTCAAATAAGGGAACCCGGGTCTCATCAGAAGTGTTCTGAAGAGGTTCCAACTTATTAGGGAGATCATGACCCGAGGAGATGTAGTAGTGGAAAGAGTTCTATTCGATGATAACATTGCAGATCCAATGACAAAGCCGTTATCTCAGATTGTCTTTGAGCGTCATAGGGGTCTGATGGGGATCAGACACATCAGTGATTGGCTTTAGGTCAAGTAGGAGATTGCTAGTCATAAGTGCCCAGCAAGCCAATCACGTGAGTGATGGCACGTGTGATTTGACACGGAATTTTTTGCTTATTATATTTTGGCTTTTATCACTTTATATTGACTATTGCTCATATACATGTATATATCGTGATGTCCTTGGATCTGTGTAATGGGAATCGAATCGTGATGAGATCACAATAATGAGACTGATTTACCTTTAAACACAGATCCTAAATAATCCCGGTCATAGGTTACTCAAGAGGGACATCAAGATAACCGGATAGACTGGTGTGCTGTATACCCGTCCATATGATGGATGCAGCTGGTCTCATAGCTGCTCGTGTGGGGACACTAGGGATATAGTACAGGCGCTTATTGGAGAATGAGTTCACTAATTGATCTGCTTACGGAATACTGGTTGGTTGATGATGCCTTATTGTCAGACAGCGATCCGTAGTCCCAGTGGTGTATCTGGTCCTTAGACTTGAGACACCAAGGATGTCCTGTATGAGTGCTCAATTCTTTGATACTGGACTTATAGGTTTGGATGTCTCAGATCTAGTACAACCGGTCATTGGGAGTGGTAGTCGACCTTACGAGGGCTATTGAGTGTCGATAGAGGATCATCCACTCTCGGCGTCATTAGAGGAATTTCCCATGTGTTTTTGCTCAAATAAATCCCTAGTCAGTGTCATTCGGATTGAGAGGGAAAGAGTTCTCCGGGAGAATCCGATTAGAGCGAGACTCGAGTGGAAATCATATGGGTCTAACAACACTATACCCGGTATACGGTCTCTGGGATATTAGATGGATGAGGGACTATAGGTATATGGTAACTGAGGACAGACAGGTCTAATGGATTAGATTCCCCTGTATCGTCTGGGGACTACGACGTAGTGGCTTAGTACGTCTATAATCGATGAGTCGAATGAATTATTATGGAGATAATAATTCACTGAGTCAGAAAGAGTTCTGATAGGTATGACTCACGGCCAGCTCGATATTGGGCCTAGAGGGTCACACACATATGATAGGCATTGCGATGAGTAGAGGTTCAGATATGAGATATCCGCTGGAGCCCCTATCTTATTGGATATACAATAAGCCCCTGAATTATTGGATCACATGAACGAAATCCAATAATAGCCCATGAGAGATCATTGGATAGAGATCCACTAATCTGAAAGGCTTGGGTAATTGGATGCAGATCCAATACCCAATAGGGGAGGATCCATTAGGGTTTGACAGGGGATCTCTATAAATAGGAGGGATTTAGTGGTTTATAGCCTTTGCTTACTTCTCCTATTCTCCTCCCCCTCTCCACCTCAGAGTAGGTCTGGAGTTTTGAGGAGCATCGTCGTAGCCCTACTGTGTGGATCACCGCTAGAGAGGAGGACGCTTGACCTTCTTCACTCTCTCCTAGAGATCTGCAAGGAAACAGGGATATACGATCTCCCTAGGTAACACAATCTATTTTATACGCACTTTGTTTCGCAGATTTTTTGCGTACTAATTTTCGCACGACGACGAACATCTCTTTGGGAATAGGGGATTTTGTTTTCTTATTCTTCCGCTGCGCATGTGATGTCGCCCCCAAGATTTCCCAACAAATAGGACCTTAGCAGGGTTGGGTCCTACTTAACCAAGACGCAGCTAATAAAAACTCTGTGAGATTGTAATAAACGCCACCTAGCCGCCTCTATCATATAAAGAAGTATGACAAGGGTTTATATTTGGGCCTTTGGGCTTCCTAGCCACCCCCCCCCTCCCCCTTTTTTTTACTTGGCCGGTCGACTAAAGTTGAGGGCAAAAGGGGTAACTCACTTAGGAAACAACCCATAGGGCTAGGGTTTGGAGCCCTATATAAGCATGCAGCCTCCATCTCTTTGGGAACATGATCCATCTACAATTATAGCCATATGGCCGACTTCTAGGAGGGTGGAACCCCTATAGCGTTCTAAGGATTGATCCCCCTTAAAAGATTAACCTACATAGAATTTCTCCGAGATTCTATCACATAGGTTGTATATATATGAATTTTATTTTTTCCCAGAAAAGTTCCAGGCAAGCAAAATCATAATCTTTTTCCAAGGAAATGAATGAAGTTGAATTTTTTATCCATTAGATGCATCAATGAAGTTATAACACAATTTTACAAGAGCAAGAGCACGAGCAGTACCACTAGAGTTTCAGACCCTAGAGTCAGAGCACAGGATTTCTTTCGTCAGAATTAAGGTCTTATTGCCAGAGGATAGGTAAATAGAGTTTAGCAGAGGAGAGGCCCTTCTAGTAAGTTGTTTAATCCATTACAGGCTTTTTCATTTCCTACTTGTTCTTATCCTTGTTTGGAACAGATCTCTTGGCCCCTAAGGTTTCATTCTCATACTTACTGTCCTAATTCCTTTTAGTAAATATTTAAAACTTTTACAAAGGGTAACATTTCAGTAGGTATAGCTGCAAAATGCATATTTTGTTATCTTCAGTCAGGTCAAGGGTAACATTAGATTTTGTTGACTTCTTATTTACATCGTATCTAAATATGTAAGATAGTTAAGTTGTTTGAATCCATTATATCATTTATTATGGAATTTCCAATAATTAACCTTGTGTTTGGAGAAGTAGGGAAACCACTATACAAGAATCAGCTTGAGTTTGGCAAAAACTTTTATGGAGAGCTCATAATGTTGCCTTCATAATACTACTTCAATACCTATGACTATTAGTACAAAATCACTTTATGATATCTTGACCAGAATCACTTTCTTCTAATGCGAAAGTTAGGATGTTAGGGTACTAACACTACAAGTCATTAGACATGCAGGCTAATAAATCGAACTCACTATAGCAAATAGAGACAGCATGGGTCAGGTTACCACAGCTACTTGACACTCGTAAGGGTACCTGTTTGTTGTGAAGGGTACCTGCTTGGTCTGCTTAAGCTGGACTAAGATATTTGTAAATTGGTTTGAAATGGGTACAGGGAGGAAAATAGTTACCAAGTTGGATTTATGAAGGGTATGGGTGCTTAGATATTCATTCAGGTTTATGATTGAATTAGGAAAACATCACATGTACTCGACTTGTTGTAGTAATTTGTACTACATTTCATGACTTCAAAAATTTGTTTGTGATCCATGTACAAGAGCATCTGGTAGGTTTTTGCACTAAAGATAATTAGCAATGGCTGCTTTGGCCAATTAACCAACATAGGTGCATGATTGGGCAAGAGAACTTCAACATAAGCTATAAAGCAGTATACATGCCGTTCTAAGGAGAAATGCTGAACAAAAGGAAGAGATAAAAGGCTAATGTTCTTTATGTTGAAACCTATTTGGCATTTTTCACTTCAAGTAATGATAAGAAGAATTCTTCATGATCTCGTAAACAATAAATAAGCCCCTCTGTACTATAACTATGATGTAGAATTGTAGATATTATCTATCATCGGTAATTGACCTGTATGTTATTCTAGTTCTTTATAATTTCAAAACTTTGGGACAACCATGTAGTTTGAAGGTAGCCTTGGACTTGAGCTCCTGCTCTGTATCCATCTTACCAGACTACCTTCTTGAGATACGGTTGTTAGCAGGATCAATAAGAAAAACAGTAAGGTTTAAGTCAATTCTACTAGCTACTCTAAATTTCATAATTTGAACTAAGAACATACTGATATAGGTCATGCATGTGTATAATTACAGGCCTTCTCGAACTACAAACACTTCTTTGAATCACTTGTAGTTCAGTTGTTTCCTGAGTGTTTTTGCTGTTAGCCATATTATTGTCGCAAATAACTATTTTGAGGGATAGACTAAGAAGTAAGTATCCTAATAGTTTATTTTAAGAAACAAGCAGTACCATCTGGACTGAGACATTATTAGTTGTCAGATACAGAGTCATTTCTGACACCATAGCAGTTTTCATATTGGATACTGCATGATAAACACCTGCTTAAACTGCTAAAACCACTACTATTATGGGAAACACTTTTTTTTTGTCGTTTCTTTCAGCTCTCCCATCAGCTGTAATCCTTAATACATCCTAGTGAATATATCTCGTAAGCACCTTAAATAAGTTGAAATTTTGAAGTTCTTTAAGGAAATTTTAATACCAAAGTATACAAAGATTGTTTTAAGGAAGAATGTTAAAGAAAAAAATGTTAGGTGTTTCGTAATGTCTCTTTTTCTTTTGTTATATTTGAACCATTGATGAAAAATTGGCAAGTAATCTAATTTGTACTTGTATCCTTCAGATTTAAGATCTGACTTAAGAGGCTGCTTGGACCAAAATAAATTCGAAGGGTTCACAGGTTATGTTAGGCTTTCTTTCTAAATGAAGTTTTTTAAAGATTTGAGTTCGTCTTTCAAGGATGAGGTTCCATGAACTCAGGAAACCGGATTTTCAGCTCCTCATATGATTTTTATGTGACGTTTTCGAGTGGTAAATTATTCCAATACACTAGTACTTCAGTAGAGGGACGTCGATGATGCATCACGATTCTGCAGTCGAGGATGGCTTGTGGTTGGGCTTCAATATCTCCATCATCAGTGGTGTTGGACAGTTGGATCTTGGGTAACTTGTGTTCTCCCTACTTGGGCTTTAGGCATGACACGTGGAAGATAGGATGAATTTTGGCATCCTCAGGCAATTTAAGTCTGTACGTCACGGCTCCAATACGCTCTGTGATCTGATAAGGCCCATAAAAACGTGGGGATAGCTTCATAGAGGCTCGTGTGTTGATGGAGAGTTGCTTGTATGGCTATAGGTAAACATAAACCTAATCTCCTACTGAAAATTCTCTTTCGCTTCGTCGTGTGTCGGCTTGCTACTTCATTCTTGCTTGAGCGGTAGAGAGATTATCCTTTAGTAGGTATAGGAGTTTGTCCCTATCAATTAAATCTTGGTCGACCTAATCTACCTTGGCCGAGCCAATTACATACTTTGGAATCACAAGGGCTGACTATACAGCGCTTCATATGGGACATATTTTGTAGATGAATAATATGTAGTATTATACCACCATTCGGCCTAGGGAACCATTTTGCCCACTCCTTTGGCCGGTCACTAGCGAAACACCGAAGGTACATCTCTAAACACTTATTCACCACCTCTGTTTGGCTGTCAGTTTGTGGATGATATGTTTTGCTCATCTTGAGTTTGGTGCCCTATAATTGAAATAACTTAGTCCAAAATTTATTAGTGAAGATCCTATCATAATCACTTACAATGGACCTTGGCATCCTATGCAGTTAAATAATATTTTCTATGAAAATCTAAGCAATACTAGCAGCAGTGTAGGGATTTCGCATAGCACAAAAATGAGCATATTTCGTAAGTCAATCAATCACCACGAGGATTGTGCTTTTACCTTTGGAAGGTAGTAGTCCTTCGTTGAAGTCCATGGAGATGTCAGTCCACACCGAGTACAGTATAGGTAATGGTTGTAGCTTTCTTGAACTCGCCACTGTTTCACCTTTTTGCTGTTGACATACATCATATTGTGCCACATATTCAGAAATAATTTTTTTCATCCCTCTCCAATAAAATTTTTACTTCACTACTTTGTAGGTTCTCAGAAATCCGGAGTGCCCTACTGAAGGTGTGGAGTGCATTTTGTGTAGGATTATTTTGATGTAAGGGGAGTTGGGTATAAGCACAATGCGACATTTGTAGCGTAGATCCATCGAATCCCAAGTGTAGTGAGCTATTGCGCTTGGATTCTCTTCCAATTTTTTTATGATGTTGTTGATCTTTGGATCCTTCTATTCCTAACTAATGTTCTCGAGGAAGCCGGTGGTAGGAAGGGAGATGACTGAAAATTTAGCTTGCTCAGGTAGCCGTGAGAGTGCATTTGCAACAATGTTTTCTTTCCCTTTGTTGTAAATAATTTCATAATAAAATCCTAGGAGTTTGGTTACTTATTTTTGCTGCTCAGGGGATGATATCTTCTACTCCAAAAAGTACTTGAGGCTTCTATGGTCGGTTTTAATTTGAAATCGTCGACCAATCAGGTAGGGTCTCCACCTCGTTACTGCGTGCACAATGGCGAGCATCTCCTTATCATATATTGACATTTTTTTATGGGAGGGAGACAATGCTTTATTGGTGTATGCGAGTGGTTGACTATTTTGTATGAGAATGACTCTAATTCCGACTCCAAATGCGTTGGCCTTAATGATGAAGGGTCGACTGAAATCTAGTAGCGCTAACACCGGCGTTGTCGTCATGGTTGCCTTAAGTTTGTTGAAGGCAGCGGAGGCTTTGTCCGACTATTGGAAGGCGTCTTTTTTTAGTAGAGAAATGAGGGGTGCACTGATCTTCCCATAGTCCTTTATAAATTTTCGGTAGTAGCCCGTTAGTCCAAGGAACGCGCGCAGTAATTGCATGTTTGTAGGTTTCAGCCAGCCCTGCATTGCTTCAATTTTTGTTGGATCTACCGCCACTCCTTCTAATATTATATGCCCAAGGTACTCTATTTTTTGCTGTAGAAAGCTGCACTTTGGTTGCTTAACAAAAAGAGTATTCTCCCGAAATATCATCGAAAAATGCCAACACAAATTTGCGAAGAAAGCTCCGAAAAATTATCGTTCACGAGACTTTGAAAGGTTGAAGGAGCATTAGTGAGTCCAAAAGGCATTACCAGGAATTCATAATGGTCGTTATGTGTGCGGAATGTAGTTTTTGGAGTGTCGTCTTCATATACCTGAATTTAGTGGTAACCGGATCGGAGGTCCAACTTCGTGAATTCTCGAGCTCCTTTTAATTCATCAAGAAGTTCATCTACCACTGTTATTAGGTACTTGTCCTTGATGGTGATATCATTTAAAGCTCGGTAGTCGATGCACATTCGCTAAGTTTCATCCTTCTTGCGTACAAGTAGCACCGATGAGGAATAGGGGCTGCAACTTGGCCGAATCACCTCTGTTTCAAGTATCTCCTTTACAATCTTTTCAATTTCATCCTTCTAGAGGTGAGGATAATGGTACGGTCGAGTGTTCACTAGTGGTTTGCCCAGAAGAATTAAAATACGATGGTCATGTTGCCGAGTAGGAGGAAGACCGCGCGGTTCGGCAAAAATGTCGACAAATTCAGCAAGCAATTGGGCGAGATTTTGACCTTTAATTTCTATTTTCTTCCCCTCTGGTTGCTATTGGAGATGTATCAAAATGCCACCTTTTACCTTGTGTAAAACTTTCTCCATTCGTTGGGTCGAAACAGTGGTTACGTTACTTCTGCGCTTCCCACATAGGATGATTTATTTGCCTTTGTAGTAGAATTTCATAATTAATTTGAAAAAGTTTTAAGAGACGTCACCTAGCATCGTCAGCCATTCTATGTTAAGCATGGCCTCATAATCATCAATTGGTAGGAGGAAGAAGTCGGCCACAATTTCTTGGTCTTACAGTAATAGTTTCACTTGCGGGCATCTTTAATCGCACTTTAGGATTCTGCCGTCGGCGACCTTTATGTCGAACTTGCTACAACCATCGATGTGGAGCACCATCCGAGCAGCAACTTTACTGTTTAGGAAGTTATTAGTATTGCCCGTGTTGATGAGAACAGTGATTGATTGTTGTTTGAGAAGGCCTTCAACTTTCATCGTTTGCGAGTTTGAGTAGCCGACTAGCACGTGTACTATAAAATCGGTCGGTTGTGGTCTTTCTTCCACGTCTTCTTCTTCGTGTTCAAGGCTCTCTTCTGAATGTTCAATGACCTCTTCTTCTATTGGTTCAATCACAAGAAGTCTCCCTTTTTTACAGCGATGCTCGTAGCTCCACGGGTTGTCGCAATGCCAATATAACCCCTTCGCAGATCGCTCCCGAAGCTCTTCTCTTATCAACTTTTTTGGTGCAGGGGCTCGGCTGACAGTAGGGGGGGCTGAGGGCTTCGATATTGTTGGTCGGGGAGCGACCTTAGTCCTTCGGGCTTCATGGTTCAATCGCTCCTCTTGAAGTCGTGCAAAAGAGATGGCTATTATAACCGTGTACGGTTGTCGCGCTTTAACTTCTCCTTGGATGTCCGACTTCGAGCCCTCAATAAAGGTCCCTAATAGCTGTTTTTCATACCAATCACGAGTTTGATTATAAAACTTTTCAAACCTGGTTTGGTACTCCAGAATTGTGGATGTTTGTCGGATCTTTGCTAATTGTCCGTCAATATTCTCGTAATCGGTTGGTCCGAAGCGGATTAGCAGTTTTTCTTTGAATTTTTACCTTGAGAGGATTCCATGAGTGTGTTCAAACCAGTCAAACCACTGTATGGCATCCCCTTCAAGATGTATAGCCATAATTTTCACCATAGATGCGGTTTTGTGGTACCAAAAATATCGCTCCGCGTGCGAGATCCAACCAATCGAGTCTCCTTCCCATCTAGGGAAGTCCACCCTCATGCGTGGATAGTAGGGATCGGTCACAGAGCATCCCTTCTCCTAGAAGTCATCTCTTCGATCAGAAATCTCTCCTTGATGTGATTTCTTCGGGCTCGGTGGTCGGCCTAAACTGAGTTCGGTAAAGAGAGTTTGAATCTTATTCTCCATTTGCGTTTCGAAGGCTTCGAATTTAGCATTGATTACCTCCTTAGATGCCATAGTATATACCTCCAAATATGAATATTAAGATATCTTTTTTGTTGTCTGGTTAAAGGCATGTATTGGTTCAGAGAAGTGGTTGCAGTTTAGGCTTGTGTTAGGACCCTTGCAGATTCTAAGCTTGGGATTGATCTCTTTAGGGGATCGGCCTCCTGGAACTCTATAGGGGTTCCTTCCTCCAAGTTGCTGCTCAAAGGCTACAAAAAAGATTCATCTATTTCTTATCCAAAGAGGATGAATACATGACTATTTATAGGGTTTCTAAACTTTAACTCCTAATAGGACTTCTACTCAAGACTCCTAATAGGACTTTTACTCAAGACTCATATTCCTTTACAACTCCTAATTCTTATTTAAGAAATAACCTCCAAACCCTAGCCGGTCTCTTCACCTCTTTAATAAGGGTCGGCTTAGGTAGGTTTTACATGAATTTCCCTCTCAATTAGGACTCTCCTAGCTAGAGTCCTAACAAACCCGCCCTCTTCAAATCAGTCTTGTCCTCGAGGTTGACAATCCATGAATTTTGGGAATTTGATCTTCAAGTCGTCATAGTTCTCCCAAGTGGCACTTTCTACTGCTAAGTTTGCCCATTGTATTAGCACTTCAGTAATGGGTCATTGTCGTTGAGTCACAATCCGTCGATCAATAATGGCACTCAACTGGGTCTGGAGTTCTCCTTGGGTAATCATATTTAGTGAGTGGCTTTGGGCTGTCTCCAAGCACTTGTTTATCACTTCCGTCTGGCCGTCGGTTTGTGGGTGATACGCCATACTCCTTTTTAATTTAGCACCCTGCATATGGAAAAACTCTGTCCAAAATCTGCTCATGAAGATGCAAGTAGAATTTGGCATAAGCACAATGCATCTCTTATAGCGTAATTCTTTTGAGTCCTAATTGTAATGAGCCACGGAGTTTAGTGCTTCCGTCGATTTTTTTATAATCTTACTAGTCTCTGGATCTTCTTGCCATTCCCTCTTAATATCCTTAAGGAAGTCACAGGTCGAAAGTGAAATGGTCGAAAATTCAGCTTGCTTTGGTAGCCGTGAAAGCGCATCTACAACAACATTCTCTTTCCCCTTTTTGTAAGTTATTTCATAATCATATCCAAGAAGCTTTGTTATCTATTTTTGTTGCTCAGGGGAAGATATCTTCTGCTCTAAGAAATATTTTAGGCTTTTATGATCGATTTTGATTTGAAAGCGTCGCCCGATCAAGTACGATCTCCATTTGGCCACTGCATGCACAATCGCAAGCATCTCCTTATCATAAATAGTCATTTTAAGATTGGAAGGAGATAATGCCTTACTAGTATAAGCGAGGGGGCGGCCATCTTGTATTAGTATAACACCAATTCTGACTCCGAAGGCATCGGCTTCAATAACAAAAGTCTTGTCGATGTCGAACGTTGTTGTTACTGCGGCTTTATATTCGTTGAAGACAGTGGTGGCTTTGTTTGACCATTAGAAAGCATCTTTTTCAGCAAGGAAGTAAGTGGTGCACTGATCTTTCCATAGTTTTTCATGAACTTATGATTGTAGCCTATTAAACCGAGAAAGCCACATAGCAATTTTATGTTCCTCGAGGTCGGCCAGTTCTGCATTGCTCCAATTTTAGAGGGGTCCACTGCCACATCTTCCTCTGATATGATATGCCCAAGATATTCTACCTTCTGGTAAAGAAAGCAAAAATCCATAGTGGCCATTGTGTGTTCGAAAGGTGGTTTTCGGTATGTCTTCTTTGCACACTCATATTTGATGTTACCCGGATCGAAGGTCCAGCTTTGTAAAGATTTGTGCTCCCTTTCATCTAGCAATTCATCTGCTATTGGAATAGGGTATTTGTCCTTGACAGTTATGTCGTTGAGGGTTCGGTAATCAATGCACATTCGCCATGTTTCGTCCTTCTTTTATACGAAGAGCACCGGTGAAGAGTAGGGGCTGCAACTTGGCCGAATAACTCCTGTTTCGGGCATCTCTTTTACAATCATTTCTATTTCATCCTTCTGCAGATATGAATATTGATATAGCCAAGTATTTGCAGGAGGTTTGCCCAGAAGAATCGGTATACAATGATCATGCCGACGGGCAAGAGGTAGGTTGCGTAATTCGTCAAATATATCTGAAAATTCAGCAAGCAAAGGAAGTCGGTTTGGATCTTCAAATTCTATTGGCTCTCCCTTAGTTTGCTGCTCAAGTTGTACCAAAAAGCCGCTGCATGCTTTATGTAAAACCTTCTCCATTTGTTATGTGCAAATCGTCATTACGTCGCTCCCAAGTTTCCTGTGCAGTATCACCTGTTTCCCCTTATTGTAAAATTTCATAATTAGTTTCGTAAAATTCCAGGAAACATCACCTAATGTCGTCAACCATTCAATTCTAAGCATGGCCTCATGATCATCAAGAGGGAGGAAGAAATCTGCAATTATCTCTTGTTCCTGCAGTAATAGTTTCTCCCACGGGCGCCTACGATCAGACTTCAAAATCCGTCCGTCGGTGAACTTGACGTCAAACCTACTGTAATACTTGATAGGTAAGGCCATCCGGACAGCAACTTTACTATCTAGGAAGTTATTAGTGTTGCCCGTGTCGATGAGAACAGTGATCGATTGTTGTTTGAGAAGGCTTTTAACTTTCATCGTTTGCGGGTTTGAGTAGCCGGCTAGTGCATGTACTATAACTTCGGTCGGTTGTGGCTCTTCTTCTGCATCTTCTTCTTCATTATCAAGGCTCTCTTCTAGATGTTCAATGACCTCTTCTTCTACTAGTTTAATCATAAGAAGTCTCTCTTTTCTATAGTGATGCTCGCGGCTCCATGGCTCGTCGCGGTGCCAACATAACTCCTCCGTAGATCGCTCCCAAAGCTCTTTTCTTGTCATCATTTTTGGTGCAGGGACTCGGTTGATAGTAGGGGGGGCTGAGGGCTTCTGCAGTCCAGGTCGAGAAGCGATCCTAGTCCTTCGAGCTTCATGGTTCAATCGCTCCTCTTGATGTCGTGCGAAAGAGATGGCTGCCATAAGCATGTACGGTTGTCGTGCTTTAACTTCTCCCCGAATCTCCGACTTTAAGCCCTTAATGAAGGTCCCCAATAGCTGTTTTTGAGACCAATCACAAGTTTAATTAGATAACCTTTCAAACCTGGTTTGGTACTCCTGAACGATAGAGGTTTGTCGGATCTTTGCTAGTTATTCGTCAATGTTCTCGTAATTGGTTGGTCCGAAGCGTATCAATATCCTTTGAATTGTCGCCATGAGAGGACTCCATGAGTATTTTTAAACCAGTTAAACCATTGTATGGCATCCCCTTCAAGATGTATAGCTACAATTTCTACCATAGATGCATCCGCAGTTTTATGATACCGAAAATATTACTCCGCACGCGAGATCCAACCAATCAGGTCTCCTTCTTCCCATCTAAGGAAGTCCACCCTCATGCGTGGATAGTTGGGGTCGATCATAAAGCCTCCCCTCTCTTGGAAGTCATCTCTTCGGGCTTGGTGCGATTGGTTAGAGCTCTCTCCTTGATGTGATTTCTTCATGCTTGGTGGTTGGCCCAAACTGAGTTCGGTAAAGAGAGTCCGAATCTTATCCTCCATTCGCACCTCCAAGGCTTCGAATTTAGCATTGATTGCCTCCTTAGATGCCATAGTATATACCTCTAAATCTATGATGTTAAGATCTTTCTTTTGTTGTCGGGTTAAAGGCAAGTATAGGTTGAGAGAAGTGATGGTCGAAAGGGTTGGTGGATTTGTGGATGTAGGCTGCGGTATAGGCTTGTTTTGCAGCTATTTTGGGTGAAGTTTGAGGGTCTGGTTTGGTGGAGTTTTAGAGTTATGAATGAATGTTTTAGATCTGTGGTAGATGGCAGCAAAGGTTTGATAGAAATCAGTGGAAGTTTGCTGCAGAATTGTGTTGTCTTGTAAAAGCAGAATTGTCGTCGAACAAACAACGGTTTCTCAATAAAATTTCTACCAAAAACTTAAAAGATTTGAGGAGGGAATTGAAAGCAAAATCTCAGTTTATATGACAGCAAGGATGTCTAATTTAATCAAGAAAATTTCGGCAGTATAATAGCAAACAAATTGGTGCAAGTTGTGATAGCAAAATTCTCGTCGAAAAATTTCAGCGGTTTGTGACAAAATTGTAGAAATACAAAATCATTTTTTGAGATGAATTCTTCAAAACCAATCAGGTCTCCTTCTTCCCATCTAAGGAAGTCCACCCTCATGCGTGGATAGTTGGGGTCGATCATAAAGCCTCCCCTCTCTTGGAAGTCATCTCTTCGGGCTTGGTGCGATTGGTTAGAGCTCTCTCCTTGATGTGATTTCTTCATGCTTGGTGGTTGGCCCAAACTGAGTTCGGTAAAGAGAGTCCGAATCTTATCCTCCATTCGCACCTCCAAGGCTTCGAATTTAGCATTGATTGCCTCCTTAGATGCCATAGTATATACCTCTAAATCTATGATGTTAAGATCTTTCTTTTGTTGTCGGGTTAAAGGCAAGTATAGGTTGAGAGAAGTGATGGTCGAAAGGGTTGGTGGATTTGTGGATGTAGGCTGCGGTATAGGCTTGTTTTGCAGCTATTTTGGGTGAAGTTTGAGGGTCTGGTTTGGTGGAGTTTTAGAGTTATGAATGAATGTTTTAGATCTGTGGTAGATGGCAGCAAAGGTTTGATAGAAATCAGTGGAAGTTTGCTGCAGAATTGTGTTGTCTTGTAAAAGCAGAATTGTCGTCGAACAAACAACGGTTTCTCAATAAAATTTCTACCAAAAACTTAAAAGATTTGAGGAGGGAATTGAAAGCAAAATCTCAGTTTATATGACAGCAAGGATGTCTAATTTAATCAAGAAAATTTCGGCAGTATAATAGCAAACAATCGATACAAGTTGTGATAGCAAAATTCTCGTCGAAAAATTTCAGCGGTTTGTGACAAAAATTTGTAGAAATACAAAATCATTTTTTGAGATGAATTCTTCAATAGATCAATCTTAGATGGAAGCCAAGATGATCTATGAAGTGTATAAGAAATTTTGTTCAAAAAGATTGCAAAAAGATCGGTTAAGGCAACAATATACGGCTGAAATTTTCTACAGCACAGATTTTCAATTGTAGCAGATTGGACATAAAAGATCAGTGGTTTATATTGAGAATTTTTTGACAAATCTAAAGGGAAATCTGCTATTAGGAAGTTTCAAAGTTATCATAAAAAGTTTGTAGAGATTTGAATAGAAAAAATATAGTAGCAAGATCAAACAGACTGTGCTATGCGGTTGGAATTCTGCAACGTATCTTTCGTTGTAGAGATGAAAACTTTACGACGAAAAGATTATACAGTAATATAAGAACAATTTTTTTTTTTGATTTTCGAATACCGATAACTAAATTGCAGCAGCAGTAAGGTACGAAACCAGAACCTGTTGCAATTCACGGGGAGATCAAAGAATGATCCGCAGCATTTGGCGATGATCTTTTAAACAATTGTGGGAATTGCTTTGGATGGCTATGGAGGGCTGATAGATGGCTGTGGAAGGGCAGCGAGACGCCAAGAATGCTGCTCCGATACCAGGTGATAGAACCCTTGCAGATTCTAAGCTTGGGGTTGATCTCTTTAGGCGATCGGCCTCCTGGAACTCTATAGGGGTTTCTTCCTCCAAGTTGCTGCTCAAAGGCTACAAAAAAGATTCATCTATTGCTTATCCAAAGAGGATGAATACATGACTATTTATAGGGTTTCTAAACCCTAACTCCTAATAGGACTTCTAATCAAGACTTCTACTCAATTAAGACTTCTACTCAAGACTCCTAATAGGACTCCTACTCAAGACTCATATTCCTTTACAACTCCTAATTCTTCTTTAAGAAATAACCTCCAAACCCTAGCCGGCCTCTTCACCTCTTTAATAGGGGTCGGCTTAGGTAGGTTTTACATGAATTTCCCTCTCAATTAGGATTCTCCTAGCTAGAGTCCTAATAGCTTGTTTTGTGACTGTTTTGTAAGAGCAGAATTGTCGTCGAAGAAACAACGGTTTCACGACGAAATTTCTAGCAAAAACCGAGAGATTTGAGGGAATTTGACAGCAAAATCTCGATTTAGATATCAGCAATGATGACAAATTTGATCAAGAAGATTTCGACAGTATAACAGTAAGGAAATCGATACAAGTTGTGATAGCAAAATTCTCATCGAAACATACTAGCGGTTTGCGACGAAAATTTACAGTAACACAATAATGTTTTAGATATGAATTCCTCAATAGGCCAATCTCAGATGGAAGCCAAGATGATCTATGAAGTGTATAAGAAATTTCGTTAAAAAAGGATAGCAAATAGATCGGTTAAATGTGGTTGAAATTTTCTGCAACAATCCTTCGTTCGCAAAGATGATAACTTTTACGGCGAAAGGAATTCGTAACATAGGATAGATAAAAAGACTTCTTCTTAGTATTTTGAATGAAAAATTACAGCAGCAAAAGGTATTGGTGATAGGAGAATACCAGATCTCTTGATGCAATTGGAGGTGACGACAGTAGATTGATTTGAATTACGGCAGAAGATGACGGTGGAGATGGCGACGTCAAGAGCAATTGTGGGAATTGCTTAGTCAGTGATGGGCAACAGGGGTGGCAGCAAATGCAGCAAAATCGTTGCTCTGATACTAGCTGATAGAATCCCAAAGGAATTCTATGTAGGTTGATCTTTGAGGGGGATCAATCCTTGGAATGCTATAGGGGTTCCACCCTCCTAGAAGTCGGCTAAATGATTGCAATTGTAGATGAATCTTGTTCTCAATGAGATGGAGGCTACATGCTTATATAGGGCTCCAAACCCTAGCCCTAGGAGCTGTTTCCTAAGTGAGTTACCCCTTTTGCCCCCAACCCTAACCAACCGACCCAATAAAAAAGAGGGGGGGGGGTGGGGCGCAGCAACTAGGAAGCCCAAAGGCCCCAATATAAACCCTAGCCACTCTTCTTTATAGGATAGAGACTGCTAGGTGAGGTTTATTATAATCTCACAGGGTTTTTATTAGCTACTTCTTGGTTGAGTAGGACTCAACCCTATTAGGGTCCTATCAGATACATAACATGCAACATGATTTGACTTATTACTTTTTTCATTTTTGAATATTTCTTTTCTATCTTAGCTCTTCCTTGAACTAATTTATCGATTTACAAAGTTCAACTTTAATCAAGAAGAAAAGAGCCGATTGTAGATGCTTGGTTCCCAGCTTATAAGAAATACTTCAGGAGATAGTATGTCATAATAAAAACAACAGGATTACTAGACTATACGATTTAGTTTCAACTTGAATACAAATTACTTGATTAAAGAGGAGAGATGGGATTGTGAAATCGTGAACTGGGTAGAAGAGTGATGATCCCTTGCTTTTTCTCCATTCAGTAGATTATAGGAGATTTTTTTATAAAATCAATGAAATTTATACTTCTAAAGCTATATAAATATCCTATGACTGTTGTCATTTTAGTTGCGCAACTACCATAAAGCTATAGAAATATCCACTATTGTCATTTTAGTTGCTTGACTACCATTAAACTTTAGAAATATCAAGAGAACAATGATGATTATCTTTTAAATTGAGGGACAAGAAGTTTCTAAAAGTAAAAAAACAGAATGATACATTGAATTTTTATTTAGCATTAGATTCAAACCCTTTGTTTCAAAGGTAATTCACCAAGAAGAAATAGGCAAGTAATACGACAAGCTCTTTTTAATGCTGCAGTGAGTTAAATTAAAATGAATGAGTTAAAATTAAGAAAAATATCATCAAACAATTTATGTCTTACTCGACCATTAGACAAGAGACCCAAGATTTTACCTACTAACTTCTCATTCGATATTGCTCTCTCAAAAGTTGTTAGGTGAATATAGACCATTTTATGGTATTTTGTGTCTAAGGTGCCATTTATCAATGTGCGTTTGTTATTCTTGTTCTATTTTTCTGACAAAAAGAAGAAATCTAGGTTTCTTGAGTTGTGCAGTAAAGTTCCTTATATAAGTCTGAAAACTTACTTTTTCTGTTTACCTTTTGTTGTTTTTCTTTGTTGGAGTTGAACTTTCTTTCTAGAACATGTTTTTCCATTCATTCTGGTTAATATTTGGAACAGCTTGTTTTGCTATTCCAATCAAATATTCATTTGGACACAGTTAAAATGGCTGTTGTTTGGTGGTAGGTCTCATCAAGCCATTGACTAGTATCCCATTTCATTTGTAGTATATTCTAAGACTAGTGATCTTTCTTTGACTGTTTTTTGTTGAATGCTTCTTTTTTTTTTTTTGGTGTTTTTCGTCCAACAATGTCAAAGCTGAACTTTCTCTTCATATAAGTTATTCTTTAGACAATATTTTCAAGGGAGCGAAGTTAATAGCGATGGTGGTTGTTCTGCAATCCTTTTCCCTTTCTATTACTGTTTTGGTTGAAAGCGTGTCAGTTATATCCCTGCATAACTTTGTTAATTTTGTACCTTTTTCTAAGTGATGGTGATAATATGCCAAACCAATATTACTTAGCTAAACAAAAATCTGGTTGAAATTTAAATGTATTCTATACATTGAGCCAATTTTATGCTGAGTAATTGTTTTAACACTTTAACTTACAATATAATATACAACAAAACCTTCTTTATTAGTTTACTACAACAGGAGAAATCTAAGAATCATTTGTATGGATGTGTATTGGCTAATTTTTTTGTTGGCATAGATTTAAGCTTGCATTTCTTTATTTAATATCACCAACCATGTTAAGAAAGAAATTAATTTGAAGCAATTTCATTGTATTTTGAAATTCCAAGAATGTACAAGCCTAAAGAAACTTGTTCATATAGTCTGAATGAGTGCGAAATCTGAAGCATGTAACTGATGATCTTTTTTTTGTTAAAGAAATATGCACCTTGAATGTGGATAAACTTGTAGTTGCTTGGTGTCTTTTGTTGCGTTATATATGAAGATCATTTTAAAAAAAGTTGTTAGGTGTTTGTTGTATGAAGCTTGTCTTACAGAGGATTTGTTAAATCATCTGAATGTTGCTGCAATATTTAGATTCAAGACTGGCTAATGCAATATTTAGATTCAAGAACTGGCTATGAGGATCATTTTTTTAAATTGCTGAAGAAGAGGTATCGAGATAGAAAACTGTATTGATGCCTTTGTTTCATCAAGCCATTGACTAGTATCCCATTTCGTTTAAGGCAAGCCAAAAATATCGTGAAAAGATTTTGCAAAGCCAAGCCTTTCTCTGGAGTCAGTTATGCATTAAATAATGCAAAACATACACAATCTTTCATTTTTTTCCCTATGAAAATGATATCTTCAATTTGTCATTGTGCAGGATGGATCTAATCTTTAGCAGGATGACATGGAGGATATGCTTGTGGTTAGGACCTTAAATATTGACTACTATGGTTGGAGTCATCTCCTATTCTTGATGGTGTAAAGGATATATGTAAAAGATATATGAAGTAGACCTTTACATAGTTTTATTGACAGTAATGATAAAACCCTAAAAGGTGCTAAATTTTATATCTAATGTTCTCTAATTTTTTTATAACTCTATATATCCAGTTATCCACATATAAAATAATATTAATAAAGCTTTTTAAAAATATTTTAGCATGTGCATTAGTTTGATTATAGATAATTTTGCTAGATAGCTCTGATCTCAAGCAAGATGAAGTGGAGGACATGCTGGTCGAGGTATTGGCTGCTATGTTTTGCAATATGCTTTATTGTCCCAAGCTAATTAGGAAGTGTTCTTTTAGGTTTCGTGGAGTAATGTAGTTTGCTTACTTGATCTAATTCCAAAATATGAAACTTAAGTGTGGTTTGATTTGATGATTAATGACTCCTGAGTACTAATACTTAAAATTAAAAGTATATGGAAATGCTATAATCAATCTCCATTATATCTTTTCTTTTGTGATATTTCCTCTTCCTTTGACGATAATCTAGAGATAGCAGTATATGGGGTTATTAAGTCTTGAGGGGCTTGAGAAATGCATTGATGTGAAGGATGAACTAGATAGTACTTTGATTTGACCAAAGTTTGGTGTATCTAGTTACCTACTGCAAGATAGTACTGTGCCAAAAGCTTTTTTCTTATTCATGATATATTTCTTAACATGAAGAATTATTAATTTCTTTTTGTCATATTATATGCTGAGACATTCTTGATGGTAGTGTATGTAATCTAATCATTTAATTAGTTAAACAAAGGAAAACACGATATTTTTTGTTTGGTTGTGCTTGAATTGTTTCTAAAAACCAAGGACTATCGTACAACCCAAAATAGTATGAAATGGGCGATACGTACTAGTCCGGACATGGGCCTGTACTTGGACCACCTCTGTTTCGGACAGCTCGATCTAGTTAAGTAAAAAATTATAAAAAATTATAATTAGAGCTCCTGAATCATTCTTTTCACATTCAATGTGTGGTCATTGTTTAGTGACTGCAGTCTACAACATCAGTTATTGTCTTGGAATTATAACGTTTTATGAATGTCTTGCATGCAATTGATATTGTTTGGCATAACAAGTAGAATTCTGTCCAGTTTGCAAAAGATTTAGATGCTTTTCTACCTCTCTTCAACAGCAAAGGATGGTTTGTTCTTAAATTGATTAAGATTCTAGAGTCTTAACAATCAGTTGTTAAGTTATAATTAACAATGTTACATGGAAAATTAAGATAATATAAGTTAAGAATTAAGACTGTTTCCAAACAGATCAGCATGTAATAAAGGACAACTGACAGAAAAAATTTGAAGACGGATATTCCAATAGTAAACTAGGCAATGGATGTTCTAGTGTGGTGTGATATGGCTTATTTGCTTTACATATTTTGAAGGAGGTATATAATCCTAACCTAAATGTTTAGTGTACCAACCCTCACTTGGAACTTTACTAGTTGCGCGATACATGATTTTATCTGTTTCAAGTTGAAACAGTTGAACATCATGGTATTGTTCATCAATCCCTGGTTAAAGGAATGTATGGCATGAATGTATATTTATAAGACATTTTATTCTTGTTGTGGCATGTAATATCTAGCTTAGAATGGTTGGCACCACCTTGACCGTTAATGTTTTTAGACCTAGTTTGATTCGAAGCTTTCCCCATTAAAAGTAGTCAAAGATCATAGTGTTGCACTTGAGCTACATTCTTTCATTGGGTCGGATTTGTAATTGTCTGGATGTAGTTGCGTCTCCAATTATGGTTCACTATTATCTTGCTCCATGCCACAATTTGAAACTGTGTAATTGTGTGTTGACTATAGAATTGTAGTCCTGTATAGTGTTCTCTGCTGAGTTTGCTCTCTGCAAGCATTGATATTTTCTCTTCATTTGCTTGAGTTTGCTTCACTTTCTACACTCTTAGTATGTGGAAGAAACACTTGTAATTATAGATTTTTGTCACATATGCTGTTATGCACACAACCATATCATTGACTAAACCTGATATTTTCTTTTGCAAATCTGATATGTAGGATCTTAGATAGTTTATTTCTTATCCAATTCTTCCACTTTCAATGAGATTTAGAATTGTTGATTATCATGTGCCTTCCACCACCAGGTGCAAGGACTTCATTTGTATGCCACAGATATTTCATTTTTATATCATCAATTTCTATTATTTTCTCCAACATATGGTTCACAGTTTTGTGTACCCATAGTACATCACTCAAGGTCTGGACCAGTTTTGTGCTAGTCTATACTACTGATTAATATCGGGCGTGTACCACCTTTTGCATGTGCATTGAGCTGTACATGCCATGTATCAGTTACATTGTTCCAGTTATCCAGGTTCGCATACCGGTAGGCTATCAATTTGATAAGTAACACCATGTACAGAACTGTACCATTTACCATTACAAACCTTGCTATAACAGGTATGCTTTTGTGTATTCATATTCTATGGACAATAATAATTGTTTTCTGTCTAATCTAACTACCTACTTTAATGTTCTTCAATTTGCATCCTACCTCAAACTTTGCTTTGTCTTTTGCAAGGCAATTTGGTATTTGATTACTTATAAAAGTTTCTTTTCTTTTACTTGGTGTAAGTTTCATCAAACTTTGTGTACTCACAGTTTCACATGCACCAGGAAACTAGCATCAATTCACTTGTGATGTAATATTACTAAACACCTTTTCTTCCATTGGTACTAATTTGCTATATATTTAGTTCTATATGGAAGACTACTTGTGTTACTTAAATGCAGCAAACACATACTTGCCTGTTTCAAGTTGTAACCATCTTGATTGTAGTCCAAACCATTATCGTTCTTTCTTGTACGTTACAAACTTTTTAAATCATCATCTTTTTTTCTTCTATTTTACAAAATCTCCTTGAAAGGGGTGAGAGCATGGTATATAATTTCGAATGGTACTGCCCGATATGTATCGGTCCGACGGCATATCGGTATGCAAACCGCCCGCTACCGGACGGAACGTGCTACAATGCTACAATGCTACAATAATATACTGTAGCAGTACTACAGTGCTACAATAAGAAGAAGAAATATTTAAAATCACTTGGTAACACTTGACCGTTGGAGCCCTTTCTCATAGTATTTAAAACCTTCTTCTCTCCTATTTCACTCCATTACATTCTCATACTCTCTTAAACTATCTCAAACTCTTTTTTTTTTACATTTGTGCTCTCCTAAACTCTACAAAACAACAATTTGTGAATTGAATCGAGGCTAATTTAGGAAGATTAAGAGGAAGAACTTTCTAATTAAGAGGTATGTTTAAATAAGGACAATCCGTAATGGACTGAAATACAAACCTTGCACAAGATATTCTTCAAAGCCCGAAAAAGATATGTAATACTATTCTTACCTAATTTACATTGATTTTGCTAAACTTATGCTATTACTATATTTATTTTTAACTTAAAAACCCTATCCTAACTTTTTTTTTTATTTTCAAGTATTTTTGGAAGGTTTTACACCTAAATTAGGTATACCGCTCGTTATGCCCTGGCGTACCACTCGGTATATGGTACCGTACTGTACCGAGCCAATCTCGAAACACCGGTACAGTACGATATTGCATACCTTGGGTAGGGGTAGCGTTTTCTAATTGTAAGTGTTATAGAAAGATGCTAGAAGTGTAGACAATGCTAATGTATAAGATTCAGTTGGATGGAGTTATGATAATGGTTCTTGCTTGCAAGTAATGTTGTTTTATTCTAGTTGTTAAAGATTTGATCCTGATCTCTGACGTAAAATTTTCTTGCTCTGTAGAAGTAAGAAAATTTCATTTTTGCATTTATGTTACTGGTATTCCTGGTTTGGAAGTCATGTTCAATGATAGCTTAATTTTAACCATTTTGATTTATAAGTTAATACTGAATTCATGGTTGTAAAATCTTGGTCCAATACAAATTTTCAACAATTTGTCTAATCAGAATTGTATGGTTTGACTTTACCACCAATATCACAAAGAAATAAAAAATCAAATACCCACCATCAGTTCATATAGCATTATGTTGGACCTTGGTTGGACTGATAGATACCAATATGAACCTACTGCTTTGACAGTATATCGAAACCATGGTTGAACTTGCATAAAGATCCATCTGCCAAGTGGTAAACAAAGTTTTGCTCAATTTGAGCTCTCTTATGACAAATCTTCTCTCTTTGGCTTTAATATCCTTGTAGTTACATCTCAAAATAGATTCTCTTATTTGGTACATGCTGATGCTGAATAAAATTGTAGTATATTCTAAGACTAGTGATCTTTCTTTACCTGATTTTTGTTGAATGCTTCTTTTTTTTTTGTTGTTTTTCATCCAACAATGTCGTAGGTGAACTTTCTCTTCATATAAGTTATTCATTAGACAGTTTTTTCATGGGTGCGAAGTTAATAGCGATAGTGGTTGTTTTGCAATCCTTTTCCCTTTCTTTACTGTTTTGGTTGAAAGCGTGTCTGTTATAACCCTGCATAACTTTGTTAATTTTGTACCTTTTCTATGTGACGGTGATAATATGCCAAACCTATATTACTTAGCTAAAAATTATCTGGTTGAAATTTAAATGTGTTCTATACATTGAGCAAATTGTGCTGTGTAGTTGTTTAACTTACAATATTATCTACAACAAAACCTTCTTTATTAGTTTACTACAACAAGAGAAATCGAAGAATCATTTGTATGGACGTGTATTTGGCTAATTTTTTTGTTGCCATAGATTTAAGCTTGCATTTCTTTATTTGATATCACCAACCATGTTAAGAAAAAAATTAATTTGAAGCAATTTCATTGTATTTTGAAATTCCAAGAATGTACAAGCCTAAAGAAACTTGTTCATATAGTCTGAATGGGTGCGAAATCTGAAGCATGTAACTGATGATCTTTTTTTTGTTAAAGAAATATGTACCTTGAATGTGGCTAAACTTGTGGTTGCTTGGTGTCTTTTGTTGTGTTATATATGAAGATCATTTTAAAAAAGTTGTTAAGTGTTTTTTGTACGAAGCTTCTCTTTTATTGCATCCTTGTGTATGAAGCTTGTCTTACAGAGGATTTGTTAAATCATCTGAATGTTGCTGCAATATTTAGATTCAAGAACTGGCTATGAGGATCATTTTTTTAAATTGCTGAAGAAGAGGTTTCGAGATAGAAAAGCTGTATTGATGCCTTTGTTCCATCAAGCCATTGACTAGTATCCCATTTCATTTAAGGCAGGCCAAAAAATATCGTGAAAAGATTTTGCAAAGCCAAGCCTTTCTCTGGAGTCAGTTATGCATTAAATAATGCAAAACATGCACAAGCTTTCATTTTTTTCCCTATGAAAATGATATCTTCAATTTGTCATTGTGCAGGATGGCTCTAATCTTTGGCAGGATGAAATGGAGGATATGCTTGTGGTTAGGACCTTAAATATTGACTGCTCTGGTTGGAGTCATCTCCTATCTATTCTTGATGGTGTAAAGGATATATGTAAAAGATATGTGGGGTAGACCTATAGATAGTTTTATTGACATTAATGATAAAAGCCTAAAAGGTGCTAAACATTATATCTAATGTTCTGTACATTTTTTTATAACTCTATATAACTAGTTATCCACACATAAAATAATATTAATAAAGCTTTTATTAAATATTCTAGCATATGCATCAGTTTGATGATGGATAATTTTGCAAGATAGCTCTGATCTCAAGCAAGATGAAGTGGAGGACATGCTGGTCCAGGTATTGGCTGCTATGTTTTGCAATGCGTCTTATTGTCCTATGCTAATTAGGAAGTATTCTTTTAGGTTTCATGGAGTAATGTAGTTTGCTTACCTCATCTAATTCCATAATATGAAAGTTAAGTGTGGTTTGATTTGTGTTTCTTTGGTTTTTTACTATGTCATTTTGAAATTTCCATCAATGAAATTGTTCGTGTGTTCATGGTAACCTGGATTACATATGAAGAATGCTTTAATAGAAGCTATTTAGTCATCTAGCATTTTGTTTCATTCTGTAGATGATTAATGACTCCTGAGTATGAATGCTTAAAATTATAAGAAAATGCTAGAATCAATCTCCATTATGTCTTTTCTTTTGTGATATTTCCTCTTCCCTCGACGATAATCTAACGTTAGGAGTATATGGGGTTATTAAGTCTTGAGGGGCTGGAGAAGTGCTTTGATGTAAAGGATGTACTAGAGAGTACATTAGTTTGACCAAAGTTTGGTGTATCTAATCACTAACTGCAAGTTAGTATTGTGCCCAAAGCTTTTTCCTTATTCATGATATCTATCTTAACATGAGGAATTAATAATTTCATTTTTGCATTTATGTTATGGTATTCCTGGTTTGGAAGTCATGTTCAATGATAGCTTAATTTTAACCATTTTGATTGTTAAGTTAATACTGAATTCATGGTTGTAAAATCTTGGTCCAATACAAATTTTCAACAATTTGTCTAATCAGAATTGTATGGTTTGACTTTACCACCAATATCACAAAGAAATAAAAAATCAAATACCCACCATCAGTTCATATAGCATTATGTTGGACCTTGGTTGGACTGATAGATACCAATATGAACCTACTGCTTTGACAGTATATCGAAACCATGGTTGAACTTGCATAAAGATCCATCTGCCAAGTGGTAAACAAAGTTTTGCTCAATTTGAGCTCTCTTATGACAAATCTTCTCTCTTTGGCTTTAATATCCTTGTAGTTACATCTCAAAATAGATTCTCTTATTTGGTACATGCTGATGCTGAATAAAATTGTAGTATATTCTAAGACTAGTGATCTTTCTTTACCTGATTTTTGTTGAATGCTTCTTTTTTTTTTGTTGCCATAGATTTAAGCTTGCATTTCTTTATTTGATATCACCAACCATGTTAAGAAAAAAATTAATTTGAAGCAATTTCATTGTATTTTGAAATTTCCATCAATGAAATTGTTCGTGTGTTCATGGTAACCTGGATTACATATGAAGAATGCTTTAATAGAAGCTATTTAGTCATCTAGCATTTTGTTTCATTCTGTAGATGATTAATGACTCCTGAGTATGAATGCTTAAAATTATAAGAAAATGCTAGAATCAATCTCCATTATGTCTTTTCTTTTGTGATATTTCCTCTTCCCTCGACGATAATCTAACGTTAGGAGTATATGGGGTTATTAAGTCTTGAGGGGCTGGAGAAGTGCTTTGATGTAAAGGATGTACTAGAGAGTACATTAGTTTGACCAAAGTTTGGTGTATCTAATCACTAACTGCAAGTTAGTATTGTGCCCAAAGCTTTTTCCTTATTCATGATATCTATCTTAACATGAGGAATTAATAATTTCATTTTGTCATATTATATGTTAAGACATTCTTGATGATAGTTTTATTGACATTAATGATAAAAGCCTAAAAGGTGCTAAACATTATATCTAATGTTCTGTACATTTTTTTTTTTTTTTTTTTTTTTTTTTTTTTTTTTTTTTTTTTTTTTTTTTTTTTTTTTTTTTTTTTTTTTTTTTTTTTTTTTTTTTTTTTTTTTTTTTTTTTTTTTTTTTTTTTTTTTTTTTTTTTTTTTTTTTTTTTTTTTTTTTTTTTTTTTTTTTTTTTTTTTTTTTTTTTTTTTTTTTTTTTTTTTTTTTTTTTTTTTTTTTTTTTTTTTTTTTTTTTTTTTGTTAAAGAAATATGTACCTTGAATGTGGCTAAACTTGTGGTTGCTTGGTGTCTTTTGTTGTGTTATATATGAAGATCATTTTAAAAAAGTTGTTAAGTGTTTTTTGTACGAAGCTTCTCTTTTATTGCATCCTTGTGTATGAAGCTTGTCTTACAGAGGATTTGTTAAATCATCTGAATGTTGCTGCAATATTTAGATTCAAGAACTGGCTATGAGGATCATTTTTTTAAATTGCTGAAGAAGAGGTTTCGAGATAGAAAAGCTGTATTGATGCCTTTGTTCCATCAAGCCATTGACTAGTATCCCATTTCATTTAAGGCAGGCCAAAAAATATCGTGAAAAGATTTGCAAAGCCAAGCCTTTCTCTGGAGTCAGTTATGCATTAAATAATGCAAAACATGCACAAGCTTTCATTTTTTTCCCTATGAAAATGATATCTTCAATTTGTCATTGTGCAGGATGGCTCTAATCTTTGGCAGGATGAAATGGAGGATATGCTTGTGGTTAGGACCTTAAATATTGACTGCTCTGGTTGGAGTCATCTCCTATCTATTCTTGATGGTGTAAAGGATATATGTAAAAGATATGTGGGTAGACCTATAGATAGTTTTATTGACATTAATGATAAAAGCCTAAAAGGTGCTAACATTATATCTAATGTTCTGTACATTTTTTTTATAACTCTATATAACTAGTTATCCACACATAAAATAATATTAATAAAGCTTTTATTAAATATTCTAGCATATGCATCAGTTTGATGATGGATAATTTTGCAAGATAGCTCTGATCTCAAGCAAGATGAAGTGGAGGACATGCTGGTCCAGGTATTGGCTGCTATGTTTTGCAATGCGTCTTATTGTCCTATGCTAATTAGGAAGTATTCTTTTAGGTTTCATGGAGTAATGTAGTTTGCTTACCTCATCTAATTCCATAATATGAAAGTTAAGTGTGGTTTGATTTGTGTTTCTTTGGTTTTTTACTATGTCATTTTGAAATTTCCATCAATGAAATTGTTCGTGTGTTCATGGTAACCTGGATTACATATGAAGAATGCTTTAATAGAAGCTATTTAGTCATCTAGCATTTTGTTTCATTCTGTAGATGATTAATGACTCCTGAGTATGAATGCTTAAAATTATAAGAAAATGCTAGAATCAATCTCCATTATGTCTTTTCTTTTGTGATATTTCCTCTTCCCTCGACGATAATCTAACGTTAGGAGTATATGGGGTTATTAAGTCTTGAGGGGCTGGAGAAGTGCTTTGATGTAAAGGATGTACTAGAGAGTACATTAGTTTGACCAAAGTTTGGTGTATCTAATCACTAACTGCAAGTTAGTATTGTGCCCAAAGCTTTTTCCTTATTCATGATATCTATCTTAACATGAGGAATTAATAATTTCATTTTGTCATATTATATGTTAAGACATTCTTGATGATAGTGTATGTAATCCAAGGTTCGTAATTTCGTACCATACCGGAGTTTCAAGCTTTGCTTGATATAATACGATATGAGCATATCGAGCGATACATTAGGGTGTATCGCTCGATATATATATATATATATATATAAAATAAAAAACGGAGGCGTATGTTGCCTCGACAACGGTGCCTCCTTTTTCTTCTCCTCGTTGCGTTAGATGAGGAGAAGATGTTGTCTTTCCCTCATCTGTGGCGTTCGACAAAGACATCAAAGGCAGCAGACATCTTCGGCCTTCACTGCGTTCTCGCGGTTTTCTCCTCATTTGCAGTGTTCGGCGAAAACGTTGAAGCCCGCAAACATCTCTGGCCTTGGACGAAGAACGCAGTGAAGGCTGCAGGCATCTCCGGCCTTCGGCAAAGAACGTGGCGATAAAGTTAAGCTGCCGCCTCTTCGTTACCTCTTAGATCGAGATCATCGAGGGAGGGCAGCGCCGGATTGGGAAGCGTCGAGGTTCTTTCGATTCTCCCTCTTCTTCGAGTGCCTTCTCCCTCTTCTCCCTCGACGCTTCTTCTTTCCTTGTCGTAGTCAGGCCATAGTTAGGTTAATACTGCCCGGTAGCTAGCGGTCCGTGTATCTAATCACTAATTGTAAGTTAGTACTGTGCCCAAAGCTTTTTCCTTATTCATGATATCTGTCTTAACATGAAGAATTAATAATTTCATTTTGTCATATTATATGTTAAGACATTATTGATGATAGTGATATAATCTAAGGTTCGTAATTTCGTACCATACCGGAGTTTCAAGCTTTACTTGATATAATACGATATGAGCATATCGAGCGGTATATTAGGGTGTATCGCTCGGTATATATATATATATATATAATATAAAAATATTAAAATCAATATATAAAATAAATAAACGAAGGCGTATGTTGCCTCGGCGACGGCGCCTCCTTTTTGTTCTCCTCGTTGCGTTAGATAAGGAGAAGGTGCTATCTTTTCCTCATCTGTGGCGTTCGACAAAGACATCGAAGGCAGCAGACATCTCCGGTCTTCATCGCGTTCTCGCGGCCTTCATCGCGTTCTCGCCACTCCCGCTGCCGTTGCCGCTGCTACAGTTGCCACTGTCTCTGCTCGCCTCTTCCGCTCCCGCTCCCCTTGCAACTTCTGCTGCTCACTACTACCGTTGCCATTGTCTTCGCTCACCGCTTCCACTACCGCTCCCACTACTCGCTGCTGTCGGTGCCACTGTTGCCACTTGCTGCTCCCACTGTTCGCTACTGTCGCTGCCACTGTCGTCGCTTGCAGTTGCCACTTCCGCTTTTCTCAGTCAACACCCTCGGTCTTCCGACTCTTCCCTTACACTCTTCTCCTCTTTCGATAGTATACAATATACTATTAACAGTATACTATATACTGTTAACTATATACTAGTAATAGTATTTGTATTTATTAGATTAATTTAATAGCATATTTTATTTAAAAATTTAAATAATTATATTTATTAATTATATTAAATTTTTATATTTTAGCGCCTCACTTCGCTCGAGCGAGCGCCTAGCGCCTCGGGCATTTTTGGACCTTGGCGCTTTTTAAATCACTGGTACCAGGGTGAATTAGTGTTTTCGTAAAATTATGATTTTGAAAATTTCATTCGATGAAAAATCGATATTGAAAGTGTGCTTGACTTAGAGTAAGTGTAATAAGCAATTAAATAAGAAAGCAATAGCAATGAAGAGCAAAAAGGAAATACACACCGAATTTATAGTGGTTCGGTCGTCACGACCTACGTCCACTCCCGATTCCTCTTCCGTCGAGGCCATCGGTGTTCACTAACGATCTTCTTTCAATGAACGAAGACCAACTACCCTCTTTATAACTCTCTCCTTTTCACAGGTTTAGGACAGAACCTTTACAAGTCTCACACCTCTCTTAGAATAAGCTCTAAACTTTAAAGTGGAGGGGAACACAACACTTTTCAAGAGTTTACAACTTAGAATCACAAGCCTTTTCATTCACTTTTCTTGTTATCTTAAGCAAGAATGAGTGGGGTATTTATAGGCCCCAAATGGCTTCAAAAATATAGCCAAAAAGTTTCATCCCCACGTTTTCGGGGTCCTGAGGGTACTATCGCTAGTGTTGGGTGGTACCACTACTAGTCATAGGTGCTCAGCAAGCCAATCACGTGAGTGATGGCACGTGTGACTTGACACGAAATCTTTTTACTTATTATATTTTGGCATTTATCAATTTATATTGACTATTGCATATATGCATGTATATATTATGATGTCCTTGGATCTGTGCAATGGGAATCGGATCGTGATTAGGCCTACTGACTCGGGCCTGATTACATTAGGTCGTGGTCCATGATCATATGGTGTTACTGTTTTTACATCTACTAGATATGTATATATATATTTGCATGCGATGTAGATATATATTAAATATGTATATGTGTGACATGTCATATTAGGAGACCAAATTATAGAAACCTTTATCTTGACAATATTAAGTTGGTAAACGTAAGGCAATTAGATTGACCCACGTGGACTTCCATCATTATAGGTAGGAACCGATTTCCGGTGTAGGTTGAGTTGGTCGAGTCCCTCGAGGCTGACCTATATCGCGATTCGCTATCTTATCTACGACATAGAGATGTCACCGGTGATTTGAGAACATGGCATGCTTGGTCGAGTCCCTCGAGGGTATATCATCAAATCAGACTCATCTTGTAACGAATGTGTTGACTTAACCGAACATCATGATTAGTCGAGTCCCTCGAGACCATGGTGATTCAAAGGCTGAACAGGACGGGAATCACAAGTAGTTGTGATCGATAAGAGTTGTCTACCTTTTGGGTTTAGTGTGATTGATCGAGTCCCTCGAGGTTACACAAAGATGCTGATTGGATCCTGATCCCCACTAGAAGTCTGTCGACTTCCGTTTCACGTGCTGAGTATATTGCGTGACTCGCTAGTAAAATAGTGGGAGCATATTAAGATAGAAGTTCATATCTTGATTGTTTATTTCTTGTAAAATCTGCATGTTATTCATTTCTACTACATCTTTATTTTCAGAAAATGTCGCTTTAAAATTTCTTACGTGGCATACTTGATGTCAACCGCCTCACTGGTCCAAATTATACGGATTAGCTCCACAACTTGAGAATTGTTCTCACGGTAGAGAAAATCACGTACATCCTTGATACAATGATGCTTACACTCGAGGAAGGGGCAAGCCAGGATGAGATCGCTCGCTACGTAAAGTACATTGATGACTCCACTCTTGCTCAGTGCTACATGTTGGGCTCTATGACTCCTGAGTTATAGAGACAACATGAAAAGATGGATGCTAGATCCATTTCCTATATGTCTGCAAATTGTTTGAGGAACAAGAAAAAACTCAACGATATGAGATATCCAAGAGTCTCTTCCATGCTAGGATGACTGAGGGGACACCGGTTCAGAACCATGTCCTAAAGATAATTGAGTGGATAGAGAAACTCACAAGTTTAGGAATGGTCCTAGAGGATAACTTGTGTGTGGACATTGTGCTTCAGTCCTTACCAGGTTCCTTTTCACAGTTCATAATGAATTTTAATATGAACAAGCTTGAGTTGACTCTCCCAAAGCTCCTTAATATGTTGAGAGAGGCAGAGAGTACTATCAAGAAAGAGAAGCCAGTTCTCTACACTAGGGAGATCAAAAAGAAAAGAAAAGCAAAAAATTCCCTTAAGAAGGGCAAGGGCAAGGGCAGACTAAGTAAAGCAAAGATTGCTAAGAAAGACCCGACAAATGAAAAAGGCCAGTGCTTCCACTGTGGCAAAGATGGCCACTGGAAGAGGAACTGCAAAGAGTACTTTGCAGAGAAGGGTGAAACAGAAGCTTGGAGAAGCTTCAAGTACATTCATGATTAGTCTTTATTTGTTAGACTCTTATGATAATACATGGGTATTGGATGCCGGTAGTGCTTATCATATATACAATTCATTGCAGGTTCTGGCAAGGCCTAGGAGACTAAAGAGAGGCGAGATGGACCTCAAGATGGACAATGGAGCAAAAGTTGTTGTAGTAGCTGTTGGCGAGGTCGCCCTACATCTGCCTGGTGGAGCTATTATTGCATTAGATGGATGTTATTTTGTTCCTTCAATTATCAAAAACATTCTCCATTTCATATTTGACAGTTAGTGGATATAAATTAATTTTTGAGAACAATGGTTGTTCGATATTATTAGATGATTTGATCATCACAAAAGGAACATTGCATAATGGTTTGTTTATGCTAGACACTACTCCACATATCATGAATATAAGTGTGTCTAAGAGGAAACGAGATGAGGTGAACAGTGCTTACCTGTGGTATTGTAGGCTATGTCACATCCATAAGGGAAGGATTCAAAAGTTGCTAAAAGATGGATATCTAGATCCATTCGACTATGAGTCATATGCAACTTACGAGCCTTGCCTTCATGGAAAACTGACCAACTCTCTATTTAGTGGAACTAGAGAGAGAGCCACTAAGCTATTGGAACTCATAAATAGTGATGTATGTGGACCCATATCAACTCATGCTATTGGTGGTTACTTCTATTTCATTATCTTTACTGATGATTTCTCAAGGTATGGATATGTATACTTAATAAAGTATAGGTTCGAGGCCTTTGAGAAATTCATAGAGTATAAGAATGAAGTGGAGAATCAGACTGGAAAGAGTATTAAGACTCTTCGATCAGATCGAGGAGGCGAGTACTTAAGTATAGAGTTTATTCAGTTCCTCAGGGACAATGAGATATTATCCCAATGGACACCAATTTATACACCTCAGCTCAATAGTGTGTCTGAAAGGAGAAATCGTATGCTGTTAGACATGGTACGGTCCATATTGAGTTTCGCTGACCTACCCATCTCATTCTAGGGATATGCCCTATAGATCGCAGCTTACCTTCTGAACAGAGTTCCAACTAAGTCGGTAGTGTCTACACCATATTAGATATAGAAAGGGAAGAAGCCTGATCTTAAGGTTCTTAAGATTTGGGGCTGCCCTGCCTACGTTAAAAGACAACCCCGATAAGTTGGAATCGAGGACAGATCGGTGCAAGTTCGTGGGATACCCCAAGGAAACTTGTGGGTATTATTTCTATCATCTCGATGACCAAAAGGTCTTTATAGCCAAGAGAGCAGTGTTCCTTGAGAAGGAACACATTCTTGGCGGAGACAATGGGAGCATGATAGAGTTGAGTGAGGTTGGAGAACCTAACTCAAGCGCCACTCTACAGCCCGAGTTTGTTTAGGTACCTAATATACAAGTTCCAACTTTACGTAGGTCCGACAGAATATCCCATCCTCCTGAGAGATATATGGGACATATTAGAGGAGAGGATGTTGAGGATATTGATCCTCATATTGACGAGGAGGCTATTATAAGTATAGACTCCGGGAAGTGGCAAGAAGCCATGAATTCTAAGATAGATTCTACGTACTCCGATAAGGTTTGGAACCTAGTTGATGCGCCCGAAGGTATTGTACCCATCGGTTGCAAATGGATCTATAAGAAAAAGATCGGAGTAGATGGAAAGGTAGAGACCTATAAAGCAAGGCTAGTGGCTAAGGGGTATCATCAAAGGTAAGGTGTTGACTATGACGAAACCTTCTCACACATAGCAATGTTAAAATCCATCCGAATTCTATTAGCTATTGTAGCATACTATGATTATGAGATATGACAGATGGATGTGAAAATCGTATTCCTCAATGGGAACCTCGAGAAGGAGGTGTATATGATACAACCCAAGGGATTCGTGTCTAAGGACTACCTAGATAAGGTGTGCAGGTTGTTTAGATCCATTTATGGACTAAAGAAAATTTCTCGAAGTTGGAACAAAAGATTTGATGAAGAAATCAGATCTTATGACTTCGTCAAGAACGAATATGAGCCTTATGTATACAGGAAGGTAAGTGGGAGCGTTATCACTTTTATGGTGTTATATGTGGATGACATCCTAATCATTGGGAATGACGTAGGAATGCTATCCATAGTAAAGACTTTGTTATTTAGACACTTCTCCATGAAGGACTTAAGGAAGCATCCTATATCTTGGGGATTCAGATCTATAGAGATAGATCCAAGAGGATACTTGGCTTATCCCAATCCAGGTATATAGAAACCATTGTCAAAAGGTTTGGCATGGAAAATTCCAAGAGAGGTCTCATACCGATGAGACATAGGATATCGCTTTCTAGGAGTATGTCCTCAAAAACTCCTAAAGAAAGCGCGAACATGGATATGATACCTTATGCCTCAACAATAGGGTCTATCATATATCACATGCTATGTACTAGGCCTGATATAGCGCATGCTCTGAGTGTCATGAGCAGGTATCAGGCGGATCCAGGCTTGGAGCACTGGAAAGCAATAAAGTGTATCCTTAAGTACTTGAGAAGGACTAAGGATCTTTTACTAGTATATGGAGGTAGTAGCCTCAAGGTTGAAGGCTACACGGACTCAAGTTTTTAGTCTGATGTCAATGATAGCAAGTCGAGTTCGAGGTATGTGTACACGTTGAATGGAGGAGCAGTGTGCTGGAAGAGTTCTAAGCAAGATACTATTGCTGACTCGACTGTAGAGGCGGAGTGCATTTCTACAGCAGATGCAGCAAAGGAGGGAATCTGGATGAAGAAGTTCATCATAGATCTAGGAGTCGGGCTAAGTAGCGAGGAGCCGATTCCTTATACTGTGACAACTACGGGGTGATTACTCAAATAAGAGACCCGGGTCTCCTTAGAAGTGTTCTGAAGAGGTTCCAGCTTATTAGAGAGATCATGACCCGAAAAGTTGTAGCAGTGGAAAGAGTTTCATCCGAAGATAATATTGCAGATCCACTGACAAAGTCATTGTCTCAGATTGTCTTTAAGCATCACGGGGGTCTGATGGAGATCAGACACATCGGTGATTGACTTTAGGTCAAGTGGGAGATTGTTAGTCATAGGTGCCCAGCAAGCCAATCACGTGAGTGATGGCACGTGTGACTTGACACGGAATCTTTTTGCTTATTATATTTTGGCATTTATCACTTTATATTGACTATTGCATATATGCATGTAAATATTGTGATGTTCTTGGATCTATGCAATGGGAATCGGATCGTGATGAGATCACGATAATGAGACTGATTCACCTTTAAACACAGATCCTAAATAATCCCGGTCATAGGTTACTTGAGAGGGACATCGAGATAACTAAACATACTGATGTGCTGTATACCCGTTCATATGATGGATGCAGCTGGTCTCATAGCTGCTCATGTGGGGACACTAGGGATATAGTATAGGTGCTCATTGGAGAATGAGTTCACTGATTGATCCACTTACAGAATGTTGGATGGTTGATGATGCCTTATTGTTAGACAGCGATTTCGTAGCTCCAGTAGTGTATTTGGTCCTTAGACTTGAGACACCAAGGATGTCCTGTATGAGTGCTCCATTCTTTGATACCAGACTTATAGGTTTAGATGTCCCAGATCTAGTACAGTCGGTCATTGTGAGTGGTAGTCGACCTTATAAGGGCTATTGAGTGTTGATAGAGGATCATCCACTCTCGGCATCATGAGAGGAATTTCTCATGTGTTCTTACTCAGACAAATCCCTGGCTATGGTCATTCGGATTGAGAGAGAAAGAGTTCTCTGGGAGAATCCGATTAGAGCAAGACTCGAGTAGAAACCGTATGGGTCTGATAGCACCATGTCCGATATACGGTCTCTGGGATATTGGATGCATGAGGGATTATAGGTACATGATAACTGAGGACAGACAGGTCCAATGGATTGGATTCCCCTGTATCGTATGGGGACTATGACGTAGTAACCTAGTACGTCCGTAGTCGATGAGTCGAGTGAATTATTATGGAGATAATAATTCACTGAGCAAGAAAGAGTTCTGACAGGTATAACTCACGGCCAGCTTGATATTGGGCCTAGAGGGTCACACACATATGGTAGGCGTTGCGATGAGTAAAGGTTCGGATATGAGATATCCGCTGGAGCCCTGTCTTATTGGATATCCAATAAGCCTATGAATTATTAGATCCTATGGATGAGATCCAATAAGAGCTCATAATAAATTATTGGATAGAGATCCACTAATCTAAGAGGCTTGGATAATTGGATGCAGATCCAATACCTAATAGGAGAGGATCCATTAGGGTTTGACAGAGGACCTTTATAAATAGAAGGGATTCAGTTGTTCATAGGCTAGAGCCTTTGCTTGCCTCTCCTATTCTCCTTCCCCTCTCCACCTCAGAGCAGGCCTGGAGTATTGAGAAACGTTGTCATAGCCCTACTGTGTGGATCACCGCTAGAAAGGAGGACGCTTGACCTCCTTCACCCTCTCCTAGAGATCTGTAAGGAAACAGGGATATACAATCTCCCTAGGTAACACAATTTATCTTATACGTAGTTTGTTTCGTGGATTTTTTGCACACCAATCTTCGCACGACGACGAACATCTCTTTGGGAATAGGAGATTTTGTTTTCTTGTTCTTCCGCTACGCATGTGATATCGCCCCCAAGATTTCCCAACAACCACCGCCTGCAGCATTAACCACTGGCGGTACTACCGCTAGTGGTAGTACTTGCGGTATCACCACCAATCTGGACGGTACCATTGTCGGGTCTTCCGGAAAACGTACATTTCGTACATTCCAGTTCATAGGCGATTTCATTGCTTGCTCTAACAGTACCACTGCCTGACCCAACTGTGGGTCACTGAATGGACCTCCTAATGGGCCCAAATCAGCCTCAATTCAAGCCCAATAGGCCTAATTGAGTTAGCATAGTTACACCCAAAACTTACTCAATTTAGACAGACCTAAACTATGATGATCAAGATATAAATGATTACAAGACAAGAGTTCTTTGTTGTCCGGCATATCATTGGTTCATCCGAACTCCCAATGCATCATGCTTTCCTTCAGTGTATTGTTTTGATCCTTCAGCATGTTGACTCTCGCAACATCCAATCTTGGCGCAATGTCCGATTCTTCTGGCTCGATGCTCGATCTCTGACTCCGGCCTAACGTTTAATTCTTCTACTTTAATCGTTTTGTCTTTCCTAGATCGAAGTTAGTCCTGCATCACTTTTCTCAAACGTTGATTAGATCACAAACTCATCAATTGATTTTATCATCAAAATCCGGGATTTAACATCCCGCTCACCACCGCTTTGTTGAGATCATACGACTCGTAGTCGTCGGGCGTCGCCTCCTCCTTCTTAACTTGTTCCTTGACATCTTGCTGCGATGGGTTTTCTTCTTGTCCTTATTCAGTGTCCTCCATGGGCACGACCACTGGTTGCCCTCATTTATCCTTCTTCTTCTTGTTTCTCCGCTCATTCGTTGCGGCCCCCGCTACCATCATTCCCTTGATACCATAGCTCTTTGCTCCTTCTTCTGCAAATAAGGTTCGGCCCAATATATAAAGGCCAGCACGAGGCACACAAATGTGCCCTTAATTTCCATTTTATATTGCTGCGATTTTTATATATTTTTTATATATTTAATACCACTCGATACTAAAATTAATTTTTATATTTTTTTAGGCATATCGCTTGGTATGTAATATCGTACCGTACCAAGCAAAGCTCGTAACACCGGTACGGTATGAAATTTTAATCCTTGACTTCTACATTATTACTTGCTCATAACTGGTGTACTGGCCTTGGAATGATAATAAAGGAATGATTATTCTGCTGTTCAACAGTAATAAAGATCTATTAAGGATGGTTTGTTCTTAAATTGATTAAGATTCTAGAGTCGTAATAATCAGTTGTTAAGTGATAATTAACAATGGTACATGGAAAATTTAGATTATGTAAGTTAAGAATTAAGACTGTTTCCAACCAGATCAGCATGTAATAAGGGATAACTGACAGAAAAATTTGAAGATGGATATTCCAATATTAGACTAAGAAATGGATGTTCTAGTGTGGTTTAATTTGGCTTACGAGCTTTACATGATTTGAAGAGGTATATCATCCTAACCTAGATGTTTAGTGTACCAACCCTCACTTGGACCATTACTAGTTTGCTTGACACATGATTTTAGCTGTTTAAATTTGAAACAGTTGAACATCGTGGTATTGTTCATCAATCCCTGGTTAAAGGAAGATGTTTTGCCAAAATCAAAATCCATGATGTTGACTTATAGATCACATGTAAATTGATAAGACATTATATGTCAAGGAGGTAGATGCAACTGAAAAGGAGGTAGATGCATGAATGCATATTTATAAGACATTATGTTCTTGTTGTGGCATGTAATATCCATCTGCCAAGTGGTAAAACAAGTTTTGCTCAATTTGAGCTCTCTTAAGATAAATCTTCTCTCTTTGGCTTTAATATCCTTGTAGTTACATCTCAAAATAGATTCTTTTATTTGGTTACATTCTGATGCTGAATAAAATTGTAGTATATTCTAAGACTATTGATCTTTCTTTGACTGTTTTTTGTTGAATGCTTTTTTTTTTTTTTTGGTGTTTTTCATCCAACAATGTCGAAGCTGAACTTTCTCTTCATATAAGTTATTCTCTAAACAGTTTTTTCAAGGGAGCGAATTTAATAGCGTTGGTGGTTGTTCTGCAATCCTTTTCCCTTTCTATTACTGTTTTGGTTGAAAGTGTGTCAGTTATAACTCTGCATAACTTTCCTAATTTTGTACCTTTTTCTAAGTGACGGTGATAATATGCCAAACCTATATTAGCTAAAAAAAATCTGGTTGAAATTTAAATGTGTTCTACACATTGAGCCAATTTTATGCTGATTAATTGTTTAACTTACAATATAATCTACAACAAAATCTTCTTTATTAGTTTACTACAACAGGGGAAATCTAAGAATCATTTGTATGGAATATTTGCTAGCTTAGATTTAAGCTTGCATTTCTTTATTTGATACGCCAACCATGTTAAGAAAGAAATTAATTTGAAGCAATTTCATTTTCTTTTGGATTTCCAAGAATGTACAAAGTCTAAAGAAATTTGTACATATAGTCTTAATGAGTGTGGAATCTAATGCATGTAATTGACAATCTAATTTTTTGTTAAAGAAATATGTACCTTGAATGTGGCTAAACTTATGGTTGCTTGGGGTCTTTTGTTGTGTTATATATGAAGATCATCTTAAAAAAAGTTGTTAGGTGTTTCTTGTTTGAAGCTTGTCTTATAGAGAATTTGTTAAATTATCTGAATGTTGCTGCAATCTTTAGATTCAAGAACTGGCTACGAGGATCATTTTTCTAAATTGCTGAATAAGAGGTGTCGAGATAGAAAACAGTATTGATGCCTTTGTTTCATCAAGACATTGACAAGTATCCAATTTCGTTTGAGGCAGGCCAGAAAATATCATGAAAAGATTTTGCAAACCCAAGCCTTTTCTCTGGAGTAAGTTATGCATTAAATATTGCAAAACATGCACAAGCTTTCATTTTTTTTTCCCTATGAAAATGATATCTTCAATTTGTCATTGTGGCTGGTTAGGGCCTTAAATATTGACTGCCATGGTTGGAGTCATCTCCTATCTATTCTTGAGAGTAAAGGGTATATGTAAAAAATGTGGGGTAGACCTTTAGATAGTTTTATTGACATTAATGATAAAAGCCTAAAAGGTGCTAAACATTATATCTAATGTTCTCTACATTTTTTTATAACTCTATATAACTAGTTATCCGCACATAAAATAATATTAATAAAGCTTTTATTAAATATTCTAGCATGTGCATCAGTTTGACGATAGATAATTTCGCAATATAGCTTCGATCTCACGCAAGATGAAGTGGAGGACATGCTGGTCCAGGTATTGGCTGCTATGGTTTGCAATATGCCTTATTGTTCTAAGCTAATTAGGAAGTGCTCTCTTTGGTTTCATGGAGTAATGTAGTTTGCTTGCATGATCTAATTCTAAAATATGAAACTTAAGTGTGGTTTGATTTGTGTTTCTTTGGTGTTTTTACTATGTCATTATGAAATTTCCATCAATGAAATTGTTTCGTGTTTTCTTGATAACCTGGATTACATAGGAAGAATGCTTGAAGGGAAACTATTTTTTTACCCATCTAGCATTTTGTTTCATTCTTTAGACGATTAATGACTCCTGAGTATGAATGCTTAAAAGTATAAGGAAATGCTTTAATCAATCTCCATTGTATCTTTTCTTTTGTGATTTTTCCTCTTCTTCGATGATAATCTAGTGCTAGCAATATATGGGGTTATTAAGTCTTGAGGGGCTTGAGAAACGAATTGATGTAGAGGATAAAGTAAAGAGTACTTTGGCTTGACCAAAGTTTGGTGTATCTAACCACTTAACTGCAAGATAGTACAGTGCCAAAAGCTTTTTCCTTATTCATAATGTCAAGAATTATAGATTCTTTTTGTCATATTATATGTTGAGATATTCTTGATGATAATGTATGTAATCTAATCATTTAATTAGTTAAACAAAGGGAAATAAGATTTTTTTTTTTGCTTGATTTGTTACTTAAAAACCAAGGACTATTGTACTGCCGGAAATAGTATGAAACGGGCGATACATACTAGTCGGGGCATGGGTTTACGTGGACCACCTCCGTTTCGAATAGTTAGGTACAGTGCCAAAAGCTTTTTCCTTATTCATGATATCTGTCAAGAATTATAGATTCTTTTTGTCATATTATATGTTGAGATATTCTTGGTGATAGTGTATGTAATCTAATCATTTAATTAGTTAAACAAAGGAAAATAAGATTTTTTTTTTTTTTTGCTTGATTTGTTACTTAAAAACCAAGGATTGTTGTACTGTCGAAAATAGTATGAAACAGGGGATACATACTAGTCGGGGCATGGGTTTACGCGGACCACCTCCGTTTCGGACAGCTAGGTCTAGTTAAATAAACAATAATAAAAAAATATAATTAGAGCTCGTGAATCATTCTTTTCACATTCAATGCGTCGTTGTTGTTTAGTGACTGCAGTCTACAACATCAGTTATTGTGTTGGAATTATAACACATTATGAATGTCTCGCATGCAATTGATATTGTTTGTGCATAACTAGTAGAATTCTGTCCGGTTTGCAAAAGATTTAGGTGCTTTTATACCTCTCTTCAACAGCATAAGAAACATTATGACTTTTGGTTGTATAAAGGGTTTTCTCGTAGGAATTCTTATCATCGTTATTAGTTTTATTTTTGAAGTATTGAAGTTGTTACGAGCAATTTTAATAGTAGAATTGAATAGCACGAGTTAGGACTCTCAGATTATGCTCAGGTAATTTAGTGTACACATTATTACTTAATCATATCTGGTGTACTAGTCTTGGAATGATAATAAAGTAATGATTCTTCTGCTGTTCAAAAGTAATAAAGATCTATGAAGGATGGTTTGTTTTTAAATTGATAAAAGATTCTAGAGTCTTAACAATAAATTTTGATAATATAGGATAAGAATTAATGCTGTTTCCAACCAGATCAGCATGTCATAGATGACAACTGATATTCCAGTAGTAGACTAAGAAATGGATGTTATAGTGTGGTTTAATATTGCTTATGAGTGTTACATGATTTGAAGGAGGTATATCAATCATCCTAACCTAGATGTTTAGTGTATCAGCCCTCACTTGGACCGTTGCTAGTTGCTCGTTACATGATTTTAGCTGTTTCAAGTTGAAACAGTTGAACATCGTGGTATTATTGTTCATCAATCCCTGGTTAAAGGAAGATGTTTTGCCAAAACCAAAATCCATGATCTTGCTCCATGCTGCAATTTGGAATTGTGTGATTGTGTGTTGACTATAGACTTGTAATCCTGTATAGAGTACTCTGCTGGGTTTGCTCTCAGCAATCATTGGCATTTTCTCTTCATTTGCTTGAATTTGTTTCAAGAAGTTCTCACGGTTTGGGGATGATGGAGCGGAGGAAATTTAGAGGGAGAATCTTACCTAAAAACTTAGCATATAGGTTGGTTTTCTAATCATTTCAAGCCCATCTCACCTCGGTAGCATATAGGATCTAGCTTAGGGCTTAAAAAGGATTTGTTCTTGATCTTAAGTAGATTGGACTCCAACTTTGCATCTAGCTTTCAGAGCCGAAGTTAAGAGGCTCTCGCCCACATGGAAGGTGGTGGGGGTTTGATCGATGGAGCAATCGGGGTACCTCACTAGTTATTGGGATTATACTGGAGAGATATCAAGTGGTAAGTGGGTCCCGATTAGTAATGAGATATTTTGTTACGAAAGGAAAAAAAAAAAAGGGAACATGTGGCGTTGGGTTTGTTTGGGGTTTCTCGCCAACAAGCAACGAAGGGGGACCAGCATCCGGGGTTTGTTTGGGGAAAGATGGGGTAGAGAGGTTGATTTGGGACGGCTGGCGAGAGGGTTCGCCATCTTTTCTTAGGTGCTTGGGTGTTTAATGTCATCAATCTTTCCTCCATATATTCCTTTCTTATATTTGCATCTGGATTTACACTCCTTCACTCTGCCCGACGCGAACCCGTGTGATGATTGGCTATACTGGTGGAGCCCGTAGTAGAACCACGTGTGGATTCCGTCGCTTCAAAGGTTAATGGATGGGAGTAACAACCTTGCGTCCTAGTCTCTTCAGTATCTAGTGTCAATGACTGCCATGTGTCGCGAAGGCCAGGTGATACATCCATGCTCAGCCTCTGCTGCAGTAGTCGGGAGAGCCATGGCCTTCTCTCCCTCGGCACCTTCACCTTCCACCCCGCCGCTGCAACTCCCTCACAAATTGGACACCATACGATCCATGGACGAACTCAAGCAAATCCAAGCCGCCATCCTCAAGACTCCCTCCCTCCAATCTCCTCCGGTCCTCGCAAAGATCCTCTCCTTCTGTGCTCTCTCCTCCTCCCCACACATCGCCCACGCCCGGACCCTCCTTGCCCACATCGATAACCCGAGCCTGCTCATGTACAACACCGTCTTCCACAGCTTGTCTCGTAGCAACAGAAGCTTGGTCTCCATTTCCATAATGTTCTACGAGGACATGCTCGAAAAGGACCTTCGTCCTGACAGTTTTACCTTCCCTTACCTTCTCAAGCTCTTCGCCAATTCCCAAGCACTGCAGGCGGGGGAAGCCCTTCATGCTCATGCCATCAAGATGGGGCTCGACGCCAATGTGTACGTTAGGAACAACCTCATGAGCTTGTATGCTGTTTGTGGGGAGGTTCGTTCCATACAGAAGTTGTTCGATGGATTTCCTGAGAAAGACTTGGTCTCTTGGACTACTTTGATCTCAGGGTATACGAAGGCGGGTTTGGCAAAGAAGGCGGTGGAAGTGTTCGAAGAAATGATGAGTAAGAACTTGAGAGCGGATGGGGTGACCATGGTGGCAGTGCTGTCGGCTTGTGCGGAACTCGGGGACTTGGAACTGGGGAGGAATCTGCACTGGTACATCGGTGCCCGTGAGATCGACATGGATGTCTTCGTCGGCAATGCTTTGGTGGACATGTACTCCAAGTGTGGGGACGTCGATACGGCTTACCAGTTGTTCAACGAAATGCCTGTGAGGAATGTCGTCTCCTGGAACTCCATTATCTCCGGGCTTGTTAACAATAAGGAATTCAAGCAGGCTTTGGAGTTGTTTCGCCAAATGCAGCGCGAAGGCATCGAGCCCGACGCCTTCACGTTGGTCAGGGTGCTCAACTCGTGCGCGAGCCTCGGAGCGCTCGAGCTGGGCCAGTGGGTTCATGCCTACATCAACAGGAACGGCATCGAGGCGGACGGAATCACAGGGAACGCCTTGGTCGACATGTACTCCAAATGTGGAAGGATAGATCGGGCCATGGAAGTCTTCGGCGGCATGGCTCACAAAGACGTGTACACCTACACCAGCATGATCGTGGGGCTTGCCATGCACGGCCGGGGAGATGAGGCGTTGGAACTCTTCGCCGCCATGTCGTCAGCCGGCGTGAAGCCAAATGAAGTCACGTTCGTCGGCATCCTGTCGGCGTGCAGCCACGCCGGCTTGGTCGACGTCGGCCTCCGCCACTTCAAGAGCATGTCCGCGGTGTACGGCCTCGTACCGCAGATCGAGCACTACGGTTGCGTGGTCGACATGTTCGGACGAGCAGGGCGGCTCGACAAAGCACAAGACTTAATCTCGAACATGCCAATGGAGCCCGACGCCTTCATCTGGGGGTCTCTGCTGGGAGCTTGCAGGAACCACGGAGACGTAGCACTGGGTGAGACCGTGGCGAAACGCCTCCTCGATGTCGAGCCTCAAGAGGAGGGAGCTTATGTCCTCATGTCCAACCTCTACACCGCTGGAAATCGCCGCAGCGACGGACTCCGGATGAGGAAAGCAATGAGGGTGAACAAGGTGAGGAAGACGCCGGGATGCAGCCTGATTGAGATAGACGGCGTGATTCACGAGTTCAGGAAGGGAGAGGAGTTGCATCCACAGGCGAAAGAGGTATACGCAATGGTGGATGAGTTCGCCCATCGCCTCAACATCGACTCTTCACAGGACGAAGCACGTCACCACAGCGAGAGGTTGGCCATGGCATTCGGATTGATCGGTACGAGGCCCGACACGCCACTGAGGATCGTCAAGAACCTCCGAGTGTGCCATGATTGCCACAGTGTGATCAAGTACGTGTCCAGATTGTACAACAGGGAGATCTTCCTCAGGGATCGCTACAGGTTTCATCGGTTCAAGGATGGGTGGTGTTCATGTAATGAGTTTTGGTAAACAGCAGGTAATAGAACACGATGGAGATGAAGTAATATACACATTACCGCGGCAGAAGAGGCGGGTCATAACATCGAGCATGTAGCGGGTCCGGTAATTTGCATTCCTATCTCCACACAACACCATGCAGGTTGCAGGTTGCAGGTTGCGGATCAAGAATAGAATGAATGAGAAGTTGATCTAGCAGAAGCGACTGTCATCTACAGTGAGCTCCTCTCCGTTGGAGACGAAGTCAAAGAGGACAGGAAAGAGATTTGGAACAAGAAGCGAGAGAGAGCGAGAGAGAGAGAGAGAGAGGGGGGGGGGGGGTTGGAAGCGATGGGAAGAACGAAGCGACTGATATCGGCAGGAGTTTACCATCATTATATATATATATATATATATATATAAACTTTACTAAATATAACATTTGAATTATCAAGCACATCCTTATTTCTCATAACCTCTTATCTTTATTTTATTATAATTTATTTCATCGATCATTCTATCATTACCACAAGTATCGAAGTTGGAATCTACGATCATTTTCGATAATAATGATAATGATGATGATAACGATGATGATGATGATGTAGAGGAGAAAAATAGAAAAGAAACAAGGTGATAGGAAAAGATTAAAAAATATTGAAACTAAATGATAAGTTGTTGATACTTATATTCATCTGCAAAGATAACTTAGAAATATTAAAAAAAATTAAAATGAGATTATAAATAACAAAAAAAATTAAATAGAAATCTCCTTTTCTAAAGTAACCTCCTTTCATTCTTATTAACTAGCAAAAGATGCCCTAAACTTGTCACTCCAAAAATAAGAAAATTATACTTTCTTTAAAATAATCTCCATCATTCTTTGTAATTAGCATATGAACCCTAAATTTGACTTTGTTGGAACAAATGATAACAGTTATATATTTCATTAAATAATATCCAAGACATTATACTAGAGTTCAAAATCGCAGTTAATAAATTCTTGAGGTTTATCAGTTATCTTACATATAAAGACCATGTTGAAACTTCGACTTTAGATGGAAATGAAATGTTGTGTTCATCACTTATTATTTTTTAACAAAATTATTAGATTAATGAATTACATATAGTTACAATTATGGAAGAAATTCCATCTTTGGCTTTTTTAGCTTTTGTTTTTTTTAATGCTCCTAGTAAGGCTTGTATGTGTCATCCCATCTGTTATAGGGTTAGGCTTAGCAGTTATAGATGATATCATCCCATCTGTTATAGGGTTAGGCTTAGCAGTTATAGATGATAGTAATACTCAAAACACTTCAAGGATTTATCCTAACATTTAAGTTAAGAGGGAAAACAAGGAAAAATAAGAAACAAAAGATATAGTGCTTTTTGAATGAAATAGAAAACAATTTAAATTGTTGATAAAAGTTAAAATTTGACTGGAGAGAAATATTTCTTATCCTCTTTCCTAATAAATCTCTGTCCAATAAACACTATAGAAGAAGAAAGGTCCAGACCTTATGACGATGTAAAAAATACTCGGTCATGAGAAATTAGGGCTCAAACTAATCACCAACTTTCTTCTTGATCTGTACCTATCTGTGCTTGTACCTTCAAAACAAGTGAAGTCCTAAGAGTGAATTTTTGAGAATGCAACTTCTAGTGACAGAAAAAAGAAGGCAGAATCAGAAAAAAAGACCTAAACCATAACCCTCAAGTCATACCTGTTCCAACACCATTCAACTACTACCACAACATTTCCAGCCAAAGCACAACAGTTGTGACAAAATCAATAAGCTAAAGAAATATACAATGCCTTTGTTTCATCAAATCACAACTCAGTAACAAGACCAGGCATATCCAGCACATAATATCAGCAGCAGAGTAAAACAAGCATGACAGTTTGACACAGCTCCTGCACGTAACAACACTATGTTGCAAGGAAAATACTATACCAGTACATCGGTAAAGCAAAGTCTTCCAGAGGATGAAACAGCATTTGAACAGTAATAGATACCGAAACTTAGGTACAATACTCCTTAGAAACACATGCTTGCTGTTGGTGATGTAGCTGACGATGAGCCTGGGCCGGCCACCTTAAGCGGAAGAGACTTCCAGACTCTTGCCTCATTGTCACCGTAGTTTCCGCTTATTTTGAGACCTTTGGCTGCCTGGTTCATGTTGCTTGGGTCCTTGGCTGCTGCTGACTTAAGCCGGAGCCGCTCAGCCCTTGAACCAATTGTCTGGCCTAAGATTGAAGCTGCTATGGTCAGTGCCATAGCGGTCTTGGGCATGACGACTGACTTCCTGAGCATCGCAATAAATGGCATGGCTGCATGGACCGCAGCAAACCACTGAGGTGAGAACTTTTCGGTATGCTCTCTCCACACACCAAGGGGCACATTCGCAGCCATGCCTAGCAAAGCAATCGCCAACATTTTTGCATGCAATGGCTGAGGCCTGTCACGGACAAACTTTGAAACAGGATGTTTGATGCAATGCTCATGTATGTCCGTGTCTTGTGGGTTTGTTCATGCTTTGTACAGCAGGTTGAGGGATGGCCGAAGGCTAAGAGTCCCATTTGTGTGGGTTTGATGGCCACTTTAGGCTTGTAAATAAAGGTTGTGTCATGTGGACACTTGTGAGAGATTTTCGGTCTGTAATGGACCATTTTTCCCTTTGTTGTGCAACTGTTCGGAGTTTGTTAAGTCTGTCTGTAATTTGTATTGTAAACGAAGTGTTTCCTGGATTGTTTGCTTGTGAATCCCGAGTAAGGCGTTTTCTCTAACCCGTTTTCTCTTTTGTAGATCCTAAGGGACCATGGGGAGGTTTCGGGGAGGCTGACCTTTGCGGACGGACACGCAAGGGTGCCGCACGACTTAAGCAAAACCAGCTAAGTCCGTGACAGATGGTATCAGAGCGGGACAAGCACTCATAGAAACACTTGACATGCAAACGTGGGGGACCTAGCGGGGCTGCGTTGAGGACAGCTAGCATGCGCGACTGTTTTGGGGAAAACGGACATGGAGATGTAGGGTAAGAAGTCGCTCAGAGGAGCGGGCATCTGAGAGTGGCATTCAGAGGAATGGCCAACCCTTCGCGCAAGAGGCACCACGAGGACAAACAAGCTGAGAAGAATGCGGAGCACACAAAGGTTGGGATGGCTGAGTTTGAGTTACGGCTCAACGTTAACAACAACACTTGATGGTGCTCAAAGCAAGCAAAACGCTTGGCAAAAGTTTGAGACCATGTAAGGTGGAATGAGTTGTTCGGCAACAGAAAGAGTTGCGCAAAGCTCACAGAGGTGAGGGGAATTGCTAACTCAAAGAATTCGGTACTCATGCAAGGGCTTGTATACGGACGACGGACTGTTCGTGGCCATCCCAAAGCGATCGGAACTCGGCGCAATGGAGCATTGAAACTTTCTCTTCGGCATGCGAAGGATACATCCGTAGGAGGCTGAAGTGTGCAGCAAGTTCAGCATGTTGCTAGGCCTTGAGGGGCGCAGTGAGGGCTGTATTGACATGGAGTCGCAATCTAGCAAGTGCGTTTGCAGGAGGCAGAACAATGCGCAGTTTGTTCAGCAAATCGGAGTAGTCCAAGGGGATGGTGGTCTCCGAATCGAAGAGAGATGTTTGCTCCAACGGGATAGATATCCAGGAGGGATAAGTCCCGACTCTCCAGAGGGAGAATCTTGTGCAACAGACCGCACATGTTGAGGAGGAGTACCTCAACAAATAACACCTCCACGAAGCTCAATGGATCGAGCGAGCGGCGAGGAGTCGTTGCATGATCTCGCTTGAGAGAACGCATTGGTGGATGCATTGCGAGATCAAGTGGGGGAGCGACCAAAAGCAACAGAAATGAAGGCACACTAGGAGTCGATATGGAGATCGGACTCAAGGGAGGGCTGACCCGTGGAATGGTGGGCGCGAGGACCACCATCAACTCAATGCAGAAACGAGGAGCGAAGCAACTTGGGTGTAACTTGGCGAAGTACCCAAGCCGTATGAAGTGAGCCGGCATAGAAGATGGAACATGGAGCGGAGGCGCAGAGCTTTCCGTGGACAGAGGTCAAGGACATGAACTCTTGCAGAGGCAAGAGCAGGATCATGTTGTTCCATGAGTCCTTTCTGATGGAGCGAACTCATCCTGCATGGTGCCAAAGACGAAGGGAGCTTCTGGGCACATGCACCTTATCTCGGAGAAGCATTTGACGGAGGAACCAAGGCGACTTAACTTGCGGAGGCAAAGTTGGGTTCAGAAGGCCTTGGCACGGGGCAAGAGGACGCGAAGGCGAGTACTCTTGAAGAATATGCCACAGTGTTGCTATGAAGTTGCTTGAAGGAAGCGGTGCGCAGCGGAGATTGTGCTGGTAGGGGCAAAGGCCCAGGATCCAGACAATGGTGCACTAATTGCAGCGAAGTTGGTGGACTTCGGGAGCTACTAGGCGACGGACTGTCCTAGAGCGGTGCTTCATCTAGGTGTGACCCAAGAGTGGATGGATGAAGGTCGATTGCCAAAGGAGCGAACAAAACCGAAGGTGGAAGAGACCCTGCGATGTATTGGTAGAGGCCACACATGGAGGGTTCACAATTCGAGTTGATCCCACAATGATCAGAATGCAACGGAGATGTCACCAGGAGGCGACATGGTGCAGCGGATCGTGGTGGAACAGTTCGTGGCAATGCGATACACACGAATCTTGCCCCGTGAGGGACAAGATCATACGGAGGTATGATCGGGAGTTACTGGAAGCTCCACTTCAGTGAACAACACGACGGCAAGAAGGGCTATGGATTCAAGGAGTGAAGGCCATGGTACCGCAGAGGCGGGTCTTCCGTGCGTGCATCGAATTTTGCATCGGATGAAAGCCTTGGTCATCAGCATATGGGGGCTGTGTTCCACCAAGGGTGAAGTTCGAATGCAAGGACCAGTGAGTCCCCTGGGAGGGACGTGATCATGCAGAGGTATGATCAAAGCAGCTAGAGAGTTTGACTGCTCCAGAACTATATTCGCTTAAAGGAGCCCGACAAGTCAGAGGACAAGGTCGAGTAAGCGAACGTTGCGACCAAGGAAGCTAAGGAGAACAGAATTGGTGTAAACTCTACAACATGATGGCAGAGGCCATGCATGGGAGTTGCAGTCTGTCTTTCCATCGACCAAAGGGAGCTGCTTGAAGAACACAGAGGTGTTGAAGCAGGCGGTCGAAAGGGGCGAGGAAGCGACGACGAGTCCAGAGGGACTTAGCTACCCAAACTCAAGCATCAGTTAGTATGGAGGTGGACTCGGAGGAGTGCCACAGAGACATATCTACTGATCGGGAAGAAAAGGGATGCAGAGGCGAAGCGACGGATAGTAGGGCTGTCACGACCCGGGCCTGATGAGTCAACTGGCCAATAACTCCATTTCTTTCTGCTCTCTGATACAATCTGGAAAGTATTTATCATTGAACTTTTCTGTAAATACCTTCCAAGTGATTGACTCCTGTCGAGCTTCAAAAATCCTCTTCATGGTTCGCCACCAGTGCTCAGCCTCTCCTTCCAGCATGAAGGTAGCAAGAGAAACCTTCTTATCATCTGGGCAATTTAAAACATCAAATATTTTCTCTATCCGCATCATCCATTGTTCTGCTACCATTGGATCAGGCTCACCACTAAAACTGGGAGGACTAAGCTTCTTAAACTGTTCAATTCCCAAACCAGTCTGGTTTGAATTCCCCGTTTCATCATTTCTTCCTTGTCGAACTTGTTGTTGCATTACTTGTGTCATAGCCTCTAGAGTTTTCATAATTCCACTCAATTGATCAGATGTAGATGTAACAGGAGTACTAGATGACCTCGTCATCCTTGCTTCCTAAAAATAGCAAAAGATAACTTTTGATCAGTCTCTAAATAGAAATCACTAAACCTCAAAATTTATTATACATCTAGCATATCAAAATTCTTAGAAATCCTCAAACAATGCTCTGATACCACCTCTGTCACGCCCCTCAAAAGTATCGATAATATTAAAATTTCATCACAAATCAATCTAGGATCCAAACTAACATTTGAGAATACTTTTAATAAAACATCGAAACATCTGATAATTCCGAAAAACTTGTGCAGTAAATAACTATACAACATATCACTCGATGATTCATAAAATCCGAACCCAACTCATCAAAATAATACTCACACATAAATTCACAAGCGTGGGAGCTTATACAATCACAAAACCAACATTTACCACAAGTTCGTATCATTACACAAATTAAACTTAACAATTCCAGAATCCAATACATGAGATGAGAGGTTCTTTAAACTTATACAACACATAAGTATTAATATATCCTTAATATTACATCAGAAGTAAAGTATACTATACAACAAAAACCTATCAACCAATAAAGATTAGTCCAAAATCTTCTAGTCTTTCAGTGCTTCAACCCAATTCTAGCTTTTCAGTGCGTGACAAGCTACCCTAAAAAATTTATATAGCAACGGGGTGAGCATGAAGAGCTTAGCAAGCGACTAACATATCCATGGCGATAGGAGAAGTTCAAGCAGGCTTAGTATCAAGATAACAGAAGCAGAAATACAAGTGTTCATTTGAAAACAAGCGTTAGACATAACAATACGAGAAAGGAAATTGGAGCATTTCATTAGCAAAATAAGCATTTAGGCATGTATCAAATGGCACCTGAAGCATTTCAGTGTATATCAAAGGCGTAAGAGTGTTTGAGAGCATAACAATGACATACGAAACACTCCAAAGTATAACAAGTGAACCGAATAGTAAATACAAGCTTGTATGTCATTTTTGAGGTAGCATGCATTCCATTTTTACCCAAAGCATAAATATAAACTCAATAGCAAAGTTTTGGATATCATATCAAAAATATAGAGGGCGCTGCGGGACCACATACATAATGTGATTCATCCATTTTAGGATGACCACCAAGCAAAAGTCTCCCACGTCTGGGAGCTCCATCCACCCACGTCTGAGTGAAGTCAATGGGGCCGGCAGAGCATCGCGGGCTCTATGCATAACTCCCTTTACTATTTCTGGCAAAGGTTCACAATATCCCACAAGACACCAGAGTACAAAAAGGTAGCATGAACAATGACATTGGCATATATCGGAAGCACATGCGGAAACAACGGAAATATGCGTGTGCCTTTATCAAACAAGGAAATGCCAACAAAACATTACATAATAAATTTCAGACATACAATAATTTCGGGATGAATAATACAAGAATTTTCAAAGGATTGCAAAAGAATTTAATAGAAATCAAACTTCCAACAGAATGAGACTCGAATAGGCAAAATTCAACAAAGTTTTCAATTCTGGCAGAATTCGAATGATACATTTCCTAATTTGTTTGAATGACCAAGCATGCTCCAATTCACTAAAAATAGGTGTCAAAAGAAAGATATGCGAATCTAGTTCACAAAGAATTAAGTTTTGCATAATTCAGAATTTTTCACTAGAGAGTTATGAGCAATTTAGTAACAGAAGGTCAGAATTGATCCTCTCTGTTTTGCAGAATAGATAGCATCAATTTAAACAGATGTTTCAGAAGGCAAACGTACTTCAAAATTTCCAAACTAGATGTCAAAAGAAAGATCTAGAAGTCTAGTTTCAAATGAAGTCAGGTTGGTACAAATCAGAATTTCCAACAGGGACTTATAGGTATTTTAGTGTCAAAAGGTCAGAAATTTCGATCCCTGTTTCACAACATCCATAGGCTCACTTGAAACAGAATTTTGTGTAAATATTCGGTGTCCAAAATTTTCAAAATTAGTGTCAAAAGAAAGGTATATGAGTCTAATTTCAAAGGAAAAAGTCCTTGCTTAAATCCACGTTTGATGCTAAAAATTATGGCTGAAACAATCTATAGGGGTCAGTTTACCGAAAAATTTCAGATCCATAGTTTTGGGGTCTAACAAGAGAAATATCAGGTTCTCAACCGAAATTGTTCAGATTATTCAGAATTAATATGAGTATAGAAACTAATATTTCTATAGGATGGGGTTAGAACACTTGCCTTTGAGAATTATGACCTTAAATGAGAAGATTTGAACAAGAAACCTCAAAGCCCCAATTTTTTTTTCTTCTTCTTCTCCTCTTTTTTTTTCCTCTTCTTTCTTTCTTTCCCTGTTCTTCCACACAGCTGCCTTCTCAGGTTCCTTGAGAACGAAGGCAGAGGCTTAAACGGTGGGATTTGTAATTTTGTACATTTTGCAGTTTAGTCCTTGCATTATTATATTTACGATTAGGTCCTTAGGGTTTACATATAGATCCTTTTTTTTTTTTTTTTTTGAACAGATCCCCAAATTTTATAAATAAATTCTCAGATTTATACTTTGGCTCTTTTATCAAATTAAAATGAGTTCTTACACGACAATTAGAAATTTATACGAAAATTTAAAAATGAGGGATGTTACACTCTCCCCCCCCTTAAAAAAAAAAAAAAAGGACCTATATGTAAACCCTAAGGACCTAATCGTAAATATAATAATGCAAGGACTAAACTGCAAAATGTACAAAATTACAAATCCCACCGTTTAAGCCTCTCTACCTTCGTTCTCAAGGAACCTGAGAAGGCAGCTGTGTGGAAGAACAGGGAAAGAAAGAAAGAAGAGGAAAAAAAAAGAGGAGAAGAAGAAGAAAAAAAAATTGGGGCTTTGAGGTTTCTTGTTCAAATCTTCTCATTTAAGGACATAATTCTCAAAGGCAAGTGTTCTAACCCCATCCTATAGAAATATTAGTCTCTATACTCATATTAATTCTGAATAATCTGAACAATTTCGGCTGAGAACCTGATATTTCTCTTGTTAGACCCCAAAACTATGGATCTGAAATTTTTCGGTAAACTGACCCCTATAGATTGTTTCAGCCATAATTTTTAGCATCAAACGTGGATTTAAGCAGGGACTTTTTCCTTTGAAATTAGACTCATATACCTTTCTTTTGACACTAATTTTGAAAATTTTGGACACCGAATATTTACACAAAATTCTGTTTCAAGTGAGCCTATGGATGCTGTGAAACAGGGATCGAAATTTCTGACCTTTTGACACTAAAATACCTATAAGTCCCTGTTGGAAATTCTGATTTGTACCAACCTGACTTCATTTGAAACTAGACTTCTAGATCTTTCTTTTGACATCTAGTTTGGAAATTTTGAAGTACGTTTGCCTTCTGAAACATCTGTTTAAATTGATGCTATCTATTCTGCAAAACAGAGAGGATCAATTCTGACCTTCTGTTACTAAATTGCTCATAACTTTCTAGTGAAAAATTCTGAATTATGCAAAACTTAATTCTTTGTGAACTAGATTCGCATATCTTTCTTTTGACACCTATTTTTAGTGAATTGGAGCATGCTTGGTCATTCAAACAAATTAGGAAATGTATCATTCGAATTCTGCCAGAATTGAAAACTTTGTTTTGTTGAATTTTGCCTATTCGAGTCTCATTCTGTTGGAAGTTTGATTTCTATTAAATTTTTTTGCAATCCTTTGAAAATTCTTGTATTATTCATCCCGAAATTATTGTATGTCTGAAATTTATTATGTAATGTTTTGTTGGCATTTCCTTGTTTGATAAAGGCACACGCATATTTCCGTTGTTTCCGCATGTGCTTCCGATATATGCCAATGTCATTGTTCATGCTACCTTTTTGTACTCTGGTGTCTTGTGGGATATTGTGAACCTTTGCCAGAAATGGTAAAGGGAGTTATGCATAGAGCCCGCGATGCTCTGCCGGCCCCATTGACTTCACTCAGACGTGGGTGGATGGAGCTCCCAGACGTGGGAGACTTTTGCTTGGTGGTCATCCTAAAATGGATGAATCACATTATGTATGTGGTCCCACAGCGCCCTCTATATTTTTGATATGATATCCAAAGCTTTGCTATTGAGTTTATATTTATGCTTTGGGTAAAAATGGAATGCATGCTACCTCAAAAATGACATACAAGCTTGTATTTACTATTCGGTTCACTTGTTATACTTTGGAGTGTTTCGTATGTCATTGTTATGCTCTCAAACACTCTTACGCCTTTGATATACACTGAAATGCTTCAGGTGCCATTTGATACATGCCTAAATGCTTATTTTGCTAATGAAATGCTCCAATTTCCTTTCTCGTATTGTTATGTCTAACGCTTGTTTTCAAATGAACACTTGTATTTCTGCTTCTGTTATCTTGATACTAAGCCTGCTTGAACTTCTCCTATCGCCATGGATATGTTAGTCGCTTGCTGAGCTCTTCATGCTCACCCCGTTGCTATATAAATTTTTCAGGATAGCTTGTCACGCACTGAAAAGCTAGAATTGGGTTGAAGCACTGAAAGGCTAGAAGATTTTGGACTAATCTTTATTGGTTGATAGGTTTTTGTTGTATAGTATACTTTACTTCTGATGTAATATTAAGGATATATTAATACTTATGTGTTGTATAAGTTTAAAGAACCTCTCATGTATTGGATTCTGGAATTGTTAAGTTTAATTTGTGTAATGATACGAACTTGTGGTAAATGTTGGTTTTGTGATTGTATAAGCTCCCACGCTTGTGAATTTATGTGTGAGTATTATTTTGATGAGTTGGGTTCGGATTTTATGAATCATCGAGTGATATGTTGTATAGTTATTTACTGCACAAGTTTTTCGGAATTATCAGATGTTTCGATGTTTTATTAAAAGTATTCTCAAATGTTAGTTTGGATCCTGGATTGATTTGTGATGAAATTTTAATATTATCGATACTTTTGAGGGGCGTGACAGAGGTGGTATCAGAGCATTGTTTGAGGATTTCTAAGAATTTTGATATGCTAGATGTATAATAAATTTTGAGGTTTAGTGATTTCTATTAGAGACTGATCAAAAGTTATCTTTTACTATTTTTAGGAAGCAAGGATGACGAGGTCATCTGGTACTCCTGTTACATCTACATCTTAGGAAGCAAGATGACGAGGTCATCTGGTACTCCTGTTACATCTACATCTGATCAATTTTGAGTGAATTATGAAAACTCTAGAGGCTATGACACAAGTATGCAACAACAAGTTCGACAAGGAAGAAATGATGAACGGGTATTCAAACCAGACTGTTTAGGAATTGAACAGTTTAAGAAGCTTAGTCCTCCCAGTTTTAGTGGTGAGCCTGATCCAATGGTAGCAGAACAATGGATGATGCGGATAGAGAAAATATTTGATGTTTTAAATTGCCCAGATGATAAGAAGGTTTCTCTTGCTACCTTCATGCTGGAAGGAGAGGCTGATACCTTGTGGCGAACCAGTGAAGTATTGGCCAGTTGACTCATATGGGCCTGATTAGTGTACTACGATAACTCTCGCTTAAGCATTTTGGTCCGTGGTTGAAGGACCAAAAATGGAGTTATTGGCCAGTTGACTCATATGGGCCTGATTAGTGTACTACGATAACTCTCGCTTAAGCATTTTGGTCCGTGGTTGAAGGACCAAAAATGGAGTTATTGGCCAGTTGACTCATATGGGCCTGATTAGTGTACTACGATAACTCTCGCTTAAGCATTTTGGTCCGTGGTTGAAGGACCAAAAATGGAGTTATTGGCCAGTTGACTCATATGGGCCTGATTAGTGTACTACGATAACTCTCGCTTAAGCATTTTGGTCCGTGGTTGAAGGACCAAAAATGGAGTTATTGGCCAGTTGACTCATATGGGCCTGATTAGTGTACTACGATAACTCTCGCTTAAGCATTTTGGTCCGTGGTTGAAGGACCAAAAATGGAGTTATTGGCCAGTTGACTCATATGGGCCTGATTAGTGTACTACGATAACTCTCGCTTAAGCATTTTGGTCCGTGGTTGAAGGACCAAAAATGGAGTTATTGGCCAGTTGACTCATATGGGCCTGATTAGTGTACTACGATAACTCTCGCTTAAGCATTTTGGTCCGTGGTTGAAGGACCAAAAATGGAGTTATTGGCCAGTTGACTCATATGGGCCTGATTAGTGTACTACGATAACTCTCGCTTAAGCATTTTGGTCCGTGGTTGAAGGACCAAAAATGGAGTTATTGGCCAGTTGACTCATATGGGCCTGATTAGTGTACTACGATAACTCTCGCTTAAGCATTTTGGTCCGTGGTTGAAGGACCAAAAATGGAGTTATTGGCCAGTTGACTCATATGGGCCTGATTAGTGTACTACGATAACTCTCGCTTAAGCATTTTGGTCCGTGGTTGAAGGACCAAAAATGGAGTTATTGGCCAGTTGACTCATATGGGCCTGATTAGTGTACTACGATAACTCTCGCTTAAGCATTTTGGTCCGTGGTTGAAGGACCAAAAATGGAGTTATTGGCCAGTTGACTCATATGGGCCTGATTAGTGTACTACGATAACTCTCGCTTAAGCATTTTGGTCCGTGGTTGAAGGACCAAAAATGGAGTTATTGGCCAGTTGACTCATATGGGCCTGATTAGTGTACTACGATAACTCTCGCTTAAGCATTTTGGTCCGTGGTTGAAGGACCAAAAATGGAGTTATTGGCCAGTTGACTCATATGGGCCTGATTAGTGTACTACGATAACTCTCGCTTAAGCATTTTGGTCCGTGGTTGAAGGACCAAAAATGGAGTTATTGGCCAGTTGACTCATATGGGCCTGATTAGTGTACTACGATAACTCTCGCTTAAGCATTTTGGTCCGTGGTTGAAGGACCAAAAATGGAGTTATTGGCCAGTTGACTCATATGGGCCTGATTAGTGTACTACGATAACTCTCGCTTAAGCATTTTGGTCCGTGGTTGAAGGACCAAAAATGGAGTTATTGGCCAGTTGACTCATATGGGCCTGATTAGTGTACTACGATAACTCTCGCTTAAGCATTTTGGTCCGTGGTTGAAGGACCAAAAATGGAGTTATTGGCCAGTTGACTCATATGGGCCTGATTAGTGTACTACGATAACTCTCGCTTAAGCATTTTGGTCCGTGGTTGAAGGACCAAAAATGGAGTTATTGGCCAGTTGACTCATATGGGCCTGATTAGTGTACTACGATAACTCTCGCTTAAGCATTTTGGTCCGTGGTTGAAGGACCAAAAATGGAGTTATTGGCCAGTTGACTCATATGGGCCTGATTAGTGTACTACGATAACTCTCGCTTAAGCATTTTGGTCCGTGGTTGAAGGACCAAAAATGGAGTTATTGGCCAGTTGACTCATATGGGCCTGATTAGTGTACTACGATAACTCTCGCTTAAGCATTTTGGTCCGTGGTTGAAGGACCAAAAATGGAGTTATTGGCCAGTTGACTCATATGGGCCTGATTAGTGTACTACGATAACTCTCGCTTAAGCATTTTGGTCCGTGGTTGAAGGACCAAAAATGGAGTTATTGGCCAGTTGACTCATATGGGCCTGATTAGTGTACTACGATAACTCTCGCTTAAGCATTTTGGTCCGTGGTTGAAGGACCAAAAATGGAGTTATTGGCCAGTTGACTCATATGGGCCTGATTAGTGTACTACGATAACTCTCGCTTAAGCATTTTGGTCCGTGGTTGAAGGACCAAAAATGGAGTTATTGGCCAGTTGACTCATATGGGCCTGATTAGTGTACTACGATAACTCTCGCTTAAGCATTTTGGTCCGTGGTTGAAGGACCAAAAATGGAGTTATTGGCCAGTTGACTCATCAGACCCGGGTCGTGACATTTGATATCAGAGCCGACCTAGCATTTGGGCAGGGTGAGAGGGCTCGAGTAGGAAAGGGCTACCCGTGGATAGAGTCGAGAACTCATCACGGCGTGGAGCCACCACTGAGTTAAACCTCACATGCACTATGCTAGGGTTCGATCTGGGTTATGTTGGGCCTTGACGAGGACGTCAAGCTAATTGAGTTGGGGATAATTGTAACAACCCATTAGTCCCACATCGGAAGTGGGCAATGTGTATGATTAGCTTATATGGGCCTGATTAGTGTACTACGATAACTCTCGCTTAAGCATTTTGGTCCGTGGTTGAAGGACCAAAAATGGAGTTATTGGCCAGTTGACTCATCAGACCCGGGTCGTGACATTTATAGAGACTAATATTTCTATAGGATGGGGTTAGAACACTTGCCTTTGAGAATTATGACCTTAAATGAGAAGATTTGAACAAGAAACCTCAAAGCCCCAATTTTTTTTTCTTCTTCTTCTCCTCTTTTTTTTTCCTCTTCTTTCTTTCTTTCCCTGTTCTTCCACACAGCTGCCTTCTTAGGTTCCTTGAGAACGAAGGCAGAGAGGCTTAAACGGTGGGATTTGTAATTTTGTACATTTTGCAGTTTAGTCCTTGCATTATTATATTTACGATTAGGTCCTTAGGGTTTACATATAGGTCCTTTTTTTTTTTTTTGAACAGATCCCCAAATTTTATAAATAAATTCTCAGATTTATACTTTGGCTCTTTTATCAAATTAAAATGAGTTCTTACACGACAACTAGAAATTTATACGAAAATTTAAAAATGAGGGATGTTACAAGGGCCATGGGCATGGCAGCGCCATGGTACCGCAAAGGCGGGACTTCCGTGAAAGTCATTGATCCCTTGCTCTCGTGGAGGGAGAGCGCTTGGTCGTGAAAGGGGCCGAGGAGGTGGAGTATGCAGAGGCAATCTCCAAGCACCAAGACAAGGCTAAAGGGCGGAGGCCAAAGAACTTCGTAAGACCGGTGTCAACGAGCTTCTCATCAAGATAGCCGAAAGTGAAGGACTTCGGGTCATGCAAGAGTGCACGATCAAGGAACGAAGCAGGCAGTACGCGGTGTTGTACCTTTGCTACTCAGTGGAGTAGGCGGCAGGGCTGATGGAGAAGGCGGTACAATCCCAGAGGCGACCAAATCTATCAGAGAATTACTCCAAGTTGGGGTGAAAACTTCCGGCATTCCAGAAGTTCGATGGCATTGAGGAGGTGAATCACAGTAACTAACTCAATGCAAGGAGTGCAAACACTTCAAGTGCTTCAGAAGTATGAGCAAAGAGCAGGCGAAGGCCAGTAACCAGCTCGATGCATGGAGTACAACCTCGAGGAGGCGGGCGAAGTCAAGTAACCTTTGCCTTCTCAACTACTAAGAGAATGGGTGAAACCGAGTACCCCAATTCTCTTATCTATCCAGCAGAGGAGCTCTGCACAAGTTCAAAGACCCTTCGAAGATAATGGAAGACAATAGTTGTCAAATCCTCACCAACGGTGATCAGTGCTACTGAGAGTAGATTGTCCGCTTCATTTCCCAACGAAATGCCAATCAAAAGCAGAAGTGATGCGAACCTACTTGGATGAGGCAACTAAGCGAAAGAAGAGTCAATGGACAGATTTTATGGAGGAAGGACGCAAAACTTCATAAGTTTGCGAGAGAATGCTCGTTAAAGCTCCAACAAGCATCCACCCAGTTCAAGCAGCATGTGGAATTTTGAGAGACTGGCGCAGAAAGGATGGTCTTTTCCTTCATTGGAGGATCCGCAGGAACCAACAAGGATCAACACAACTCAGCCAACCCCACACCATATTTAGAGTCATTGGCGAGTTGAAGCAGGATGGCGGATCAAATATTCGACTACTCAAAAACAGCAGCGAAGAGCAGCTGGGAGCCAAGAGGCGCGTTGCAGCTGGAGCAGAAGATTGAAGACTCAGCAAAGGCAAGCAGTTGCAGTGTCGACAAAGGCTTCTACGAGGACGTCGAAGGAATAAGTGGGGGAGAATGTCACGGACAAACTTTGAAACAGGATGTTTGATGCAATGCTCATGTATGTCCGTGTCTTGTGGGTTTGTTCATGCTTTGTACAGCAGGTTGAGGGATGGCCGAAGGCTAAGAGTCTCATTTGTGTGGGTTTGATGGCCACTTTAGGCTTGTAAATAAAGGTTGTGTCATGTGGACACTTGTGAGAGATTTTCGGTCTGTAATGGACAATTTTCCCCTTTGTTGTGCAACTGTTCGGAGTTTGTTAAGTCTGTCTGTAATTTGTATTGTAAACGAAGTGTTTCCTGGATTGTTTGCTTGTGAATCCCGAGTAAGGCACTTTCTCTAACCCGTTTTCTCTTTTGTAGGTCCTAAGGGACCATGGGGAGGTTTCGGGGAGGCTGACCTTTGCGGACGGACACGCAAGGGTGCCGCACGACTTAAGCAAAACCAGCTAAGTCCGTGACAGGCCGGAGAGTCTTCACCAGGGCAGTACGAGCTAATGCTGCTCGGACAGCCACCACAGCAGGGGGGCATTTGAGTTTAACTCCAGGTGGTGGCTGTAGTATCTTTGCTACAAGAGGCAAGACACCACTCACTGCTCGATAAGACTTTGCAATTGGGCATTGCCCTGTTCTGAGCCACTCATGGCTTAATGATTCATGTGATGTGCCACCACCTTCCCTCTGAAACATGTGTACCAAAAGAAAGTGGTTGGGCACAATAAAGTCAAATGATAATATATATGTGCATGTAAAAGAAATTTTGCATCATTTTTCTCTGAAAGTTCAAACAAAAAGAATTTGGTGACTCGATCAATCTAGAAGGGGATGTCAACTCATATACCTTTCATAAAAAAAATTTAATGCGAAAATTTATGGAATTAACAGTCCAGATGATCACATGTGATGATTATATATTTGGGCTGTCAAGTAACTAATGTAGCTAATAAATAAGCAACTTAATTAAAAATTCAAAATGAGGGATGAATGAAGCAAGAGCAGGTTCCTGACCTGTTGAGAATGACCCTTCTTGGAGGATTTCTTATTCTCGTTCCACTTTTTTGAGAAGAAATCAAAACCAAAGGGTCCTCCTAGGCCAAAAGCTGAGAGACCAATTGAAGCAGCTTTCCCTGCCAAGGGGTTAAACTGCATGACAGGCATAAGTTCCACATTCTCCTCATGCATATATGATTTGCCTGAAAGTGGGACAACTCCATTGTGCCCATGGAAAAGCTTGAATGCCATATCGAAACTGGGTCCATCTTCAAAGATTGGACCCTTTGCTCCTTGTATCTAGAAAGAAAAATAAAGGAGATAACAGAGCGGGAACATATGTCATCCATGTAACTTCTATTGTAGCATGCAAAGATAGAGCATAAACTTACTGGGAAAGGAGAATTAAAAGATGCTGAGAAGGAAAAGTTTGTTGGCTCATTAATATTCCTCAGAAATGGACACCTTTGAGCATCCGGATGAGAGTACAAATTCTCAGATGACCATGATTCACATAGAAAGCCACCGAAGAGCTCCATCTTTGAGTATGTCTTGGGAGAAAAACAACAATTTATTTCAGATTCTGTTACTAGCAGATGATCTTGGAAAGACAAAAGATAACAACACACTTCCTAAAGTGATCAGCTTTGAAACTTCTAAAGATGCTAGATGCTCACACAAAATTGATAACAACAACAACAATCTTTCTGCACTGTCTACGGAAAGACAAAAGAAAACAACACACTGCATAAAGTGATCAGCTTTGAAACTTCTAAGTCTAAAGATGCTAGATGCTTCCACAAAAATGAGAACAACAACAGCAATCTTTCTGCACTGTCACTGTTAAACACAATCCATTTGGGTTGGGCAAGAGCTAGGGGGTGGACTTCTATGTAAATTGCTTGGTGCAGAAATCAACACTAGGGATCAGCTTATCCCTATTGATCTGAGTGCAAACTAGTTCACATTACTGATATTCCATATATAGCTTCTTACTATATTAAACAAAAGTCATTTCACCATAAATGGCAAATCATTAACATGTGGAACTTATAAAACATGTTGACCAAAATCTAATCTAAATACCTCCTGTTCAAGCTCACATGCATCCCGGATATCGTAGTCCATTATAACAAAGAACAAAGACAAAGCATATGTGCCATTCCTAGCTGCAGGGAACACAGCTTTACATGAAAAGGAATGTCCTGTACATGAGATGTCTCCCAGTATTGGGTGGGAGAATCAATATATGTAATCCTTACCCCTGCATGCAGAGAGGAAGTCTCATAGTTTACTCTGTTTTTATTTGCGTAGGTAAATAAATGAGGACCATAACAAGCCATTCTAGAATTCAAGAGATGAGGTTAGCAAATATAAGGAAAGAAACAACCACCATACATGTACAACCATATGTAGGCATTGTGATAAGACTGTAAATGGAATAAGTTGGGCTCAATCAGAATCCTTCATAATAATATTATTCTTCTCCTATCATATATGACAATCCCATAACTAAAACTTTGTATTCAAGCATATCATCATTAGATCATAAACTCTTATTATGGTATATCAATTTTCTCAAAACATATGCAAAATACTATTACTATTATTTAAAAGAATAAACCATATCAAATTATGGTTTTCCACTCAATTTACCTAATACTCAAATGATTAGATGAGGTCATTAACCAAATCATTGGATCAAAATGTTAGTCAATATCCAACTAAAATTGGATGGATTATCATTCAATCAGGTCATATCAAATTGATTAATAAGCCTAGATACTGTATTTGGTATCTTACAATTCTATCACTTGTATGGGAATAAACAGTGCCACAAACAGTGAAAGCAATCATAAAATGGATGACAAACTGCATGAGGCCCCTACAATGCAAGCTCTGAATTACCCCCCACAAGGGGTGGGCATGCTTTTACCAGTCAGACTCGGAGTTGGAAAAGAGCAACCTTATGAGAGCATCAACAATCACTCTCTACGAAAAGGCAAACATGGAACCAAAAGACCCTGTGAGATGGTAGATATATTATATTGTATATTTACAATATTAAAAAGAAAATAAACTTCTCTAGCAAAATAAATCCAATTGAACCAACAAGAGTTGTTTACATACGAATCTAATTAAAGCACATAATGATAAAATACAAAAGACAAAAAGAAACATATGAAGTTCAACCGAAATTTCTTTCATGGAGATGTATGGAAGTTCAAACATTGTAGTAGCCAAGAAGGAATTCTTCTAAAGAGAAATATCAATGTAAAGAATGTGGAAGAGCCTGGCTTCAGGAGTAAAATCAGAATCATTTTATCTGTAACATGAGCCATGGTGAGAACTGAGTACCGATTCCATAATGTCAAAATTGCACGCAGAACTAGGACATGTAGCATACATAACCCACAGAAATAATGAATCTGAGTAATTAAATAAGTTCTGGTTTAGGTGCAATGTTCAGATACTACAGGCTAAACATTCAGGAAAATTTTGATTGTTGTAATAAATATGTTTCATTTGAAAGAGCAGTTGCAGTAACAAAAGAACACTAACCGAACAAACAATCTACCCACAATAATCACTGTGATGGACTTTCTTAATGTTGAGATATTTACCAATTTTACACGTTGGTAATACACATTCAAGAAAGCATTTTCTTCTTAGAGACATTCAACTTAAATGGCATGACTGACAACCAATGCTTGAAATTGAAAAACCCATCCATAACTAAGATAAGAAAGTTAGCTATTTCACTAACCAGTACCCGTTCCTTGCTACAATATAATCTTCACTGTTGGATAATTTTCGTTTTGAAATTATACATGTCAAACAGTATTCCAACAAATGCAACCTAATTTATTACATCCAATCGTATTTCTTGATCTGATCCATGCAAAAGACTTGAAACAACTCAAATATAACCATGGAACAATAACTTATCGATCAACTAGGATAAAACTGCAGCTACCTATATCACCATTTACCATAAGGAAAAGAAAAGCCGTCCCACAAATTTCATGAAATTTCTATCCCTGCAGATTCAGAATAAAAATCTCCAAAGACTAGCAAAGCCACAATTCAGGCATTCATTAGAACACAATCACAACACTGATATGAAATCAAAGGTTTCAACTTCCTTCTGCATGGGAACTTCGAACTCCATAAACTAGTCAAAGATCGAATCTTTCCTACCAATCTCAATCCAATGGACCAATTCAACCATCAGACATCAGAAAATCGAAAAATACGGCAAAAATACTTGTGCCCACAATTGCCACCAAAAAAATCAGTTAGAAGTATACCTGGAAGCGCACAAACTCAGGATTCAAAGAAATGACAAAGATCATACGGCGTCAAATGTAAAGAAGGGAAAAGAACGCAATCAAAGAAAACCAAACACCACAAAATGGGGGAAAACGGTAGGTTGCCTCGACGGCGGAGGCCTGAAGAAAAAGCCTTCCGTTAAATCCCACCTTTGATCCGCGTCTCTTCGGAGCGATGGAGACCGACGAATCGTGTGGAGATCACAAGACGTGCACGCCCTGCCCTTCCCCCTTGTGGGCCTTCTATGCGGGAAAGAAACCGGTTAAGGCCGGTCGCCAACCATCTCATCTACCCGTGACTGTCGGTTGCCCCCTCTCGCTCTGGTTTTGGCCTCGGTTTGATCACGATCGTCCGCTTGATTGCCACGGCTGATGCTAGCCGTGGATAGTATTTAATTTCTCGAAGAGTTAGCCAATTCACCAAAAAAAAAAAATGTTTCACATTATTTAATCCCACCATATAAATCAGTTCAAGATTTCTATCAAGGAAATTATTTTTTAGTAACAAAAGAGTTAGTTTTTTATCACAAATTTCTTGTAAGTATCATGATTAACAAAGCACCAAAATATTGGTGGCTAAATATTTATTTTTATTGACATTTTCTGATTGGTAATTGTTCTATAAAAAAAAGGATATTCTTCCCTCAAATTGGTTAACTCAAAAAGACCAGGAGCCTTGTCTAACCATGCATCACATTCTTGTTATTTTCCTAACCATGATTCATGAAGCCAATCCCAGATATCTCTTGCCAACTAAATCCTCTCCCAACCCTCTGTTAAATGTAATATTAGCTGAGCAACAAGCATAACTCTGCTTTAACACATCGTTGGGAGCACTATAAGCCAGCAATCACTCACAGAAAGACTCATTTCTGCTGCTAAGAATCAGACGTGAGTGTGTGCCAACATGCTACAGATCAATGGATCAGCAGTTTGGCTTTTGGACCAGCACAACTCCAAGAGCGACAATGGAGGCATACACAAAATTGGGCGTTCTCTGCGCCACCTTGCCCACGACCGGAACCCCCTCGGTGGCCCTCTTGGCCAGCAGCGCTATTGTCGGCACCAACACCAGTCCTATCAGTAGATTTTGCCCCACCGACCTCACGGTATCGGCCGTCAGCTTCCTCATCAGCTCTGCGAACTCCTCGCGGTCGAGCAAGCCGTCCAGGTTGATGTCGTACTCCTGCACGAACATAAAGCGTGGTCTGAAGAATTGCAACGATGGAAGGAGGAGGAGAGTTGAAAACCAAGCTGACCTCCATCATGGCTTTCAGCTTCTCCTTCGAGGGGGGGTCGTTGTGAGGCCCCGGGAGGAACTTGTTGATGTCACTGCAAGGAGCAAGCAGCAGGAAGGGGGTCATCATCGATTCTTCCTTAGAGAGAGTGTGTGAGAGAGCAGGGAGATGGTACTTGTAGGCGTAGAGGACGGCGATGTAGAGGTCTTGGAAGGTGAGCCGGTCGTCGTGCGAATCGGTTCTGATGCGGTCGAAGGCCTCATCAGCAATCTTCCTCAGCTGCCTCTCGCGCCATCCGTTCCCTGCTCCTGCTCCTGCTCCTGCTCCTTCAAAGGCGAATAACTCTTAGAAGGAAAGTGAGAGAGGTTTGGGACGAGAAGATGGAGAGAGAGGGCACTCACGTTGGAACTTGCCTCTAATGGAGGAGAAGAGCTGACCCATGGTGCAGTCGAGGGCAAAAGAACTGAGAGAGAGAGAGAGAGAGAGAGAGGGGGAAGAGAGGTGAGTCGGAGATATGTTACCTTGGAGCCACTGAACAGCTTACACGCGGCAACAATCGGCAGCACCAGAAGCTAAATATCTGAACCGTAACAAAACACGATCAAATCCAAAGAGATAAAGAAATATATATCTAAAGGGATAAATTTCAAAAAAAAAAAATCTGTTTTTAAATATATTTTCTCGGCCTCCTATTTTCAGAATTCTTCAACTACGTTTTCTTATCTTTTTATCTAATACCAGAAATACTTCTAAGAGTAATATTTAAAAAATATTATATTTTTATATTTTTATAGTGTGTTTTAGTGTTCTCTAACATGTTGAAAACAAAAACACAGTGTTACAGTGTTTTTTACTGCATAATAGTGCAGTGCTTTTCTAATATTATTGAAAACGCTATACCCCAACATGGAAACACTATAAACATAATAATGTTTTTATAAAATTTATAAAAATATTATGTTATAATATTTTTATACTGCATTGTAATATTTTATATATTACTAAAAACACTATAACATAATATAAAAATATTATAATTAGGCCGTTAATTTTATAAACAGATCGGTAGGGAAAAGGAGGAAAACAATATTCTAACTATTAAACAAAAAAAAATTAAGGAGGGAAAAGAATATTTTAACTATTAAACCCAAAACCTAAGATTTTTTCTGGAAATTCGTCCTATAGAAATTTTATTTTTTATAATATTATTAATAATATTAACTAAACAGGCTGTATAAAAAAAACCCTTGCATCAGAAATTCACCTTTTTTTAACTTTAACCAGGAATTGAGATCATCTTGTGTGCAGCTGCATCAATGAACAGGAACTGTTCTAGCAGAAACATATAAGTTCGAAGGCAAGATTGCACTAGAATACAATTACTTTGTCAACTCAGAAGCAAAAGGGGAAGAGAGGAACAGATGGAGGAACTTGAGTCTGTTGAAGGTGGCTAAGGAGATTAGCAACTATTCAATCTGCTGAACTGGAGAAGGGTGAGCAGGGCGGATCGAGTGGCCCGGCTAGACCGCAAGAGTCGTGTTCTCCGCCAGTAAAGCGCAGAGTCTTACGGCAATCGACGGGCCATGTGGCAAATCACCTTTTCCAGGAAAAAGGAAATAAAAATTATTATTTGAGCCTATTTAATATGTTAGATCACCTTTTTCAGTTCTAACTCTTTTCATTTGTATAATTAATAGTTTTCCAACCTGATTATGTAAAGTATATGATTAAAAATATTATTTTTATGTGATTTAGTTGGTATATTTTCATCATCGAAAAGTACACTGTGATGAAGTGCTCCAAACACCCAATAAAATTTTTAATTAAATATTAATCTTATTAATATATATGGGATGAATTTTTGAAAAAAAATCTAAGTTTGATATTTTTTATAGAACTTCTCGATTTTAAAATTTTTTTATGGAGCACCCTTGTTAGTGTTAAAAAAATTATTTTATCCCTATTTTCATGGGATCCAAACATCATCTTTTATCTTGTATTAACGAATTATTAATAAATTGATTCGATTAATTAATCCATCATCGTCGGATTTAAATTTTGAACTATCTTTAAAATTAAACTCTCTTACATTGACTAATATATGAGGCTAAATATGATATATAAAAATTTTAGTAGTTTAACATATTAAAATCATAATAACTAAATATTAAATCACATATTTTGATAATAAAATCAATTGATGAATTAATGTTCTAATCCATGTGTTGAGATAAGTGATACAGGACTAACTACGATTGTGAAAAAGGTAAAACAATTAAAGAAGAATCGAATGTTGGGTCGGAGTAAATGATCAGGCATAGGGCTAGATGAATTGGGAGATACACCGAAGGAACGGATGATGAAGTAAAAGCTCGCCAGAAGTTCATCGGGAGTTCACTAAAAGCTCATCGGAAGTTCGCTAGGAGTTTGCCGAAAGCTCACTGAAAGATTGCTGGGAGTTCACCGAGAGTTCGATTAAACAATTAATGTGTCGGATAACTTAGATTGCTTGTTTTGTAATTGTTTTAGCCTTAACTATCATAGTTAGGACTTTAATTTAAGTTAGTTTTGGGATAAATCCTAATAACTCAATTAGGGATCAACTAGACCCAAAATAGGGTTGAATTGGGCCGGTTGGATGGCTTATTCAACCTCTTGGAGCCACGTCAAGTAGTGGCACCACCAAGACTAGGCTGTGGAACTGCTTGAGGCTCGGCCTCCCAAGTGGTTTGGGCGATGGTACTATTGAATCTCAGATTTTGATAATGAAATCAATTGATAGTGTTTAAATGATCTACGTTTTAAGTGACGTAGGAAGCTTTGATCAAGGAGAGATAATTAAAGCATGAAGAATCATATTGGGCCAGAGTAAAACATGTCAGAAGATTGGATGTCAAGCCGAAGGATCGATCGATGTATCAATAGAAGTTCTCGAGCCATGGGATCAGGCATCGGGCCAAGAAGAGTAGAAATTGCGTCAAGGAAATTGGAGTTGCGGAGGTCAACTGGCCGATTGGACAATAGGCCACAAGAAAGGACGATACGTCAAAGAATCGAATGAGGCATCGATGAACCAATGATATGCTGGACAACATTTGATTTAGCTTTATAATAATTGTCTAGATCGAAGTAGGTTTTAGGCGTAATTGAGTTGGAATTGGGTAACTCAATTAGGGGACAATTGGGCCCAAGTTTGGGTTGTTTTAGTCAAGTGAAAGGCCCAAATAGTGACCCAACAGGTAGCACCGTCGGTTGCTCAATCTACGAGGTATAGTTTCCTAGATTGTGTCAGGCGGTGGTACTGCGCAATGTCAGTGCTGCAGGTGGTGGTACCACCAGTACCTTGAAAACTAGGGATGAGACTCTTTTAGGCTCCAAGTTTGAATCTACTTGAGGCCTATAAATACCCCTCTCATCCCTGGTTAACATAGACAAGCACGGAGAACTTAAAAGTGAGAAAACGCTATAGCAATTACTTGAGAGATCCCCTCCTCTGGCTCTAAGTTTAGAATTCTATTTATAGAGGAGTGAGTGCTTGTAAAAGGTTGTCTCCTAAATCTATGAAAAGGAGAAGAGGGGTGTAAAAGAGTAGTTGATCTTCGCCCATTAAAAGAAGATTGTTAGTGGATGCTGGTGGCCTCAATGGAAGAGGAATCGGTGAAGTGGATGTAGGTCATGATGACCGAACCACTATAAAAACCTGGTTTGCATTTCCTTCATACTTTTTCCTTATATTGTAAACTAAATTCTCACTTTCATTATGCTTCTGTATGCTTTCAAGTTAAGCATCTTTCTGATATATTTTTATCATATAAAGAATTTCGACTTAATGTAATTTTATCACTTCACTAATTCACCACGGTTTTTCTCATTTGGTTTAACACCTAAGAGAAATGACTATTTTTAGATTTCAAGGGGGTCACTCTATTATTCGTCCTTCTATGTTTAATAGGATGGACTATATACATTGGAAAAATCGAATGAGAGTTTTCTTGATTTTTTTATATTTCAATATTTGGAATGTCATTCAAAATAGATTTCAAAGGTCTTTTCTTCCGATGAACAATTGGAATGATTTGGAGAAGAAGACTTTTTCTTTAAATGCTAGAGCTATGAATACTCTATTTTGCACTTTAGACAAAAATGAATTCAATCAAGTTTCTACTTGTGAAATGACTTTTGACATTTGGCACATATTCGAAGTCACACACGAAAGCATTGGTAGAGTTAAAGACTCTAAAATAAATATTTTGATGCTTAATTTTAAATTATTTTATATGGAACCAAGCAAGACTATTGGAAACATGTACACCTGTTTTACGGATGTCATCAATAGTCTAAAAATTATTGATAAAAGTTTTTTGAATCTTGAACTTGTGAATAAAGTTTTACGATCACTTTCTAAAAATTGGGATTCGAAAGTAACGGATATTCAAGAATAAAAGAACTTAAACCACTTCTCGATTGAAAAACTTATTTGGTCCTTGATGACCTATAAAATAACTTATATTGAACATGATGAACATGAGAACCACCTTCCAAAGAACAGGAAGGATTTGACACTTTGAATAATAAAATACCACTTGAGTGATGACTCAAGTGATGATGATAATGACCTTGAACTTCTCACAATAAAACTTAAAAAGTTTTTAAAACAAGAATCAAAAAGTAAAAATGAACTTAAAAAGAAGAAATTATCAAAGAAGAAAAAAAACACTCAAGGTGGCAACGAATCAAGTTCATTTGAAGATGAACAACAAACCAACAAAGGCAAGGTGGCAAACTATACCTTAATGGCTCTCGATAATGAGGTAAATGACTCACCCGAAACCCCCTTAGTTTATTTTAAAATTACTTAATGTTTTCCATGAGTTTTTTTAAATTACTTAGTAAAATAAAAAATATAAAAAAATATAAAAAATATCATGCTTCTCTTTCTAAGTGATTTTGAAAAAAATTAAAATTTGAGCATGATAATTGCATGTTAATTCCTAGCACTAAGCATGAAAAGTTAGATTCACTTAAAAAGAAAAATGTATTTCTACAATTAACAAAATGATTTTGATTGAAAATGTCATATGTTCAATGAAATCATGCTTGATGTTTTAATAACATAATGATGTAAGACGTAATGAAAATGTTAAAAGATTTTATGATCATGTTTAATAAGTTTATATTTTAAAATTATGCATGATGATTCTTGTGATTTATCGATTATCGATTTTTGCCATAATGAAAGTTTTCTTTTGGTTTTAAACGTTGATACATGTTTTTATTTGGCATAAAAATTTGGGCATGTTTATATGAAATCAATTATATGAATTGAAACACTAAAAAGAGGAAAGCTTTCTCCTTGAAATTTTTTTTTTCTCCACTTTATCAATTTTTCAAAAAAGGAGATTAATGAATTTATTTATGTTATTTTATAAATCTCTTGAACTATTAAAGTGATTTTGATGACTTAGACTTGAGTGAGTTGTTAATCCAAATCATGATCTTGATTTCTTGATATTTGATACTTAGAGATCTTTCTATAAATTGAGATCATTTTCTCCTTATTTCTTTTTGCTATTCACTAAAGAGAATATTTATCAGAATGAATCATGTCTTTTGGTATTCACATAGTCTTATCTTTCATGATATGATTTTTATAATTCCTTGTATTCATGAAGTATATCTCATCACCAAAATTTTTTTATTATCCTTCATGTGATGATATGAAATTATGCAATACTCATGATATTATGTTGATGCATACAAATAAAAAGTTATAATCATGCTTGGTAGGATGTAATGTAATTTGACATTTTGATACCATCATGATTTGAAATATTTATGATTTGAAATGATGCATGCAATATTTATGATTTTATTATAATGATGTATATGATATATTGCATATGATGTGAATCATGATTAAAATTGCTGACTTGAATTCAATTTGAATTCAAGGTTTATCTCAATTATGCCATATTGCAATAAGAATGACACTTTATCTTTGTCATAATTTGAAAATTGATATAAAGAAAAATGAATTGCATCATTATTTTATTGTTTTCCCCTTTTTACCGATAAAAGGGGAGAAAGAATTGTTAGTGTGCACGTCTCAAAAGAGAAAGATTTGCTAGCTTGCACAATTCAAGAAGATGCAAAAACATGCTAACTTGCTCATATCAAAAGAGAAGCAAAGATTGCTAACTTGCATATTTTAAGAAGCAAAAATTACTTTTTTGAACATCTCAAATATTGCTAGCTTACATTTTCTAAAATGATGTAAAAATTTACTATCTTGCATGATGTAAAACTTGCTAGAATTACTAGCTCGAACATTGCAAAGGGAATATAAAATTACTAGCTTGCACTTCTCAAAAGAGAAAAAAGAACTCATTAGCTTGCATATTCTAAAGTGATAAAAAATTTGCTAAATTGTAAAGCTTTCATATCTCTAAAACATTGATAGTTGCTCTTCTCTTTTTTGTTGATGATAAAAGAGAATAAGTCATGATGACAATTATGCATGGAATGATGTATTAAAAATTTAATTATGCATAATTTTGTTGCTTGGATTTTTGAATTTAAGAGTTCTATCAATATGACATATTAATAGAGGGAGTTAAGGTTAACTCAATCATCAATTAGTTGTCATCATCGAAAAGGGGAGATTGTTCAAATTTTGATGATGAAACCAATTGATAGTATTTATCTGATCTGCATTTTGCATGATGCAGGAAGCTTTGATCAGGGAGAGACAATTAAAGCATGAAGAATCATGTTGGGCTAGAGTGGAAAATATCAGAAGATTGGACATCGAGCCAGAGGATCGGTCAACATATCGATAGAAGATGTCGGGCTATGGGATCAAGCGTCAGGCCAAGAAGAGCAGAAATTACACTAAGAAAATCAGAGTTGTGGAGGTTAACTAGCCAATTTGTCATGAACTTAGCTAGAATTACCTAAGTTATGAGGCACCCTTGTGGCCAAGATGCGAACTTAGCTTAAGTTACTTAAGTCCCTTGCGCTACTTTTACCTTGCGCCAACTTCTCGGCCTTAGTTGGGATTGCTTAAGTCATGAGGCACCCTTGCGACATACGTGTTCGCAAAAGGTAGCCTAGTTGTAACCTCGTACAGGTCCCGAAGGACTTGTAAAACAGAAAGTTGATTAGATTGAAAATGAGTGATGGATAAGTCCCCATGTCTTGGAAAGAGGGAAGCTCTACAAGCAATTCAGCAAGCACCTTGTGTGCACAGGAGAAAGAGAGGAACGAGGAAAATAGAACTTTAGCAAGTAGAATAAACAATTGCAAGTCCACAAACAACTGCTCACCGGGTGCTGGGCGAGAAGGCAAGTTCCCATCAAGTTGACATGCGAACTTATGAAAAGTTTTTCAATGCCTGACTATATACTAAAGCCCCATCTAGCCTTATGCCACCCGGGGGGTTCTAGAGTGCTGAGATGGCTTACGTTTCACTTGTAGCTGTGGATTAAAGAAAACAAGTCATGACACACGAAAACAAAGTTGTTTTGGGCAGTTTGGCCCAACGCGACGAGCGGTCGTACTACAGCGTTGCAAATTGTTCGAACATACATTTTTACAAGAAATAACACATAAAACTAAGGCAACATATGCTGCCATGTCTCGGTACAAGTATGCAAAAGCGATGAACGGTTCATTGAATGAAGTTGTTATGGGTGCATGACAACCGTTCGTGACAGATTGGGCAATAGGCCACAAAAGAGGACGATGTGCCGAAGAATCAGATGAGGCGTCGATGAACTAATGACATGCCGATAATATTTGATTTAGTTTTATAATAATTTTCTAGATTGAAATAGGTTTTAAGCGTAATTGGGTTAGAATTGGATCAACTCAATTAGGGGGACAATTGGGCCCAAGTTTAGGCTGTGTTGGGCTAAGTGGAAGGCCTAAATAGTGACCCACCAGGTGGTATTGTTAGTGGCTCAGTCTACGAAGCATAGTCTCCGAGACTGTGCCAAGCGGTGGTATCGCCCAGACACAGTCTTCTAGGTGGTGGTACCACTAGATTGGACGGTGGTACTGCATAGTGTCAGTGCTACAAGTAGTGGTACCGTCAGTACCCCGAAAACTAAGGATGAGACTCTTTTAAGCTCTAAGTTTGAATCCACTTGAGGCCTATAAATACCCCTCTAATCCCTGGTTAACATAGACAAGCACAGAGAACTTAAAAGTGAGAAAACGCTGTAGCAATTGCTTGAGAGATCCCCTCCTCTAACTCTAAGTTTAGAATTATGTTTAAAGAGGATTGAGTACTTGTAAAAGGCATCCCCTAAACCTATGAAAAGGAGAAGAGGGGTGTAAAAGGGTAGTTGATCTTTACCCGTTGAAAGAAGACCATTAGTAGATGTCGGTGGCCTCGATGGAAGAGGAATCAGTGGAGTGGAAGTAGGTCACGATGATCAAATTACTATAAAAACCTAGTTTGCATTTCATTCATGATTTTTCCTTATATTGCAAACTAAATTCTTACTTTCACTATGCTTCCATATCCTTTCAAGTTAAGTATCTTCCGATATGTTTTTATCGTACGAAGAATTTTGACTCAACATAATTTTACCATTGCACTAATTCACACCCCTCTCTTAGTGTCGACTCGATCCTAACAGGTACCGCCTAAACTAGGTGATGGTACAATCGATAGTTAATGCTACCAGGCAGTGGTACCGCTAGAGCCTAATCTTCGAGGCTTTGTCAAACGATGGTACTGCCCGGACTAGGCGGTGGTACTGCTAGTACATCGAAAAGAGCAATGAAATAATGGCGGTGGTACTTTTTGGCTCCATTTTTTAAGCCATTAGAGCCTATAAATACCCCACTCATTTTTACATGAAAGAGTAACGAAACTGTAAACAAAAGTCTTGAGATTTTGAGTTTTAAATGTATTGAAAAAGTACTAAGTGTCCTCCTCATTCTTTAGCTTTGTGATTATTCTAAGAGAGGTATGATGCTTGTAAAGGTTGTCTCTTAAACATGTAAAACTGAGAAAGAGTTGTAAGAGGGTAGCTGGTCTTCTCCTATCGAAGGAAGACTATTAGTAGATGCTGGTGGCCCCAACGGAGGAGGAATCGAGAGTGGACATGGGTCACGATGACCGAACCACTATAAATTCAGTTTACACTTTCTTTTTACGTTTTATTATTATTACATTCTGAGTTAATTGCTTAGTTCACTTACTCTAAGTCAATCACGCTTTCATTATTGTTTTCATCGAATGAAGATTTTCTAAAATCGATATTTTTATCGAAAGCACTAATTCATCCCCTCCTCTTAGTGCCAACTTGATCCTAACAATTGGTATTAGTATAAAGTTACTCTCTATTTGGTCTAAAACCCAAGAGAGATGGCTTTCGCCAATAATCAAGAGGGTCATTCTATCACTTGTCCTCCTATGTTCAATGGAACAGACTACATATATTGAAAAACTAAAATAAAAATTTTCTTACTCTCTATTGATTTTGAATTGTGGAACATTATTGAAAGTGGTTTTAAGAAGTCTTCCAAACCAAAGAATGAATGGAATGATTTGAAAAAGAAAACTTTCTCTTTGAATGCTAAAGCGATGAATACTTTGTTTTGTGCTCTTGATAAAAACAAATTTAATCGGGTTTCTATATGCGAAACTACATATGATATTTAACACAGACTCAAAGTCACACACAAAGGCACAAATAGGGTTAAAGAGTTAAAATTAATCTTTTGGTTTATAGCTATGAGTTATTTCATATGAAACAAAGTGAGACCATTGGAGATATGTACACCCATTTTACGGATGTCGTCAATGGTCTAAAAGCACTTGGTAAAAGTTTTTCTAATTTTGAACTTATTAACAAAATATTAAGATCCTAAAGGAACGACAATACAAGAAGCAAATGACCTAAATAACTTTCTCACTTGAATAACTTATCGGGTCCATGATGACTTATGAAATGACGTATATAGCATTTGATGAACTTGAGAATAACCTTCTAAAGAATAGGAAAGATATGACAATTAGAACCAAAGAAGACCACTTGGGTGAAAATTCAAGTGATTATGATGATGACTTGACACGCCTTACAAGAAAGTTTAAAAATTCTTAAAAAGGAACAAAACAAAACAATATATTAAGAACAAAAGTAAACTAAAAAAGGATAAAATAATATACTATGAATGCAAGAAGCTGGGGCACTTAAAAAATGAATGTCCCCAAGTGAAGAAAAAACTACTAAAGAAAAAGAAGGCACTCGAGGCGACTTTGGATGATTCAAATACATCCGAAGACAAGGAGCCAACCAGTAAAGAAGAAGTTACTAACTATGCATTTATAGCATTTGGCGATAAGGTAAGTGACTCAATCGAAGCTCATTTATTTCTTGATGAATTATTAAGTGCTTTTCATGATTTATTTTGATAAATATAAATTATTTGGTAAAAATATAATTTATTGAAAAAATATTATGCTTCTCTCGTTGAATCTCATATTTTGATGATGAAATTAATTGATAAGTGTTTATGTTTTAATCTACATTTTGAGTGATACAGGATGCTTCGATTAGGATGAGACAATTAAAGTAGAAAGAATCATGTTGTGCTAGAGGAAAACATGTCAAAAGATTAGACGTCGAGCCGAAGAATTGGTCGACGTATCGACAGAAGGCTTCGGGCCATGGATTTGAGCATCGGGCCAAGAAGAGCAAATATTACACCAAGGACATCGGAGTTGTGGAGTCAACTGGCCGATTGGGCAATAGGCCGCAAGAGAGGATGATGCGCCAAAGAATCGGACGAAGCGTCGAGGGACCAATGACATGCCGGACAACATGATTAATGCTTAGTATTAATTATCTAGATCGAAGTATGTTTTTACATATGCAAGATTAACTATGATAGCAAGACATAAAGCAAAATGCAGTCCCGGAGTCAAGGACGCGATTTTGTTGGGAGTTCGAGAGATCGTCGGAAGTCCAAACGTTTGTCGGAAGTTCTATAGGAACCAGCCGAGAAGTCCAAGAGCTTGTCGGAAGAAGCTCATCGGAACTCGCTAAGAAGATCGTCGTGAAGTTTAGGAGTTTGTCGGGAGTTCGTCGGAATATTGCCGAGAGATCGCCGGAAGTTTGCCAAAAGATCGCCAGAAGCTCGTTAGAAGAAACTAGACTTATGAACTTATTTAGCTTAGAATATATCTTAGGAATCGTAGTTAGTACGTAATTGGGTTTGGATTTAGGCCAACCCAATTATGGGCCAGTTGGGCCCATGTAAGGATTATGTTGGACCCAATAAGAGGCCCAAATAGTGACCCAAGAGGTAGTACCGTCATGGCACAATCTTTGAGATTATGTGAGACGGTGGTACCACTAGTCTAGGTGGTGGTATTGCCCATACACAACCTCCGAGAGGCTGCAGGTGGTGGCACCGCCAGTTTGGGCGGTGATACCACCTAGTGTCAAGCGGTGGTACTGTCAGACTAGCCGGTGGTACCACTCAGTGCAGTGTCAGTATCAGACTGATATTGGTGGTGGTACCTCCTAGTGTAGGCGGTGGTACCGCTCGTGCTCGGAAAACCCGAGATGAGATGTTTTTAGGCTCCAAGTTTGGATCAACTTGAAGCCTATAAATACCCCTCTCATCCCTAGTTAAAAAACACAAGTATTGAGAGTAAAAAGGAAAGAAACTCTGTTGTAATCTTGTATGAAACTCCTCTCAAAGTTCTAAGTGTTAGAATAGTTTGAAAGAGGAGTGAGTGGGGGTGTAAGAGTTATCTCCTAAACCCGGTAAAAGAAGAAAGAGCTGTAAGAAGGAGGTTAATCTTCACCTATAAAGGAAGATCGATAGTGGATGCCGGTGGTCTCGATAAAAGAGGAATCGGTGGAGTGGATGTAGGTCATGACGAGCGAACCACTATAAAATCGGTGTGTTCTTCTCTAGTTTGCATTTCTATATTTGAGTAATTTACTTTACTGCAAACCTCTTAACTTGCTTTACATCCACTACACTCTTCTATAAGCTTTCAAGCTATCTTTACGAAAATGCTTCCAAGTTAACCTCTCTTCGAAATGGTTTTCATCGAAATTGGTTTTTATCGTCGAAGGTTTTTTGAACTGACATTATTTTACCGTTGTACTAATTCAAACCCCCCTTAGTGCTGACTCTTATCCTAACAATTGGTATCAGAGCCTCGTAATTTCTCATTTGGTTTAACACCCAAGAGAAATGGCTTTTTTTGGCTTTCAAGATGGACTTTCTCTCATTCGTCCTCCCTTGTTCAATGGGACGGACTACACATATTGAAAATCTCGAATGAGAGTTTTCTTGCTTTCTTTGGATTTGAATTTATGGAACATTATTGAAAGCAAATTTAAAACATCTTCTCTTACAATAAAAGATTAGAATGATTTGGAGAAGAAGACTTTTTCTTTAAATGCAAGAGCTATGAATGCTCTATTTTGTGCCTTAGATAAAACTAAGTTTAATCGAGTTTCTATGTGCGAAACGACTTTCAACATTTGGCACATTCTTGAAACCACTCACGAAGGCACAAGTAGATTAAAAGTTTCGAAAATCAACCTTTTAATATATGATTTTGAACTTTTTCGAATGAAGCCAAGTGAAATCGTTGTTGACATGTACACCCATTTTACGGATGTCGTCAATGGTTTAAAAGCTCTTAATGAAACTTTTTCCAATTTTTAACTTATTAGTAAAGTTTTACGATCACTTTCTAAAACTTGGGATTCAAAAGTAACGACTATTTAAGAATAAAAAAACTTAAACTATTTCCCTCTCGAAAAACTTTTTGGTTCATTGATGTCATATGAAATGGTGCACAATGTATAAAACGAATTTGAGAACAACCTTCCAAAGAACAGGAAGGATTTTAGACTTAGAACCATCGAAGACCACTTGAGCATAAGCTCAAGTGATGGTGAACTTAAACTTCTCACTCTGAAATTTAAAAAGTTCATGAAACAAAAATTAAAAAATAAAAAGAATGTAACTACTTACTATGAATGTAAGAAGAGGGAAGCATTTTGGAATAAATTGAGCCCATCCGATAATGAGGAGCAAATCGATGAAGATGAAGTGGCGAACTTTGCTTTGGTGACTCTCGTCAATGAGGTAAAATGCTCAAATGAAACCCCCTTAGTTTATTTTGAAATTACATGATGCTTTCATGAATTACTTTTAATTTAGTTTAGAAAAATTATTTTTCTTGAAAATTACATGTTTAATAATTTAATGAAAATGTAAAAATTGGGATCATGCTTACCTTTCTAGTGATAATGAAAATTACATGTTTTATGATAAACAAACAAAATGATTTTAATTGAAAATGCTCTATATAGTAATGCATGATGTTTTAATGACATAATGATGTAAGATGTAATGAAAATGTTAAACGATTTTGTATCATTTTTGATGATTTTATATTATGCATGAGAATTTGCAGTAATGATTCCAAATCATATGTTTTAGAATTACATGTTATACAATAAAAACTTGAAACCTTGTTTTAGTATCATGCTCAAAATAATGATGATTTTCTTTTGTGATTTATGGTTTGTTGATCATTGTTATGATGAAATTTGATTTTTTGATTTTAAATATTGATGCATGTTTTTATTTGACATAAATGAAAAAGGCATGCTTCCATGAAATAAATCACATGAATTGAAACAACTAAAAAGAAAAAAGTATTTTTCTTGAAAATTCTTTTTCTCTATATTATTGATGTTGATGAATCTATTTGATCATCTTTTTATAAATTTCTTGAAAATAATTTTGATTTGACGATTTAAATTTGAATGAATTTTTACCTATATCGTGATTTTGATTCCTCGGAATTACTTGAGATTTGAATTTGAATTATAAAATTTCTTATGCATGAATTGAATTTTTTTTCCCTATGTTTCTTTTTACGATTTACTAAAGAGAATATCTTTTTTGGAATTTATGACTTAAAATCTCTTTTGAATATTCTTTATAATTTGATCTCCTAAGACTTTCTTTTAATTATTTAAGAGGAGACTTGCCAATATGAATCATGTCTTTTGGTATTTATATGGTCTTATCTTTCATGATATGATTTCTTTGTATTTATGGCTTGTATGCTTGAAATGATTTGGAAATTATTGTAAAGGGAAAAGAATTACAAACATTGTATTCTTCCCTTCTTTTTGACAATATGACAAAGGGGGAGAAATTTTGCTAGCTTGCATACTTCAAGAAGAAGCAAAAAGCTTGCACACCCCAAAAATGTAAAATTTTTTCCAACTTTCATTGTAAAATTTGCTAGCTCACAAATTGCAAGGAGAAAAACTTGCTAAGAAGCAAAATTGCTAGTTTACTCTAAAATGATGCATGCAATACTTATGATTTTATTATGATAATGTATTTGATGTATTGTAAATCATGTATGAAAATCATGATTAAAATTGTATTGACTTGAATTAAATTTAAATTCAAGGTTTATCTCAGTTATGACATATTGAAATAAGAATGACAATTTATTTTTGTCATAATTTAAAAATTGATGAATTATACCATTGTTTTATTATTCCCCTCTTTTTGCCAATAACAAAGGGGGAGAAAGAATTTCTAGCGTGCACATCATGAAAAGAGGCAAACTTGCTAGCTTGCTAATCTCAAAAGAGAAGCTAGAAGTACCATCTTGCAAATCTCAAGAGAAGCAATGTTTACTAAGTTATACATTTCAAGAAGAGGCAAAAAGTCTATCTTGCACATCTCAAAAGATGTAAAATTTTGCTAACTTTTATATGTGTAAATTTGATAGCTTGTATACTTTAAAATGATGTAAAAATTTGCTAGCTTGCATGTTCTAAAATGTTGTAAGATTCACTAGCTTGCATGATGTAGAACTTGCTTTCTTGAACATCACCAAGAAGTGCTATCTTCCTTATCTCTAAAAGCAAAACATGCTAACTTGCACATCTTTAATTATTGCTAGCTTGTATAATGATAAAATTGTAAATTATATTTATTATGCAATGATTTGAAATTATATTGCAAATGATGCTAGTTTACATGCTCTAAAACAAAATAAAAATTTGCTAGCATGTATGTTGCAAAACTTGCATATCTCTAAAAACATGTTGCTTGGATGATGTACTTCTCCTTTTTGTTGATAACAAAGGGGGAGAAGTATGATGATGTTATATATAATTTTATGATAACATGTTGCTTGGATTTGTGAATCCAAGAGTTCTATAAATATGCCATATTGATAGGGGGAGTTTGTTTAAACTCCGGGAGTTTGTTTTAACTTCGTCATCAATTGGTTGTCATCATCAAAAAGGGGGAGATTGTTGAATCTCGCATTTTGATGATGAAACCAATTGATAAGTATTTATGTTTTAATCTATGTTTTGAGTGACGCAGGATGCTTCGATCAGGATGAGACAATTAAAGCAGGAAGAATCATATTATGCTAGAGGAAAACATGTCAGAAGATTAGACGTCGAGCCGGAAGATCAGTCAATGTATCGACAGAAGGCTTCGGGCTATGGATTGGGGCATTGGGCCAAGAAGAGCAGATATTGCACTGAGTATATCAGAGTTACGGAGTCTATTGGCCAATTAGGTAATAGGCCGCAAGAGAGGACGATGCACCGAAGAATCGGACGAAGCGTCGAGGGACCAATGACATGCCGAACAACATGATTAATGCTTAGTATTAATTGTCTAGATCGAAGTATATTTTTACATGTGCAGGATTAACTACGATGGCAAGACATAAAGCAAAATGAAGTCTTGGAGTCAAGGATGCGATTTCGATCGGAGTTCGAGAGTTTGTTGGAAGTCCTGACATTTGTCGAAAGTTTTGCAGGAACCAGCCAAGAAGTCCAGGAGCTTGCTGGAAGAAGCTCATTAGAACTCGCCAAGAAGATCATCGTGAAGTCCAGGAACTTGCCGGGAGTCCGCCGGAACATTACCGAGAGATCTCCAGAAGTTTGCCAGAAGCTCACCGGAAGAAACTAGACTTACGGACTTGTTTAGCTTAGAATATGTCTTAGGAATCGTAGTTAGCATGTAATTAGGTTTGGATTTGGGCCAACCCAATTAGGAGCTAGTTAGGCCCATGTAAGGACTGTGTTGGGCCCAATGAGAGCCCCAAATAGTGACCCAAGAGGCAGTACCATTATGGCACAGTCTTTAAGACTATGTCAAGCGGTGGTACTGCTCAAACATAGCCTCCAAGAGACTGTAGGCGGTGGTACCGCCAATCTGAGTAGTGGTACCGCCCAGTGTCAGGCGGTGGTACCGCCCAATGTAGCATCAATGTTAGACTGACACTAGCGGTGGTACTGCCCAGCGTAGGCGGTGGTACCACCCGTGCCCGGGAAACCCGGGATGAGATGTTTTTAGGCTCCAAGTTTGAATCAACTTGAAGCCTATAAATACCCCTCTCATCCCTGGTTAAAAAACACAAGTATTGAGAGTAAAAAGGAAAGACACTCTGCTATAATCTTGTGTGAAACTCCTCTCAAAGTTTTAAGTGTTAGAATAGTTTGAGAGAGGAGTGATTGGGGGTGTAAGGGTTATCTCCTAAACCCGGTTAAAGGAGAAAGAGCTGTAAGAACGAGGTTGATCTTCGCTTATAAAGGAATATCGATAGTGGATGCCAGTGGCCTCGACGGAAGAGGAATCAGTGGAGTGGATGTAGGTCACGATGATTGAACCATTATAAAATCGGTGTGTTCTTCTCTAGTTTGCTTTCTATATTTGAGCAATTTACTTTACTGCAAACCTCTTAACTTGCTTTATATCTACTACACTCTTCCATAAGCTTTCAAGCTATCTTTATGAAAACGCTTTCAAGTTAACCTCTCTCCGAAATGGTTTTCGTTAAAGTCGATTTTTATCGTATGAAGGTTTTTTGAATCGACGTTATTTTACCACTGCACTAATTCACCCCCCCTCTTAGTGCCGACTCTTTTCCTAACATCTCTTTCTAGTGAACTTGAAAAATTAAAAAATAAGCATGATAAGTGTATGTTAACTCCTTGTATTCAATGTGAAGAGTTAGAATCATTTAAAAGGGAAAATTTATTACTACAAGAAACATTAGAAAATTTTAAAATAGGTAACAAATCTTTAAACATGATCCTTGCTAATAAGAGTCATGTTCATAGAAAGGAAGAAATTGGCTTTATGAGTAATACTCAACAAAAGCTAACTATTTTCATTAAAGGACCTACATTACATATCTCATCTAGAGAAAAATATAATTTTTATGGAAAATATAATCATTTTGCTTATAAATGTCTATTTAAAAGGTATAGTCCACACAAATTAGTTTAGTTTCCTAAAGGAATCATGAAGCACTCAATGATAGGTAGATCTATTTATGAGGGACATAAAGTTAAATGAATACCTAAAAGAAAACCCCATTTCTTGTAGATATGTTTACAATCAAAAGCAAGGAGAAAGAAATGATACCTTGATAGTGGATACTCAAGGCACATGATTGGAGATCCAACATATCTTTCAAGCTCACTAGTTAAAACAACAATAATAAGAAAAGATCATTTGAATCAAAATGATTAAAACATAAGGATTTTTGTTACGATAAACCTTTTGATTAAAGATGGTTTATATATAGTCTTTGGGTTTTAAATGATGATGCATGGTTTTTGTATAGAATATTAGAGCATACTAAGTATAAAAGCAAATTAAAGCTAAAGAACCTTAGCTATTTTTAATCTTATAGGAAACTATCTATGTTGCTTTAATTGTTTTCATAGGCGGTGCCCCTGTCCCCCCCTGTTGTGACCGCCGCTGGTAGGGTAGAGGTGGCTGCAGCATAGCAAGAGGGAAGAAAGATAATTTTGCCCTTGTGAATTAAAAAATTTTTAGTTTCATCCTTTCTGTCCAAATTATCAAAATACCCTTCATAATTCAAAAAATACCTTGCATGGCCCTAGTTTCAAAAAAAAAGTTTTATTATTATTATTATTATTATTATTATTATTATCTAATAGTCTTATATAATGATGATGTGTAAATGTGATATACGATGTGGACGGATGATCATGGACCGTGTGATATGTGTATACTTGTGATTATTATTATTGGGGCCAGCGAGCCTCCATTTTATTTCTCGATTATTGTTAGGCCTATGTACCTATGATTAAGTTGTAATCACATGAGGAGGCACAATGGCAACGTAAAAGTGATAATGGGACCCACGAGATCGAGACGGATGATCGCGATGCATAGAGATGGGTCGAGATGCCGATGGAACCGATAAGGATGAGATGGACAATCACAATGCATGGAGATGTACCGCTGCACATATAGATCTTGATGTGAGTGATTAAGCTCATTGGCTCGAGCTTGATCACATTAGGGTATGGTCCATGATCATCTGGTGTGATTACTCATGTGATGTGTGATTACTTGTACGCCTACTAGATATGTATATATATATATATATATATATTTATAGGCGATATAGATATATATTAAATATGTATATGTGTGACACATTATATTAGGAGATCAAATAAAAAATCATCTATCTTTATAATATTAAGTGGGTAAACATAAGGCAATTATATTGACCCACATGGCCTTCCATCATTATGGTAGGGACCGATTCCCAACGTAGATTGAGTTAGTTGAGTTACTCGAGACTCACCTATTTCATAATTTGCTATCTTGCATACGATATAGAGATGTCACCAGTGACTTGAGGACAGAGTATGGTTGGTTGAGTCACTCGAGGGCATATTGTTGAATCAGACTCATCTTGTAATGATGGTGACAACTTAACCAAACACCTGTTGAATCTCGGATTTTGATGATGAAGTCAATTGTAATTTGTTTGATCTAATCTATATGTTGAGAAAAGTGTGCAGGATTAACTACGATAGCAGTAAGACATAAAGCAGGTGTTGTGCCGGAGTCAAGATCGAGATCACGTTAGGAGTTCGAGAGTTAGCCGGAAGTATGGACGTTCGTCGAAAGTTCTATCGGAACCAACTAAGAAGTCTAGGAGCTTATCAAAGAAACTCGTCAAAGCTCGCCAAGAAGATCATCGTAATGTCCGGGAGCTTGCCGGGAGTCCGCCGGAGCATTGCCGAGAGTTCGTTGGATGTTCATCGGAAGTACGTCGGAAGCTCGCCGGAAGAGCAATTGACGCACCGGAACAAGAAATGCTATGATCATGTTTTAATTATCGTAGTTAGAGCGTAAATTAAGTTAGGATTGGGAGGTAATCCCACTAACTTAATTAGGGGCCAATTGGGCCCTTAACAAGGCTAATTTGGGTCGGATTGAACAGCCCAATCAGCCCCTGAAAACATGGCCGACGGTGGCACCGCCTAGAAGACCCAGTCTCCCAAGTGGTCTAGGTAGTGGTACCGCCAGCAGTTATTACTGCCAGCAGTGGTAAAGGATATATCGTTAGATTTAAATCTAATACGTGTATTATTGAAAAACCACACAAAAACACATCTATGATTGCCCTAAAACAAAATAATATATACACTATTGACATTAATGATCTTTGCAATGAAATGTGTTTTTCGGTTTTGAATGACGATGCTCGGCTTTGGCATAGGAGATTAGATCATGCTAGCATGAAACTAATCTCTCAAATTTCATCTAAAGAACTTGTAAGAGGAATTTCTCATATCAAGTTCATCAAAGATAATGTGTGTGATGCATGTCAACTAGGAAAACAAATAAAATGTAGCTTCAAACCTAAGAACCAAATAAGCACCTCTAGACCTTTGCAATTGATCTATATAGACTTATTCGGACTAATTGTTACATCAAGCTTAGGAGGTAGCAAATATGCATTCATCATTATGGATGATTTTAGTAGATACACATAGACTTATTTCTTAGCACACAAAAATGATTGCTTTAGGTATTTCTCTAAGTTTTGTAAACTTGTTCAAAATGAAAAAGGTTTTATGATTTTGTCAATTTGAAGTGATCACAGTGGTGAATTTTAAAACCGTGATTTCCAAGAATTTTATGAATCTAATGGATACAACCACAACTTCTCTACTCCAAGAAATCATCAACAAAATGGAGTAGTAGAAAGAAAAAATAGAAACTTTTAAAAAATGGTTATAACTATATTAAACGAACATAGTCTACCCAAATATTTTTGGGCCGAAGCCGTAAATATGACATGCTATGTTATGAATAGCGTTCTTGTAAGACCATTACTTTCCAAAACTCCTTATGAGTTGTGGAACAACAAAAAGCCCAATGTTTCATACTTCAAAGTTTTTGGGTGTAAATGTTTTATTCTGAATAAAAAAGATACCTTAGGAAAGTTTGATGCAAAATCCGATGATGAAAATTTTCTTGGTTATTCTTCTATTTCAAAGGCTTTTTATATCTTTAATAAAAGAACTTTAGTTATAGAATAATCTATTCATGTTGTTTTTAATGAAATTTCCGAAGTTAAGATAACTAATTTTGATGATGATCTTAATTTTGATACTTTGAACTTAAATGAATCTCTTTCTCTTTCTAGCAACTTGGATGCATCTTCTTCCGGACCTTCTTTACCGAAGGAATAGAAGTATGTAGATGCTTATCCTAAGGAGCTAATTATAGGAGACACATCGAAAGGGGTTCAAACTCATTCTTCTCTTAAGAATTTTTGTGCAAACGCCGCTTTTCTCTCCCAAATTGAACTTAAATGCATTAACAAGGCCTTGAAAGATAATTCATAGGTCATCGCAATGCAAGAAGAGTTAAATCAATTTGAGAGAAATGAGGTATGGAAGCTTGTTCCGAGGCCAAATGACCATTTAGTTATTGGTACTAAATGGGTCTTTAAAAACAAGCAAGATGAACTTGGTATCGTGGTTAGAAATAAGGATAGATTAGTGACCAAAGGTTTCAACCAAGAAGAATGTATCGATTATGAAGAGACCTTCACTCCCATGGCACGATTAGAAGCCATAAGGATGCACCTTGCCTATGCTAATAGTAATAATTTTAAGTTATTTCAAATGGATGATAAAAGTGCTTTTCTTAATGGCTTTATTTTCGAAGAAGTTTATGTTGAACAACCTCCCGAATTTGAGAATGATAATCTCTCTAATCATGTGTTTAAATTGACTAAAGCTCTCTATGGATTGAAACAAGCCCTAAGGGCTTGGTATGAGATACTTAGCTCATTTCTTATCAAAAATAATTTCTTGAAAGGCAAGGTTGATACTACATTGTTTATCAAAAATTTTGAAAATAATTTTCTTATTGTTCAAATTTATTTTGATGACATTATTTTCGGTTCCACGAATGAATCTCGTGAATCATTTACTAAAAGTATGAGTCTTGAATTTGAAATGAGTTTGATAGGAGAATTAACTTTCTTTTTAAGCTTACAAATCAAACAACTAAGTAATGGCATTTTTCTTAGTTAAACAAAATATGCTTTAGATTTGCTAAAAAGGTTAAATATGGATAGCTCAAAGGCTATCAATACTCCCATGAGTACCTCCACTAAGTTAGAAATTGATGAAAGTGGAGAAAGCTTTGATCAAAAAGTTTATAGGGGTATAATAGAAAGTTTACTATACCTTATTGTAACTAGACCAGATATCATGTTTAGTATAGGTCTTTGTGCTAGGTTTCAATCTAATCCTAAGATATCTCATCTTAAAGCAGTTAAGAGAATTCTTAGATATCTTAAAGGTACCACTAATCTAGGATTATGGTATCCAAAATCCGAGAACTTTGAACTAATTGCATATGCTGATGCGGATTTTGCTGGATGTATATTAGAGAGAAAAAGCACATCCGGAATATGTCAATTTTTAGGATATGTACTTGTTTCTTGGTCTTCCAAGAAACAAAACTCGGTTGCACTATCTACAACAGAAGGTGAGTACATTGTAGCTAGTGCATGTTATGCACAAGTTGTGTGGATGAAAAATACTTTAGAGGATTATAAGATTCATCTTAAAAACATTCCTATAAAATGTGATAACACAAGTGCAATATGTTTAACAAAAAATCTCATTCAACACTCTAGAATAAGACATATTGATATTATGCATCACTTTATACGGGATCATGTCAATAATAATGATATAATCTTAGAATTTATTGATATAAAACATCAATTAGCTGATATTTTTACAAAACCTTTAAGTGAAGAACAATATGATTTTATTAGAAGAGAATTAGGAATGTTAATTTGTCCAAATGCATGAATTTGATGTATATCTTTTTCGGACTATCTTTATGAATGAAGCTTTTAGAAGTTTATGCCATATCAAGTTTATTCCATATCCTTGCTCCATCACATAATGACGTTTGATACACGGAATTCATTGACAAATGTATCTCTCATGCATTTCACTCTTATGAAAAATTTTTTAAGGGAAATGGATTTGATGTGATGCTTCTCTTATTATGAAGGTTTATTCATGGAATTTCTTTTATCTTTCATATGATGATTCTTTCATATGAATTCTTTCTTAATGAAGAAAGAATTTTTATGAATTATTGGTGTGAGATGAACACTTGCAAGATTGAGGTTTTGATTTCATATGAATATCTTGAAAATTGAAGCATGATTTAATGAAACTATTTTATCGTTTTTGACTTGATTCAAATAATTTCACAAAGTTAGTTCTTAATGGATTTCCTCCTTTCTTTCCTTCTTCATGCAAAGTTTTGTTAAAAAAAAAAAACCCGGGGAGAAGTTGACAGAAACTATCTCTTTAATATTTATAACTTTTGAATGATACCATGTCATGAATGCTTGAAATATGATTGGTATAAATTTTTTTACAAATTGAAATATGGCAGAAATTTTTACTACACTTACAAATTGAAATGTAGCATGAAATGTGGGCTTGAATTTTTACCACACTTGTATAAATTTTTACAAATTGAAATATCTCCTTTTTGTTGATAACAAAGGGGGAGAAATAATACTAAAATGTGGTAAATTGATGACAAATGTATGTAATGTATTTTATCATAAATACTTAAAATATTAGCTTGATAAATTTCTTTCATTATGATAAGATATCTAGAGCTTAACTTGTTATTTTACAATTGATATCTTACTATAGAATGATGAATTGCTATCTTTGTCATCTTTCATATTTGAAATATCATACTTGGATGTCATGCCTTGACATTATTTTGAGAAATGATAGATTATGATGTGTGTATTGATAAGTTTAAATGAACTTAACTTATCAGTTTGATACTTGAATTCAAAGGTCTTAAATTCAAGAATGTCTTTTCTCAAGTATGGCATATAGATAGGGGGAGTTAAGGTTAACTCCATCATCAATTGATTGTCATCATCAAAAAGGGGGAGATTGTTGACTCTCGGATTTTGATGATAAAGTCAATTGTAATTTGTTTGATCTAATCTATATGTTGAGAAAAGTGTGCAGGATTAACTATGATAGCAGTAAGACATAAAGCAGGTGTTGTGCTAGAGTCACGATCAACATCACGTTGGGAGTTCGAGAGTTAGCCGGAAGTCCAAACGTTTGTCGGAAGTTCGGCCGGAACCAACCAAGAAGTCCAGGAGCTTACCAAAGAAACTCATCGGAGCTCGCTAAGAAGATCATCGTAAAGTCCGGGAGCTTGCCGGGAGTTCGCCGGAGCATTGCCGAGAGTTCATCGGATGTTCACTGGAAGTACGTCGGAAGCTTGTCGGAAGGGCAATTGACGTATCGGAACAAGAAATGCTATGATCATGTCTTAATTATCATAGTAAATTAAGTTACGATTGTGAGGTAATCCCACTAACTTAATTACGGGCCAATTGGGCCCTTAATAGGGCTAATTTGGGCCAGATTGAGTAGCCCAATCAGCCCTTGAAAACATGGCCGGCGGTGGCACCGCTTAGAAGACCCTATCTCCCAGATGGTCTGGGCGGTGGTACTGCCAGCAGTTATTGCTGCCAACAATGGTACCGCCAGAGCCCGGTGTCCGAGCTTTGTCAAGTAATGATATCGCCTAGAGTGAGCGATAGTACTGTCTAGTGTCAGACTGCAGGCGGTAGTACCGCCCAGTAATGATGGTGGTACCGCTAGTACCCCAGAAATCCAGGATGAGATACTTTTTGGCTCCATTTTTGAAGTCATTAGGGCCTATAAAAAATCCACCCTTTTTTGTATTAAAGGATACGAAAGTTATTGACAACCTTGAGTTCTTGAGTCTTAAAGTGTTGTAAAAGTGAAGAGTTCTCCTCCTTTATCTCTTAGCCTTGTAACCATCCAAGAAAGAGGAGTGAGACTTGTAAGGGTTATCTCCTAAACCCAGCAAAAGGAGATAGAGCTGTAAAAGGTGGTTGGCCTTCGCTTATTGAAGGAAGTGTTAGGAAAAGAGTCGGCACTAAGAGGGGGGGGTGAATTAGTGTAGTAGTAAAATAACGTCGGTTTAAGTGATTAGTGTAGTTAAAGTAAATTGCACAATTGAAAAACAAACCAGGTTTATAGTGATTCGGTCGTCATGACCTACATCTTCTCCACCGATTCCTCTTCCACCAAGGCCACCGACATCTACTATCGATCTTCCTTTAATAGGCAAAGATTAACCTCCTTCTTACCACCCTCTTCTCATTTTCACGGGTTTAGGAGACAACCCTTACCAGCACTCACACCTCTCTTAAACAGAATTCTAGACTTAGAGTAGAGGGGATTTCTCAAGGGATTACAACAACGTTTTCTCACTTTTAAATTCTTTGTGCTTGTATATCTTAACAAGGGATGAGAGAGGTATTTATAGGCCTTAAGTTAATTCAAACTTGGAGCCTAAAAACATCTCATCTTAGGTCTCCTGGGTATGGACGGTACCACCGCCTGTGCTGAGCAGTACCACTGCTAGTGTCAGTTTAACACTAATACTGCACTAGGCGGTACCACCACCCAGACTAGTGGTACCATCGCCTGGGAGGCTATGCTAGGCTGTACCATCGCTTGCAGCCTCTCAGAGGCTGTCTGAGTGGTACCACCGCCTGACACAGTCTCGGAGACTATGCCATGGCGGTGTCACCTCTTGGGTCACTATTTGGTCCTTTCATTGGGTCCAACATAGTCCTTACATGGGCCTAATTGGCCCCTAATTGGGTTGGCCCAAATCCAATCCCAATAATGTGCTAACTACGAATTCTAAGATATACTTAAACTAAATAAGTCCGTAAGTTTAGTTTCTTCCGGCGATCTTCCGACGAACTTTCGATGATCTCTCGGCAATGTTCTAGTGGACTCTCGGCAAGCTCCTGGACTTTATGACAATCTTCTTGGTGAGTTCCGATGAGCTTCTTTGGCAAGCTCCAAGACTTCTCGGTTGGTTCCGGCAGAACTTTCGACGAACGTCTGGACTTCCGACGAACTCTCGAACTCCCAAAGAAATCACGTTTTTGACTCTGAAACTTTATTTTGCTTTATGCCTTGCTATCATAGTTAATCCTGCACATGTAAAAACATACTTCGATCTAGACAATTATTACTAAGCTTGAATCATGCTGTTCGACATGTCATTGGTCTATCGACGCTTTGTTTGATTCTTTGACGCATCATTCTCTCTTGTGGCCTATTGCCCAATCGTCCAGTTGACTCTATAACTCTAATATCTTTGGTGTAATATCCACTCTTCTTGGCCCGATGCCCGAATCTATGGCCTAAAGCCTTCTGTCAATATGTCGATCGTTCCTCCGGCTCGATGTCCAATCTTTTGACATGTTTTCCTCTGGCCCAACATGATTCTTCCTACTTTAATTATCTCATCCTCATCGAAGCATCCCACATCATTCAAAAAATAGATCAAATTATAAACACTCATCAATTGGTTTCATCATCAAAATCCAAGATTCAACAATCTCCCCCATTTTGATGATGACAACCAATTGATGACGGAGTTAATCTTAACTCCTGGAGTTTAAACAAACTCCCTCTATCAATATGCCATATTGATAGAACTCTTGGATTTAAAAATCTAAGCAACATGTTATCATAAAACTTATGCATAACATCAACATACTTCTTCCCCTTTGTCATCAACAAAAAGAAGAAGTACAATTTGTAAAGTGTTTTAGACATAAGTTCAAATTGTTGCATAATAAATATAATCTCCATTTTTATCATCATGTAAGCTAGCAATAATTAAAGATGTGTAAGTTTAGCATGTTTGTATTTCTTGAGATAATAACTTTTTGCTTCTCTTTAGATTACAAGCTAGCAATTTTTACGATGTTCAAGAAAGCAACTCTTCTTGAAATATGCAAGTTTGTAATTTTTGCTAGATGTGCATGTTAGCACTTCTTTCTCCATGCAATTTGCAAGTTAGCAAATTTTTGCTTCATTTGCAATGTTTGAGCTAGCAATATTTCTCCCCCTTTGTCATTGTCAAAAAGAAGGGAAGAATACAATATTTATAATTATTTTCCCTTTACAACAATTTCCAAATCATGACAAAGGTAAAGTATCAATTTTATTTGTGCATCATTATATTTTCAATTTACAGCATGCACAATTTAAAACTTTATATGCCATTTTTCATGCATAATACAAAAAAAAAATCAATAATCATTATGAGCATATCATACATGATACTAAGACATTAAAATTTTTAAGCATTTATCAATATTTTGATCATGATACCAAACATTCATCATTTAAAGCATTCATGATACCAAATATTAAATCAATATTTTAAAGTGCTTATCACCTCATGATTGTTGGTACCAAACATTCAACTTCAAATAATCAAGATCATCAAAATCATTTGCAAGAGATTCAAAATGAAATAAATAAATTTATCGATCTCTTGAAATGCTAGTGATTTCTTTTCTCCCCTTTTATCATTGTAAATAAGAATGAAAAAGAGGGAAATAATACATAACAAAACTCAAGTCATAAATTATCAAGATGTCAAGTAGTATATTATGGTTAATTTGAATACATCCTTTTTAGTGAATACCAAGAATAATCATAATATGAAAAATCTTGATTCATAGAAAAATCTCATATATCGAATATCGAGAAATCAAGATGATGATTCATAAAAAAGATATCACAAGTTATAATCAAGAGAAAAATCATCATTCATTTTCAATTCAATCAATTTGTCAAAATAACATTTCTTGGGTATACATGATATCAAAACATGGTTTCAAATCTTTAATATATAACATGCATAATTTCAAACCATTACAAACCATTATCAAGGTCATAGTTTGTTTGCATAAGTCTCTTCTTTAGTAAATAATAAAAAGAAATAATCGAAGATAGAAAATTTTTTATTCTCATAAAAGATAGCTCAAGTAGAGAAATAAAAAAGAAAGCTCATGATTCGGTTGAAAATTTTTCATTCAAATTCAAATCATCAAAATCACTTTTCAGAAAATTCAATGAAGGCAATGTAAATAGATTCACATGATTCATGCATAATGTCTCAATTTTTCATGAATGCAACAAGACATTATTTATTTCAACAAATCTCTTCTTTTATAAATGGATAAAAGAAACATAGGAGATCAAATGATATAATATCTTAATTTATGCATAAGAAATCTTTAGTTATAAATCTCGACTCAAATTCAAATTGTAAAATCAAAATTATTTTCAAGAGATTCATAAAAGTGATACAAATAGATTCATTAATCTCCTTTTTGGAAAACTCGATAAAGTAGGAAAAAAGAATCTTTCAAGGAGAAACCTATCCTCTTTTTAGTTGTTTCAATTCATATGATTTATTTTATTTATGCCAAATAAATACATGCATTAATGTTTAAAACCGAAAGTACAAGATTTATTACTTCAAAGATCAATAAGACATAAATCACAAAAATCATCATGCATCATTTCCAAATCTTATGCATAGTATAAAATCACCAAGCATGGTACCAAAGCTTTTAATATTTTCATTACATAATTATATCATTATGCATCACTGAAATTGATTTCATCAAACATAAAGCATTTTTCATCAAGATCATTTTATTTGTTGCAGTCATGTATTTTTCTTTTTAGGTGAATCTAACTTTTCATGCTTAGTTTTCCATACAAAAGCCATGTATCATCATTTATAATCGGAAGGCAATATGAAAATCATTAAGATACAAATTATTACATCATTAAAAACATACATAGGATTTATCTTAAGCATTAGATTTAAGTCTAACATTTTGTTCTTTTATCATAAAGCATGCAATTTTCATGATTATTTTTAAAATCACTAGAAAGGTAAGCATAATCCAATTTTGTATTTTTATTACTTCATATGCAATTCAATATATATATATATATATATATATATATATATATATATAATTTTCTTAAACTAAAAAATAATTCATGAAAAGCATTATGTAATTTCGAAATAAACTAAGGGCATTTTGATTACCTCATCGTCGAAAGCTGTTAAGGAGTAGTTTGTCACCTTGCCTTTGTTGATTTTCTCCTCATCTTCGGAGGAGCTCGATTCATCTCAAAGTGCTTCCCTCTTCTTGCATTCATAGCAAGTAGTTGCATTCTTTTTGTTCTTTAATTTTTGTTTCATGAATTTTTTAAATTTCATAGTGAGGAGTTCAAGTTCACCATCACTTGAGCTTATACTCAAGTGGTCTTTGATTATTCTAAATCCAAAATCCTTCTTGTTATTTGGAACGTGGTTCTCATGTTCGTCAAGTGTCACATTAGTCATTTTATAGGTCATTAAAGACCCAATTAGTTCTTCGAGAGGAAAATAGTTCAAGTTTTTTGATTCTTGAATAGACGTTACTTTTGAATCCTAATTTTTAGAAAGTGATCGTAAAACTTTACTAACAAGTTCAAAATTCAAAAAATTTTTACCAAGAGCTTTTAAACCATTGACGACATCCGTAAAACGGGTGTATATGTCAACAACGATTTCGCTTGGCTTCAATCGAAAGAGTTCAAAATTATGCATCAAAAGGTTTATCTTAGAATCTTCTACTATATTAAGATACACATTATTACATCATTAAAAACATACATAGGATTTATCTTAAGCATTAGATTTAAGTCTAACATTTTGTTTTTTTATCATAAGGCATGCAATTTTCATGATTACTTTTAAAATCACTAGAAAGGTAAGCATAATCCAATTTTGTGTTTTCATTACTTCATACGCAATTCAATATATATATATAATAATATATATATATAATTTTCTTAAACTAAAAAATAATTCATAAAAAGCATTATGTAATTTTGAAATAAACTAAGGGCATTTTGATTACCTCATCGTCGAAAGCTGTTAAGGAGTAGTTTGTCACCTCACCTTTGTTGATTTTCTCCTCATCTTCGGAGAAGCTCGATTCATCCCAAAGTGCTTCCCTCTTCTTGCATTCATAGCAAGTAGTTGCATTCTTTTTGTTCTTTAATTTTTGTTTCATGAACTTTTTAAATTTCATAGTGAGGAGTTCAAGTTCACCATCACTTGAGCTTATGCTCGAGTGGTCTTCAATTGTTCTAAATCCCAAATCCTTCCTATTCTTTGAAAGGTGGTTCTCATGTTCGTCAAGTACCACATTAGTCATTTTATAGGTCATTAAAGACTCAATTAGTTCTTCGAAAAGAAAATAGTTCAAGTTTTTTTATTCTTGAATAGCCGTTGCTTTTAAATCCTAATTTTAGAAAGTGATCATAAAACTTAACTAATAAGTTTAAAATTCAAAAAAGTTTTACCAAGATCTTTTAAACCATTGACGACATCCGTAAAACCGGTGTATATGTCAACAACGATTTCGCTTGGCTTCATTCGAAAGAGTTTAAAATCATGCATCAAAAGGTTTATCTTAGAATTTTCTACTCTATTAGTGCCTTCGTGTGTGATTTTGAGAGTGTGCCATATATCGAAAGCCGTTTCACACATAGAAATTCGATTAAACTCAGTTTTATCTAAGGTGCAAAATAAAGCATTCATAGCTCTAGCATTTAGAGAAATAGTCTTCTTCTCCAAATCATTCTAATGGTTCATTGGAAGAGAAGACTTTTAAAAACCGTTTTCAATAATATTCCATAAATTTAAATTCAATGAAAGCAAGAAAACTCTCATTCAAGCTTTCCAATATATGTAGTCCGTCCCATTGAATAAGGGAGGACGAATGAGAGAGTAACCATTTTAAAAGCCAAAAAGAGTCATTTCTCTTGGGTGTTAAACCAAATGAGAAATCATGAGGCTCTGATATCAATTGTTAGGAAAAGAGTTGATACTAAGATGGGGGATGAATTAGTGTAGCGGTAAAATAACGTCGGTTTAAGACTTCATTTCGATTAAATCCGTTTCTGACAAAAAATCATTTCGTAAAGGTAATAGCTTGAAAGAATACGGAAGAGCATAGTGGATGTAAAGCAAGTAAGTTTGCAGTTAAAGTAAATTACACAATTGAAAAGCAAACCAGATTTATAGTGGTTCGGTCGTCATGACCTACATCCACTCCACCGATTTCTCTTCCGTCGAGGCCACCGGCATCCACTATCGATCTTCCTTTGATAGGCGAAGATCAACCTCCTTCTTACACCCCTCTTCTCCTTTTCACGGGTTTAGGAGATAACCCTTACAAGCACTCACTCCTCTCTTAAATAGAATTCTAGACTTAGAGTAGAGGAGGGAATTTTTCAAGGGATTGCAATAGCGTTTTCTCACTTTTAAATTCTCTGTACTTATATATCTTAACCAGGGATGAGAGGAGTATTTATAGGTCTCAAGTTGATTCAAACTTGAAGCCTAAAAATATCTCATCTCGGGTCTCCGGTGTACGGGCGGTACCACCGCTAGTGTTAGTCTGACACTATCACTACATTATGTGGTACCATCGCCTAGACTAGCGGTACCACCGCTTGGCATCCAGCCACTAGGTGGTACCACCACCCAGACTAGCGATACTACCGCTTGGGAGGTTGTGCTGGACAGTACCACCGCTTGCAGCCACTTGGAGGCTATGTCTAGGTGACGATACCACCACTTGACATAGTCTCGGAGACTGTGCCATGACGGTGTCACCTCTTGGGTCACTGTTTGGTCCTTTCATTGGGCCCAGCATAGTCCTTACATGGGCCCAACTAGACCCTAATTGGGTTGGCCCAAATCCAATCCTAATTATGTGCTAACTATGAATTCTAAGACATACTTAAGCTAAACAAGTCCATAAGTTTAGTTTCTTCCAGTGAGCTTCTAGCGATCTTCCGGTGAACTTTCGATGATCTCTCGGCAATGTTCCAGCGGACTCCTGGCAAGCTCCTGAACTTCATGATAATCTTCTTGGTGAGTTCCGATAATCTTCTTTAGCAAGCTCCAGGACTTCTCGGTTGGTTCCGACAGAACTTCCGACGAACGTTTGGACTTCCGACGAACTCTCGAACTCCCAACAAAATCACGTTCTTGACTCTGAAACTTCATTTTGCTTTATGCCTTACTATTGTAGTTAATCTTGCACATGTAAAATTACACTTCGATCTAGACAATTATTACTAAGTTTGAATCATGTTGTCCGGCATGTCATTGGTTCATCGATGCTTCGTCCGATTCTTCGACGCTTCGTCCTCTCTTGCAGCCTATTACCCAATCGTCTAGTGGACTCTGTAACTCCGATATCCTTAGTGCAATATCCACTCTTCTTGGCCCGATGCTCGAATCTATGGCCCGAAGCCTTCTATCGATATGTCGACCGTTCCTTTGGCTCGACGTCCAATCTTCTTACATGTTTTCCTTCGGCCCAACATGATTCTTTCTGCTTTAATTGTCTCATCCTAATCGAAGCATCCTGCGTCACTCAAAACGCAGATCAAATTATAAACACTCATCAATTGGTTTCATCATCAAAATCCGAGATTCAACAAGAAGGCCTCTAGTGGATGCTGGAGACCTCATCAGAGGAGAATTCCGAAAGTGGATATAGGTCACATTGACCGAACCACTCTAAATTCCGATTTGCTTTTCATTTGTGCAATTTACATTATTATAAATCTCCTTAATCCTCTCTTGCACTTTTACGAAATCTTTCAAGTTCATAAACTCTCTGAAACGGATTGAATTGAAATCATTTTCGTCGGAATCAGTTTTAATCGAAATGAACATTTTTTTGAAATAGGGAAAGTTTTTTGTCGCACTAATTCACCCCCCCCTCTTAGTGCTGCTCTTGATCCTAACAACACCATGGTTGGTTGACTCACTTGAGGCCATGGTGATTTGGAGGCTAAATAGGACGGGAATCAAAAGGAGTTGTGATTGGCAAGAGTTGTCTACCTTTATGAGCTTAGCATAATTGGTCGAGTTACTTGAGGTTAAGATGCTAATTGGATCCCAATCCCCACTAAAGATCTACCGGGGGTCTTCAATTCACATACCGGTGGGAGTTGTGTGATTTGCGAGAAAATAATGGGAGTATATTAAGATAGAAGTCCTTATCTTTATTTATTTTTTTCTATAAAATTTGCATGTTATTTATTTCTACTATATCTTTATTTTCAAAAATATGTCGCATTCAAATCTCTTATATGGCATACTTGATGTCAACCGTCTTACTAGTCCAAATTACACTAATTGGCTCTGCAACCTGAGAATCATTCTCACGGCGAAGAAAATTGCATATGTCCTTGATACAGTAATGCCTACGCCCGAGGAAGGGACAAGCGAGAATGAGATCACTCGCTACGTGAAGTACATAGACAATTCCACTCTTGCTCAGTGTTATATGTTGGGCTCTATGACTCTTGAGTTACAAAGACAATATGAAAACATGGATAACAGACCTATTCTCCTGCATCTCCATAAATTGTTTGAGGAATACGAAAGGACTTAGTGATATGAGATATCCAAGTGTCTCTTCCATGCTAGGATGATCGAGGGGACACCAATTCAGAATCATGTCCTTAAGATGATTGAGTGGATAGAGAAACTTGTAAGTCTAGGAATGGTCCGAGAGGATAACCTGTGTGCGGATCTTATGCTTCAGTTCATACTAGATTCTTTTTCACTGTTCATAATGAATTTTAATATGAATAAGCTTAAAGTGACTCGTCCTGAGCTCCTTAATATGTTAAGGGAGGTAGAGAGCATCATCAAGAAAGATAAGCCAATTCTCTATGCTGGTGAGACCAGAAAGAAAAGGAAGACAGAAAAGTCCCTCAAGAAGGGCAAGGGTAGATCGGGTAAAGCAAAGGTTGCTAAGAAAGACCCAATAAAGGATAAAGGCTGGTGCTTCCATTGCAGTAAAGATTGGCACTAGAAGAGGAACTACAAAAAGTACCTTGTAGAGAGGATAAAACAGAAGCATGGAGAAGCTTCTGATACATTCATGATCAATCTCCATTTATCAGAATCTTATGATAACACATGAGCATTGGATATCGATAGTGTTTATCACATCTGTAATTCGTTATAGGTTCTGATAGGACCTAGAAGATTGGCAAGAGGCGAGATGGACCTCAAGATGGACAATAGAGTAAAAGTTACTATAGTGACCGTTGGCGAGGTCACTCTACATCTACCTAGTGGAGCTATTATTGCATTAGATGTATGTTATTTTATTCCTTCTATTATCAAAAACATTATCTCCATTTCATGTTTGACAGTTAGTGGATATAAATTAGTTTTGTAGAACAATGGTTGTTTAATATTATTAGATGATGAGATCATCATGAAAGGAACATTACATAATGGTTTGTTTATGCTAGATACTGCTCCATTGTAGGCTAGGTCATATCCATGAGGGAAGGATTAAAAAATTACTAAAGGATGGATTGACATGCCCCCCGAATTATCGTATTCAAGAGGTATGACCCTATCTTAAATAAATAATATTAAAATTTTAATCAACAATAATCCATTCTAGGTTCCAAACACATATTTGAGGACACTGAGAAAATATTCAAGTCATTCACATCCATAATTCCACAATTCATAAAACCTATGCAATTTAAATTCATATACCACATCACTCGATGAATCATAAAATCTGAAACCAACTCATCAAGACAAGAACTACCTCATAAATCCACAAGTATGAGATTCTATACAATCACAAAAACCAATATTTACCACATGTTCATATCATTATACAAATTTACTTAACACTCCAAAATCGTAAACATGACAGGTTCTTTAAACTTTTACAAAACTCATAAGTTCATATTTACCATCAACATTATATTAGACACCAAGTGTACTTATACAATAAAAATATATCATCTACAAAAGGTTTGCCCAAAGTCTTCTAGCTTTCTATAGCCTCAGCCCGATTTAAACATTCTAGTGAGCGATAAGCTATCCTAAAAAAATTATATAGCAACAAAGTGAACATATAGAGCTCAGCAAGCGACTAATATATCTATGGCGAAAGAGGATAGTTTTCAAACAAATAAGGTACCAAATACAAGGCAAGGATACAAGAGTTTATAGATAGCCACTCAATGAATGCAGAATTATAATTTTATTTCATTCGAAGTATGTTTTGTTTATAACAAGGGAGTAAATACTAATTAGAGCAAATCATTGATGTAAGGAGCATTTTGGGGCATATCAATGGCGTATGAAATGTTTCAGAATATATCAATGGTATAAGAAACATTTTGGATCATATCAATGGTGGATGAAATATTTCGGAGCATATCAATGGCATTTGAAATGTTTTAGAATATATCAATGGCATATAAAACATTTCAGAGCATATCAATAGCGGATGAAATATTTTGGAACATATCAATGGCGTATGAAATGGTTTGGAACATATCAATGACATATGAAGTATTTTGGAGCATATTAATGGTGGATGAAACAATTTAGAACATATCAATGGCGGATGAAATGCTTCGGAATATATTAATGGTATATGAAGCATTTCAGAGTATATCAATGATATAGGAAGCATCTCAGAGCATATAATTGGTGTATGATGCAAGTTATAGGTGCCTAGCAATAAAATCACGTGAGTGATGACACGTGTGACTTGACACGGAATCTTTTTGCTTATTATATTTTGGCATTTATCACTTTATATTGACTATTGTATATATGCATGTATATATGGTGATGTCCTTGGATCTGTACAATGGGAATCGAATTGCGATAGATCACGATAATGAGACCGATTTTCCTTTAAACATAGATCCTAAATAATCTCGGTCATAGGTTACTCAAGAGGGACATCGAGATAACTGGACAGAATGGTATGCTATATACCTGTCCATATGATGGATGTAGTTGGTCTCATAGCTGCTTATTTGGGGACACTAGGGATACAATACAAGTGCTCATTAGAGAATGAGTTCACCGATTGATCCGCTTACGAAATGCTGGATGGTTGATGATGCCTTATTGTTAAACAGCGATTCGTAGTCCCAGTGGTATATTTGGTCCTTAGACTTGAGACACCAAGGATGTCCTATATGAGTGCTCCATTCTTTAATATCAGACTTATAGGTTTGGATGTCCTAGATCTAGTATAATCGATCATTGGGAGTGGTAGTCAACTTTACAAGGGTTCTTGAGTGTCGATAGAGGATCATCCACTCTGGTGTCATAAGAGAAATATCTTATATATTTTGCTCAGACAAATCCTTGGCCAGGGTCATTTGGATTAAGAGAGAAAGAGTTCTCCGGGAGAATCTGATTAGAGCGAGACTCGAGTAGAAACCGTATGGGTTTGACAGCACCATACCTAGTATACTGTCTCTGGGATATTAGATGGATGAGGGACTATAGGTATACCATAATTGAGGACAGACAGGTCCAATAGATTGGATTCCCCTATATCGTCTAGGGACTGTGGCATAATGGCTTAGTATGTCCATAATCGATGAGTCGAGTGAATTATTATGGAGATAATAATTCACTGAGCTAGAAAGAGTTATGACAAGTATGACTCACGACTAGCTTGATATTAAGCCTAGAGGGTCACACACATATGGTAGGCATTACAATAAGTAGAAGTTCGGATATGAGATATCCGTCGGAGCCCCTATCTTATTGGATATCCAATAAGCTCCTGAATTATTGAATCCTATGGATGAGATCTAATAAGAGCCTATAAGAGATTATTAGATAGAGATTCACTAATCTAAGAGGCTTAGGTAGTTGGATGGAGATCCAATACCCAATATGTGAGGATCCATTAGGTTTAAGTTGATAGGGGACCTCTATAAATAGGAGGGATTCAGTGGTTCATAGGCCAGAGCCTTTGCTTGTCTTTTCTATTCTCCTTCCCCTCTCCACCTCAGAGCAGGCCTGGAGTTTTAAGGAGCATCATCACAACCCTACTATGTGGATCACTACTAGAGAGGAGGGCACTTAACCTCCATCACCCTCGCCTAGAGATCTGTAGGGACACAGCGATATATGATCTCCTTAGGTAACATAATATATTCTATACGTAGTTTTAAGTTTCAAGAATTTTTGTGCACCAATATGTTGAATCTAAGATTTTGATGATGAAATCAATTGGTAAATTATTTAATCTATTCTATGTATTGATATAAGTGTGCAGGACTAACTATGATAGCAGTAAGGCGTAAAGCAGATGATGAGCTGGAGTCAAAGATTCGAACGATATACCGGGAGCTCGCTAAGAGTTCATCTTGAGATTACCGGAAGCACGCTGGAAGACTCGCCGAAAGCTCGTTGGGAGATCATCGGAAGCACGCTGGAAGACTAGCCGAGAGTTTGTCAGGAGTTCACCGGAAGCACGCCGGAAGACTCGTCGAGAAGTTCGCCGAAAGAGAAATCGACGTACCGGACTAATTGCTTTTAGAATCATAAATTAAGTTAGGATTGGGAGGTAATCCCACTAACTTAATTAGGGGCTAACTAGGCCCTTAACAGGGTTGAATTGGGCCAGATTGAAATAGCCCATTCAACACCTAAAATCATAGCTGGCGGTGGCACCGCCTGGTGACCTATACTCCCACGTGGTCTGGGCGGTGGTACCTCATAGTATCAAACTGAGCGATGGTACCTCATAGTATCAAACTGAGCGATGGTACCTCATAGTATCAAACTGAGCGATGGTACCTCATAGTATCAAACTGAGCGATGGTACCTCATAGTATCAAACTGAGCGATGGTACCTCATAGTATCAAACTGAGCGATGGTACCTCATAGTATCAAACTGAGCGATGGTACCTCATAGTATCAAACTGAGCGATGGTACCTCATAGTATCAAACTGAGCGATGGTACCTCATAGTATCAAACTGAGCGATGGTACCTCATAGTATCAAACTGAGCGATGGTACCTCATAGTATCAAACTGAGCGATGGTACCTCATAGTATCAAACTGAGCGATGGTACCTCATAGTATCAAACTGAGCGATGGTACCTCATAGTATCAAACTGAGCGATGGTACCTCATAGTATCAAACTGAGCGATGGTACCTCATAGTATCAAACTGAGCGATGGTACCTCATAGTATCAAACTGAGCGATGGTACCTCATAGTATCAAACTGAGCGATGGTACCTCATAGTATCAAACTGAGCGATGGTACCTCATAGTATCAAACTGAGCGATGGTACCTCATAGTATCAAACTGAGCGATGGTACCTCATAGTATCAAACTGAGCGATGGTACCTCATAGTATCAAACTGAGCGATGGTACCTCATAGTATCAAACTGAGCGATGGTACCTCATAGTATCAAACTGAGCGATGGTACCTCATAGTATCAAACTGAGCGATGGTACCTCATAGTATCAAACTGAGCGATGGTACCTCATAGTATCAAACTGAGCGATGGTACCTCATAGTATCAAACTGAGCGATGGTACCTCATAGTATCAAACTGAGCGATGGTACCTCATAGTATCAAACTGAGCGATGGTACCTCATAGTATCAAACTGAGCGATGGTACCTCATAGTATCAAACTGAGCGATGGTACCTCATAGTATCAAACTGAGCGATGGTACCTCATAGTATCAAACTGAGCGATGGTACCTCATAGTATCAAACTGAGCGATGGTACCTCATAGTATCAAACTGAGCGATGGTACCTCATAGTATCAAACTGAGCGATGGTACCTCATAGTATCAAACTGAGCGATGGTACCTCATAGTATCAAACTGAGCGATGGTACCTCATAGTATCAAACTGAGCGATGGTACCTCATAGTATCAAACTGAGCGATGGTACCTCATAGTATCAAACTGAGCGATGGTACCTCATAGTATCAAACTGAGCGATGGTACCTCATAGTATCAAACTGAGCGATGGTACCTCATAGTATCAAACTGAGCGATGGTACCTCATAGTATCAAACTGAGCGATGGTACCTCATAGTATCAAACTGAGCGATGGTACCTCATAGTATCAAACTGAGCGATGGTACCTCATAGTATCAAACTGAGCGATGGTACCTCATAGTATCAAACTGAGCGATGGTACCTCATAGTATCAAACTGAGCGATGGTACCTCATAGTATCAATAGTATCAACTGAGCGATGGTACCTCATAGTATCAAACTGCCGGTGGTAGTATCGCCTAGTAATGATGGTGGTACCGCCAGTCCGAAAATCCGGGATGAGATACTTTTAGCTCAATTTTTTTTTTGAAGCCATTGGGGCTTATAAATACTCCACCTTTTTCTACATGAAAGGGTACCTAAGTGTGATTATAATCTTGAATCTTTGGGGTGTAAAAGTGCTAGAGTTTTCCTTCTCCCTCTCTTAGCTTTGTAACCATTCAAGAAAGAGGAGTAAGGCTTGTAAGGGTTATCTCCTAAACCCGACAAAAGGAGAAAGTGCTGTAAAAGGTGGTTGGTCTTCGCCTATTGAAGGAAGGCCATTAGTGGACGCTAGTGACCTCGATGGAGGAGGAATCCGAAAGTGGATGTAGGTCTTATTGATCAAACCTCTCTAAATTCTAGTTTGCTTTTCCTTTTGTGTAATTTACTTTACTGCAAACCTCCTTGAGCTTCTTCTTACACTCTTACGAAAGTTTTAAGTTCAACATCTTTCCGAAACGATTTAAATCAAAACGAACTTTACAAGAAATCGAAGAATTTTTCGCTGCACCAATTCAGCCCCCCCCAGCGCCGCTCTTGATCCTAACAATTAGTATCAGAGCGAGGTTCACTCTCATTTGGTTTAAAACCTAAGAGAGATGACATTTGTTAGCACCCAAGAGGGTTATTCAATTATACTTTCACCCATGTTTAATGAGACGGATTACACATATTGGAAGACTAGAATGAAGATCTTCCTAATTTCAATGGATTTCGAATTATAGAATTTTATAGAAAATGGGTTTCAAAATCTTCTTTTCCAATGAACAATTGGAATGAGTTGGAAAAGAAGACTTTCACCTTAAACGCCAAGGCTATGAATGCCTTGTTTTGTGCTTTAGATAAATACGAGTTCAATCGTGTATCTATTTGTGAATCGGCTTTTAATATTTGGCATACACTCGAAGTGACTCATGAAGGCACCGGTAGAGTGAAGGAGTAAAAAAATAATCTTTTAGTGTACACTTATGAGTTGTTTCGGATGAAACCGAGTAAGACCATTGGAGACATGTACACCCGATTTACAAACGTTGTCAATGGTCTAAAAGGACTTGGTAAAAGTTTCTTGGATTTTGAACTTGTTAATAAAATCTTAAGATCCCTTCCAAAGAGTTGGGACCCTAAAGTAACGGTCATTCAAGAGGCCAAAGATTTAAATAATTTTTCTCTCGAAAAACTAATTGGGACACTAATAACCTATGAGATGACTTGTAAAGCTCATGAAGAGCTTGAGATACCCTTCCAAAGAATAAGAAGGATATGACACTAAGAGCACAAGAAGGCCACTTGAAAAAAAAATTCAAGTGATGAGGACTTTCATAATAACTTGGCACTCTTGAGAAGAAAGTTCAAAAAATTCATAAAAAGGAATAAATTTAAAAACGACACTAAAAATAAATTTGAACCCAAGAAAGATTAAGTAATATGCTACGAATGCAAGAAGCCGGGACATTACAGGTCCCATAACAAAGAAGAAGCAACCAAAGAAGAAGAAGGCTCGTAAAGGCAACATGAGATGACTCAAGTGCATCCGAAGAAGAGGAGCCAATCAACACCAAGCAAGTTGCTCACTATGCACTAATGACTATTGGAGATAAGGTAACAAGTTCATTAGACACAAATTTATCTTTCGAAGAGCTTTTAAGTGCTTTTCATGAATTGTTTGATGAATGTAAAATCTTCAGTAAAAATTATAACTCTTTGAAAAAGGAACATGCTTCTCTTGTTAGCGATTTTGATAGACTAAAAATTGAGCATGATAATAGTTTAGCTTCTTGGACAAAATGCCATGAAGTAGAAACACTTAGAAAGGAAAACTTGCTACTCAAAGAAATCTTAGAAAAGTTTAAGGTTAATAGCAAGTCCTTGAATATGATCATTGCCAACAAGAGTCACGTTTATAGGAGAGGCAGAATCGGATTTGTATCTCTCACCAAAATCCGACCACCTTTGTTAAAGGCCCTACCTTGCATGTATCACCTAACACCAAATGCAACTTTTGTTGCAAACTTGGACATGTTACGTACAAATGTCCATTTAAGAAATATAGTCCACATAAATTGATTTGAGTTCCTAAGAGAACCTTAAATGACCCAATGCAACATGATAAGCTTTGTAGATCGATTTTTGAGGCACCCAAGGTCAAATAGGTACCTAAAAATCATCCTTTTTTTGTAGAAAAATGTACAATCACAAGCTAGGAGCAAGAGATGGTACCTTGATAGTATATGCTCAAGGCATATGACTGGAGATCCATCTCAATTCTCTAAGCTCACTAGCCTAGACGAAGGATATGTTACATTCGGAGACAACAACAAGGGTAAAATCATTGGCAAAGGAACCATAGGTAACAAATCCAACATTTTTATTGAAGATGTATTGTTGGTTGATGGCTTAAAGCATAACCTCTTGAGCATTAGTCAATTGTGTGATAAACTATCGCATTAATTATCATTGCAATGAAATGTGTTTTAACGGTTTTGAATGACGATGCTTGGCTTTGGCATAGGAGATTAGGTTATGCTAGCATGAAACTAATCTCTCAAATCTCATCTAAAAGACTTGTAAGAGGAATTCCTCATATTAAGTTTGTTAAAGATAATGTATATGATACATGTCAATTAGAAAAATAAATAAAAGATAGTTTTAAACCAAAGAACCAAATAAGCACCTCTAGACCATTGCAATTGATCCTTATAGACTTGTTTGGACCAATTGCTACATCAAGCTTTGAAGAAGCAACCAAAGAAGAAGCAACCAAAGAAGAAGAAGCAACCAAAGAAGAAGAAGCAACCAAAGAAGAAGCAACCAAAGAAGAAGAAGCAACCAAAGAAGAAGCAACCAAAGAAGAAGAAGGCTCGTAAAGGCAACATGAGATGACTCAAGTGCATCCGAAGAAGAGGAGCCAATCAACACCAAGCAAGTTGCTCACTATGCACTAATGACTATTGGAGATAAGGTAACAAGTTCATTAGACACAAATTTATCTTTCGAAGAGCTTTTAAGTGCTTTTCATGAATTGTTTGATGAATGTAAAATCTTCAGTAAAAATTATAACTCTTTGAAAAAGGAACATGCTTCTCTTGTTAGCGATTTTGATAGACTAAAAATTGAGCATGATAATAGTTTAGCTTCTTGGACAAAATGCCATGAAGTAGAAACACTTAGAAAGGAAAACTTGCTACTCAAAGAAATCTTAGAAAAGTTTAAGGTTAATAGCAAGTCCTTGAATGCCCACATAAATGATTGCTTTAGGTACTTCTCTAAGTTTTGTAAACTTGTTCAAAACGAAAAAGTTTTTATAATTTCATCAATTCGAAGTGATCACTGTGGTGAATTTCAAAACCATGATTTTCAAGACTTTTGTGAATCTAATGGATACAACCACAACTTCTCTACTATGAGAAATCCTCAACAAAATGGAGTAGTAGAAAGAAAAAATAAAAACTTATAAGAAATTACAAGAACCATGTTAAGCAAACATAGCTTACCCAAATATTTTTGGGTTGAAGCCGTAAATACGACATGCTATATTATGAATAGGGTTCTAGTAAGACCATTACTTTTCAAAACTCTTTATAAGTTATGGAACAATAAAAAGCCCAATATTTCATACTTTAAAGTTTTCAAGTGTAAATATTTTATTCTGAATGAAAAAGATACCTTAGGAAAATTTGATGCAAAATCTGATGAAGGAATTTTTCTTGGCTATTCTTCTATTTCAAAGGTTTTTCGCATCTTTAATAAAAGAACTTTAGTTATAGAAGAATTTATTCGTGTTGTCTTTAATGAAGTTTTCAAAGTTAGGAAAAATGATTTTGATGATGATCTTAATTTTGATACTTTAAATTTAAATGAATCCCTTTATCCTTCTAGCAACTTTGATGCATCTTCTTCTGAAACATCCTTACCTATGGAATGGAAGTTTGTAGATGCTCATTGTTGAATCTCAGATTTTGATAATGAAACCAATTGATGAGTGTTCATGATTTGATCTACGTTTTGTGTGACATAGGATGCTTCGATAAGGATGAGGTAATTAAAGCAGGAAGAATCATATTGGGCCGAAGAAATATGTTAGAAGATTAGACGTCGAGCTAGAGGATTGGTCGATGTATCGACAGAAGGCTTCGGGCCATAGATTCGGGCATTGGACCAAGAAGAGCGGATATTATGCTAAGGATATCGGAGTTGCGGAGTCAATTGACTGATTGGGTAATAGGCCGCAAGAGAGGACGATGCGCCGAAGCGTCAATGGACTAATGGCATGCCGGACAACATGATTCATGCTTAGTATTAATTATCTAGATCAAAGTGTGTTTTTACAAGTACAGGATTAACTACGATAGCAAGGCATAAAGCAAAATAAAGTTCCAAAGTCAAGAACATGATTTCGTTGGGAGTTCGAGAGTTCATCGGAAGTTCTGCTGGAACCAACCGAGAAGTCCTAGAGCTTGCTAAAGAAGCTTGTCAAAACTCGCCAAGAAGATCATCATGAAGTCCAGGAGCTTGCTAAAGAAGCTTTTCAAAACTCACCAAGAAGATCGTCATGAAGTCTAGGAGCTTGCCGGAAGTCCGCTGCAACATTGCTGAGAGATCGTTAGAAGATCGCCGGAAGCTCGTCGAAGGAAACTAGACTTACGGACTTACTTAGCTTAGAAAATATCTTATATTTCGTAGTTAGCACATAACTGAGATTGGATTTGAGCCAACCTAATTAGGGGCCAATTGGGCCAATATAAGGATTGTGTTGGGCCCAATGAAAGGCACAAACAATGACCCAAGAGGTGACACCGTCGTGGCACAGTCTCCGAGACTGTGTCAGGTGGTGGTACCACTGGTCTAGGTAGTGGTACCGCCCAGATGCAGCCTCTGAGAGGCTGCAGGCGATGGTAGCACCCAATGGCAGGGTGCCAGGTGGTGGTACCATCCAATGTAGTGTCAGTGTCAAACTGACACAGGCAATGGTACCGCCCAACACAGGTGGTGGTACTTCCCGTACCTAGGAGACCCGAGATAAGATGTTTTTAGGCTCCAAGTTTGAATCCACTTGAAGCCTATAAATACCCCTCTCATCCCTGGTTAACACATAAGCACAAAGAATTTAAAAGTGAGAAAATGCTGCTGCAATTTCTTGAGAATCCTCGTCTTCTACTCTAAGTTTAGATTTCTGTTTAAGAGAGGAGTGAGTGCTTGTAAGGGTTGTCTCCTAAACCCGTGAAAAGGAGAAGAGGGGTGTAAAAGGGTAGTTGATCTTCGCTTGTTGAAAGAAGATCGATAATATGGATGCTGGTGGCCTCGACGGAAGAGGAATCAGAGGAGTGGATGTAGGTCGACGACGACCAAACCATTATAAATCTGGTTTGTATTTCCTTTATGCTTTTTTCCTTATATTACAAACTGAATTCTAACCTTCACTATGATTCCATATGCTTTCAAGTTAAACATCTTTACAATACGGCTTTAATTGAATGAAAGTTTTTTAACCGATGTGATTTTATCCACTGCACTAATTCACCCCCCCCTCTTAGTGTCGTCTCTTTTCCTAACACTCATCCCAAGAAGCTAATCTTAAGAGATACATCTAAAGGGGTTCAAACTCGTTCCTCTCTTAAGAGTTTTCATGCTAACGCCGCTTTTCTTTCCCAAATTGAACCTAAATGCATTGATGAGGTCTTAAAAGATGATTCATGGGTTATCACAATGTAAGAAGAGTTAAATCAATTTGAGAGAAATGAGGTGTGGAAGCTTGTTCCAAAGCCAAATGACCATTTAGTTATTGGTACTAAATGGGTCTTTAGAAAAAGTAAGATGAATTTGGTATCGTGGTTAGAAACAAGACTAGATTAGTGGCCAAAGGTTTCAACCAAGAAGAAAGTATCGATTATAAAGAAACCTTCACTCTTATGGCTCGATTAGAAGCCATAAGGATGCTTCTTGTCTATGCTAGTAGTAATAATTTTAAGTTGTTTCAAATGGATGTTAAAAGTGTTTTTCTTAATGGCTTTATTTTCAAAGAAGTTTATGTTGAACAACCTCCCAGATTTGAGAATGATAAGTGTTAGGAAAAGGGTCAGCACTAAGATGGGGGGTGAATTAGTATATCGGTAAAAATGTCAGTTCAAACCCTTTCGTTTTAATTAAAACTAATTCTGATGAAATTCATTTCGTAAAGATCTTAACTTGAAAGCGTATACAAGCGTAGGCATAATAAAAGCACAGTTAGGAGGAGAGGCAGTTTTTTATAAAAGTAATTTGCTCAAATATAAATGTAAATCGAGTTTTATAGTCGTTCGGTCATTGTGACCTACATCCACTCTTGATTCCTCCTCCATCGAGGCCATCGGCATCCACTATCGATCTTCTTTCAACTAACGAAGATCAACTACCCTTTTACACCCCTCTTCTCCTTTTCACAGGTTTAGAAGACAATTGTTACAAGCATTCACTCCTCACTTAAACAGAATTCTAATCTTTATAGTAGAGGACAAGATCTCTCAAGTGATTGCAATAGCATTTTCCCACTTTTAATCTCTATGTGCTTGTATTCTTTAACTAGGGATGAGAGGGGTATTTATAGGCCTCAAGTTGATTTAAACTTGGAGCCTAAAAATTTCTCATCCCGAGTTTCCTAGGTACGGGCGGTACCACCGCTTGTGTCAGTCTGACACTAACACTACACTAGGCGGTACCACTACCCAAACTAGCGGTACCACTGCCTGGCTCCCTGCCACTTGGTGGTACCACTGCTTGTAGCCTCTCGGAGGCTGTGTTGGGTGGTACCACCACCCAGACTTACGGTACCACCTCCTATAGCCTCTTGGAGGCTGTGTCTATCGATACATGGCCCAAAGCCTTCTATCGATACATCGACCGATCCTCCACCTTGACGTCTAATCTTCTAACATGTTCCACTAGCCTAACAGGATTCTTCCTGCATTAATTGTCTCATCTTGATCGAATCATCCTGCGTCACTCAAAATGCATATCAAATCAAAACACTTATCAATTGGTTTCATCATCAAAATCCGAGATTCAACAATCTCTCCCTTTTTGATGATGACAACCAATTGATGACAAAGTTAACCTTAACTCCCCCTATCAATATGCCATATTGATAGAACCTTGAATTCAAGTCATTGCAAATTTCATCATGAATATTTGTAATACATCTTCATGCATAACATGATCATACCTCTCTCCCTTTGTCATCAACAAAAAGGAGAAGTGTAACTTTCAAGTGTTTGAGATACAAGTTCAAATCGTTGCATAATAAATCTCAAGTTTAATCATCATACAAGCTATAAAATTCATATCATTTTAAGAGCATGCAAGCTAGCAAGTTTTCAAAAATAAATGCAAGATAGCAAGTTCTACATCTTGCAAACTAGCAAAAATTTTGAGTTTTGTAAGTTTGTAAATTTTGCTAGATGTGCAAGTTTAGCATCTTTGTTTTGCAATATTCAAGCTAGCAAGTTTTTGAAAAAGAAAGTATGTTTTGCAACATACAAGTTAGCAATAATTTTGAGTTGTATAAGTTTGCAAATTTGCTTTTCTTTGTAATAGGCAAGATAGCATATTTTTGCATCTTCTTGAGATTGCAAGCTAGCAATCCTCAGTAATGTTCAAGATAGCAATTTCTTCTCTTTTGAGAAGTGCGATTATTTTTGCTCCCGTTGCAAATACACAAACTAACAAAATGTTACATCTTTTTACAACATGAAAGCTAACATTTTGAGATGTTCAAGAAGCAAGTTCTTTCTTCTCTGTTGAGAAGTATAATTTTTGCTTTCTTCTTAAATTATGCGAGCTAGCATCATTTATCTCCCCCTTTGTCTTTGTCAAAAAGAAGGGAAGACCCTTTATATCAATTTTGCAGATTATGACAAAGTTGAAGTATCAATCTTTTTTCAATATGTTTGTGCATCATAATAGTTTCAAATTAAAACATGCACAATTTCAAAACCTTATATATCATCCTTACTCTATGCATGATACTAAAAAATAAATCATCACTATGGGCATATCATACATGATACTAAGATATTAAAATCTTTAAATATTTATCACTTCATGCATTAAATCAATCATGTTGAACATGACACCCAACATTCATCATTTTTCTCATGCATGATACAGTATTCATGATACCAATCATTTCTCTCAAGTATGATACTAAAATATTTTTTATTCCAAACATTAAATCAATATTTTTAAAATATCACATAAAGAATAATAAGAGAAATTTTGGTGATGAAATATATTTCATGAATACAAGGAATTATAAAAATCATTTCATGAAAATAATATCATGTAAATACCAAAATACATGATTCATATAATAAATCTCCTCTTTAAATAAAGTACCAAGAAAAATTATAGGGGTAAAAAGAAGAGATCTTGATTAAGAAGAAGAGAAAAAAAATCTCAAGTAATTCCAAGAAATCAAGATCATGATTTTGATAAAACTCATTCAAATTCAAATTGTCAAAATCATCAAAATCTCAACATTACTTTCAAGAAATTCAAAATGGCATAAATAATTTTATTGATCTCTTAGTGAAAAATCGATAAGGTATGGATATGAGAGGTTTTCAAGAAAAATACTTTCCTCTTTTTGTTTCAACTTATTGATTGATTTCATACATGTATGTTTTTTTCTTTTATGCCAAATCCATGCATAATTCATGAACACCGAAAAAGAACTTCCCAAAGATCACAAAAACAATCATGCATAAGTTTGAAATATAAACTCGTTAAGCATATTTTCAAATCATCATTATATTTTCATTAATACATCAAGCATTGTTTCATTGAATATGATGTTGAATGATTCTTAAGGATATCTAAACTTCCTTATTTTCAATTTGTGTAATTAACTTTATATTAGCATGCCCAAATATTTGTTCTTATGTTAAAATCATGCATCAACGTTTAAAACAAAAAGATTAAAAATCATCAAGATCAAAAAGTGTAACACAAAATTCCAAAATATATTATTTCAAATCATTACTTCATGTCCTCAAACATGATACAAACATTTATTTTCAAAACATTCATCATGATAAGGTATTTTCAATCAAAATCGAAAAGCAATATGGAAATCAACATGATTACATATTATTGCTTCTTAAAAACATACATATGATTATTCTTATTAGATTTACAAGAATTACATTTATATCTAACATTTTATTATATTTTCAGAAAAACATGCAATGGTCATTAACATTTTCAAAATTAGCAAGAAAAAGAAAAGCATGATCCCCAATTTTTAGTATTTTTCATTACATTATTAAACATATAATTTTTCAAGAAAAATATTTTTTCTAAACTAAATTAAAAATAACTTATGAAAAGCATTATGTAATTTTGAAATAAATTAAGGGGAATTTGGTTACCTCATCGTCGAAAGCCGTTAAGGCATAGTTTGCCACCTCGCCTTTGTTGGTTCATTCTTCATCTTCGGATGAACTTGATTCATCCCAAATTGTTTCCCTCTTCTTGCATTCATAGCAAGTAGTTGCGTTCTTTTTGTTCTTTAATTTTTATTTCATAATTTTTTAAATTTCATAGTGAGGAGTTTAAGTTCACCTTCACTTGAGCTTATACTTGAGTGGTCTTTGATTGTTCTAAATCCCAAATCCTTCCTATCCTTTGGAAGGTGGTTCTCATGTTCATCAAGTACCATATTAGTTATTTCATAGGTCATTAAAGACCCAATTAGTTTTTCGAGAGGGAAATAGTTCAAGTTTTTTGATTCTTGAATAGCTATTACTTTTGAATCTCAAGTTTTAGAAAGTGAGCGTAAAACTTTATTCACAAGTTCAAGATTCGAAAAAAATTTGCCAAGAGCTTTTAAACTATTGATGACATCCGTAAAGTGGGTGTATATGTCGACAATAGTTTTGCTCGGCTTCATTTGAAACCGCTCGAAATCATGCATCAAAAGATTAATCTTCGAAACTTTTAATCTACTAGTGCCTTCGAGTGTGGTTTCAAGAATGTGTCAAATATCAATGGCCATTTCGCAAGTAGAAACCTGATTGAATTCATTTTTGTCTAAGGAACAAAACAAGACATTCAAGGCCTTTGCATTTAAAAAGAAAGTCTTATTCTCTAACTCATTCCAATAATTCATTGGAAGAGAAGACTTTTGAAAACCAAATTCGACTATATGTCATAAATTCAAATCCGAAGAAAGCAAGAAAACTCTCATTCGAGTTTTCCAATATGTGTAGTCTGTCGTATTGAACAAGCAAGGACGAATTACAGAAAGTCCCTTTTGAAACCCGAAAAGTGTCATTTCTCTTCGGTGTTAAACCAAATGAGAAATCGCGAGGCTCTGATACCAATTGTTAGGAAAAGGGTTCGCACTAAGAGGGGGGGGGGGGGGGGGGGTGAATTAGTGCAATGGTAAAAATGTCAGTTCAAATCCTTTCATTTCCATTAAAACCGATTCCGACGAAAATCGTTTCGTAAAGATCTTAACTTGAAAGCGTATGCAAGCATAGGCGTATTAAAAGCACAGTAAGGAGGAGAGGCAGTTTGCTATAAAAGTAAATTGCTCAAATATAAATGTAAATCAAGTTTTATAGTGGTTTGGTCGTCGTGACCTACATCCACTCCTGATTCGTCCTTCGTCGAGGCCACCGGCATCCACTATCGATCTTTTTTCAACTGGCGAAGATCAACTACCCTTTTATACCCCTCTTCTCCTTTTCATGAGTTTAGAAGACAACCCTTACAAGCACTCACTCATCACTTAAACAGAATTCTAATCTTTAGAGTAGAGAGAGGGGATCTCTCAAGTGATTTCAACAGCATTTTCCCACTTTTAATCTCTTTGTCTTTGTATCATTTAACCAGGGATGAGAGGTGTATTTGTAGGCCTCAAGTTGATTCAAACTTGGAGCCTAAAAATTTTTCATCCCGAGTTTCCTAGGTACGGGCGGGACCACGGCCTATGTTGGGCGGTACCACCACTAGTGTCAATCTGACACTAACACTACACTAGGTGGTACCACTGCCCAAACTAGTGATACCACTACCTGGCACCCTGCCATTAGGCGGTACCACCGCTTGCAACCTCTCAGAGACTATGTTGGGTGATACCACTGCCCAAACTGGCGGTACCACCGCTTGTAGCCTCTTAGAGGCCGTGTCTGGGTAGTACCACTGCCCAGACCGATGGTATCTCTGCCTGACACAGTCTTGGAGATTGTGCCACGACGGTGTCACCTCTTTAGTCACTGTTTGGGCCTTTCATTACACCCAACACAGTCCGTATGTAGGCCCAACTAGCCCCTAATTGGGTTGGCCCAAATCCAATCCCAATTATGTGCAAACTACAAATTCTAATACATTTTCTAAGCTAAACAAGTCCATAATTCAAGATTCTTCCAGCAACGTTCGACGATCTCTCGGCAATGTTGCAGCGGACTTCCGGTAAGCTCCTGGACTTCTCGACAATCTTCTTAGCGAGTTCCGACGAGCTTCTTTGGCAAGCTCCAAGACTTCTCGGTTGGTTCCAACAGAACTTTCGACGAACGTTTGGACTTCTGACGAACTCTCGAACTCCCAACGAAATCGTATTCTTGACTCTGGGTCTTCATTTTGCTTTATGCCTTGCTATCGTAGTTAATCCTCCATATGTAAAACACACTTCGATTTAGAAAATTATTACTAAGCATGAATCATGTTGTCTGGTATGTCATTGGTCTATTGATGCTTCGTCTGGTTCTTCAACGCATGGTCCTCTCTTATGGCCTATTGCCTAATCGACCAGTTGATCTCCACAGCTCCGATATCCTTGGTGCAATATCCGTTCTTCTTGGCCCGATGCCCGAATCCATGGCCCGAAGCCTTCTGTCGATACGTTGACCGATCCTCCAACTCAACGTCCAATCTTTTAACATGTTCCACTGGCTCAACATCATTCTTCTTGCTTTAATTGTCTTATCCTGATCGAAGCATCCTGCGTCACTCAAAACACATATCAAATCAAAACACTTATCAATTGGTTTCATCATCAAAATCCGAGATTCAACAATCTACTCCTTTTTTATGTTGACAACCAATTGATGACGGAGTTAACCTTAACTCCCCCTATCAATATGCCATATTGATGGAATCTTGAATTCAAGCTGAATTCAAGTCATTGTAAATTTTATCATGAATATTTGCAACATATCATCATGCATAACATAATCATACTTCTCCCCCTTTGTCATCAACGAAAAGGAGAAGTGTAACTTTCAAGTATTTGAGATACAAGTTCAAATCGTTACATAATAAATCTCAAGTTTAATCATCATGCAAGCTAGCAAATTCATATCATTTTAAGAGCATGCAAGCTAGCAAGTTTTCAAAAACAAATGCAAGATAGCAAGTTCTACATCATGCAAGCTAGCAAAACTTTTGAGTTTTGCAAGTTTGTAAATTTTGCTAGATGTGCAAGTTTAGCATCTTTGTTTGCAATGTTCAAGCTAGCAAGTTTTTGAAAAAGAAAGCAAGTTTTGCAACGTATAAGCTAGCAATAATTTTGAGTTATGCAAATTTACAAATTTGCTTTTCTTTGCGATGTGCAAGATAGCATATTTTTGCATCTTCTTGAGATGGCAAGCTAGCAATCCTTGGTGATGTTTAAGATAGCAATTTCTTCTCTTTTGAGAAGTGCGATTATTTTTGCTCCCTATGCAAAAACGCAAGCTAACATAATGTTACATCATTTTACAACATGGAAGCTAACAAATTGAGATGTTCAAGAAGGAAGTTCTTTCTTTTCTTTTAAGAAGTACAATTTTTGCTTTCTTCTTGAATTGTACGAGCTAGCATCTTTTATGTCCCCCTTTGTCATTGTTGAAAAGAAGGGAAGACCCTTGATATCAATTTTCAAATTATGCCAAAGTTGAAGTATCAATCTTTTTTCAATATGTTTGTGCATCATAAGAGTTTTAAATTAAAACATGCATAATTTCAAAACCTTACATATCATCCTTACTCTATGCATGATACTAAAAAATAAATCATCACTATGGGCATATCATACATGATACGAAGATATTAAAATCTTTAAGCATATCACATCATGGATTAAATCAATCATGTTGAACATGACACCCAACATTCATCATTTTTCACATGCATGATACTAAAGCATTCTTGATATCAATACATTAAATCAATATTTTTAAATTATCACATAAAGAATAACAAGAGAAATTTTGGTGATGAGATATACTTCATGAATATAAGGAATTATAAAAATCATATCATGAAAGATAAGATCATGTAAATACCACAAGACATGATTCACATAATAAATCTCCACTTTAAATAAAGTACTAAGAAAAATTGTAGGGTTAAAAAGATGAGATCTTGATTAAGAAGAAAAAAAATCTCAAGTAATTCCAAGAAATCAAGATCATGATTTTGATAAAACTCATTCAAATTCAAATTGTCAAAATCATCAAAATCTCAACACTACTTTCAAGAGATTCAAAATGGCATAAATAATTTTATTGATCTCTTAGTGAAAAATTGATAAGGTAGGGATATGAGAGGTTTTCAAGAAAAATACTTTCCTCTTTTTATTTCAATTTATCGATTGATTTCATACATGTATGTTCTTTTCTTTTATGCCAAATCCATGCATCATTCATTAACACCGAAAAAGAACTTTCAAAAGATCGTAAAAACTGTCATGTATAAGTTTGAAATATAAACTCATTAAGCATGCTTTCAAATCATCATTACATTTTTATTAAGACATCAAGCATGGTTTCATTGAACATGATGTTGAATGATTCTTAAGGATATCTAAACTTCCTTAGTTTCAATTTTTGTGATTGACTTTATATTAGCATGCCCAAATATTTGTTCTTATGTCAAAATCATGCATCAACGTTTAAAACGAAAAGATAAAAAATAATCAAGATCAAAAAGTGTAACACAGAATTCCAAAACATATTATTTCAAATCATTACTTCAGGTCCTCATGCATAAAAATCATCAAGCATGATACAAACATTTATTTTCAAAACATTCATATTAATAAGGCATTTTCAATCAAAATCGAAAAGCAATATGGAAACCAACATGATTACATATTATTACTTCTTAAAAACATACATACGATTATTGTACAAGTATTAGATTTATATCTAACATTTTCTTGTATTTTCATAAAACATGCAACTGTCATTAACATTTTCAAAATTAGTTGGAAATGGAAAAGCATGATCCCCAATTTTTAGCATTTTTCATGACATTATTAAACATGTAAGTTTTCAAGAAAAATATTTTTTCTAAACTGAATTTAAAAAAAATCATGAAAAGTATTATGTAATTTCGAAATAATTTAAGGGGAATTTGGTTACCTCGTCGTCGAAAGTCGTTAAAGCGTAGTTTGCCACCTCGCATTTGTTGGTTCGTTCTTCATCTTGGGATGAACTTGATTCATCCCAAAGTGTTTCCCTCTTCTTGTGTTTATAGCAAATAGTAGCGTTCTTTTTGTTCTTTAATTTTTATTTCATAAATTTTTTAAATTTCACAGTAAAGAGTTCAGGTTCACTATCACTTGAGCTTATGCTCGAGTGGTCTTCGATTGTTCTAAATCCTAAATCCTTCTTGTTCTTTGGAATGTGGTTCTCATGTTCGTCAAGTGCCATATTAGTCATTTCATAGGTCATTAAAAATCCAATTAGTTCTTCGAGAGAGAAATAGTTCAAATTTTTTTATTCTTGAATAGTTGTTACTTTTGAATCCCAAGTTATAGAAAATGAGTGTAAAACTTTATTCACAAGTTCAAGATTCGAAAAACATTTGCCAAGAGGTTTTAAACTATTGAGGACATCCGTAAAGCCGGTGTACATGTCAACAATAGTTTCGCTCGGCTTCATTTGAAACCACTCAAAATCATACATCAAAAGATTAATCTTCGAAACTTTTAATCTACTAGTGCCTTCGTGTGTGGTTTCAAGAATGTGCCAAATATCGAAAGCTGTTTTGCAAGTAGAAACCCGATTGAATTCATTTTTGTGTAAGGCGCAAAACAAGACATTCAAAGTCTTTTCATTTAAAGAGAAAGTCTTATTCTCTAACTCATTCCAACTGTTTATTGGAAGAGAAGTCTTTTGAAAACCAAATTCGACTATATGTCATAAATTCAAATCCAAAGAAAGCAATAAAACTTTTATTTGAGTTTTCCAATATGTATAGTCTGTCCCATTGAACAAGGGAGGATGAATAAGAGAAAGTCCCTTTTGAAAGCCAAAAAGAGCCATTTCTTTTGGACATTAAACCAAATGAGAAATCACAAGGCTATGATACTAATTGTTAGTAAAAGGGTCGGCACTAAGAGGGGGGGTGAATTAGTGCAGTGGTAAAAATGTCAGTTCAAATCATTTCGTTTCGATTAAAATCGATTTCAACAAAAATAGTTTCGTAAAGATCTTAACTTGAAAGCATATGCAAGCGTAGGCGTAGTGAAATCACAGTAAGGAGGAGAGGCAGTTTGCTATAAAAGTAAATTGCTCAAATATAAATACAAATCGAGTTTTATAGTGGTTCGGTCATCGTGACCTACATCCACTCCCGATTCCTCCTCTGTACAGGCCACCGATATCCACTATCGATCTTCTTTCAACTGGCAAAGATCAACTACCCTTTTACACCCCTCTTCTCCTTTTCATAGGTTTTGGAGACAACCCTTACAAGCACTCACTCCTCACTTAAACAAAATTCTAATCTTTAGAGTAAAGGAGGGGATCTCTCAAGTAATTGCCACAGTGTTTTCCCACTTTTAATCTCTCTGTGCTTGTATCCAAGGATGAGAGGGGTATTTATAGGCCTCAAGTTAATTCAAACTTGGCGCCTAAAAATTTCCCATCCCGAGTTTCCTAGGTATGGGCGGTACCATGACCTGTGCTGGTGGTACCACTGCTAGTGTCAGCTTGACACTGACACTACACTAGGCGTTACCACTGCCCAGACTAGTGATACCACTACTTGGCACCCTGCCACTGGGCGATACCACCGCTTGCAGCCTCTCAGAGGCTGTGTTGGGCGGTACCACCACCCAAACTAGCGGTACCACTGCTTGTAGCCTCTCGGAGGCTATGTCTTGGTAGTACCACTGCCTAGACCGGTGGTACCTCCGTCTGACATAGTCTCAGAGACTGTGCCACGACGATGTCACCTCTTGGGTCACTATTTGGGCCTTTCATTGGGCCCAACACAATGCTTATATAGGCCCAACTAGCCCCTAATTGGGTTGGCCCAAATCTAATCCCAATTATGTGCTAACTATGAATTCTAAGACATTTTCTAAACTAAACAAGTCCGTAAGTCAAGTTTCTTCCAGCGAGCTTCTGTTGAACTTCCGGCGAATGTCCGACAATCTCTCGGTAATGTTGTAGCGGACTTCCAGTAAGCTCCTGGACTTTACGACGATCTTCTTGGCGAGTTCCGACGAGCTTCTTTGGCAAGCTCCTAGACTTCTCGGTTGGTTCCGGCATAACTTCCAAAGAACGTTTGGACTTTCGACGAACTCTTGAACTCCCAACGAAATCGCGTTCTTAACTCCAGGACATCATTTTGCTTTATGCCTTGCTATAGTAGTTAATCCTGCATATGTAAAACACACTTTGATCTAGACAATTATTACTATCCATGAATCATATTGTCCGGTATGTCATTGGTCTATCGACGCTTCGTCCGATTCTTCAGCTCATCATCCTCTCTTACGGCCTATTGCCCAATCGGCTAGTTGACCTCCGCTACTCCGATATCCTTAGCGTAATATTCATTATTCTTGGCCCGATGCCCAAATCCATGACTCGAAGCCTTCTGTCGATATGTCGGCCAATCCTCCAGCGCGACGTCCAATCTTCTGACATGTTCCACTGGCTCAACATGATTCTTTCTACTTTAATTGTCTCATCCTGATCGAAGCATCCTGCGTTACTCAAAACGTATATCAAATCAAAACACTTTTCAATTGGTTTCATCATCAAAATCTGAGATTCAACAATCTCCTTTTTTATGATGACAACCAATTGATGACGGAGTTAACCTTAACTCCCCCTATCAATATGCCATATTGATTGAACATTGAATTCAAGCTGAATTCAAGTCATTGCAAATTTCTTCATGAATATTTGCAGCATGTCATCATGCATAACTTGATCATACTTCTCCCCCTTTATCATCAACAAAAAGGAGAAGTGAAACTTTCAAGTGTTTAAGATACAAGTTCAAATCGTTGCATAATAAATCTCAAGTTTAATCATTATGCAAGCTAGCAAATTCATATCATTTTAAGAGTGTGCAAGCTAGCAAGTTTTCAAAAATAAATGTAAGATAGCAAGTTCTACATCATGCAAGCTAGCAAAAATTTTGAGTTTTGCAAGTTGGTAAATTTTGTTAGATGTGCAAGTTTAGCATCTTTGTTTTCAATATTCAAGCTAGCAAGTTTTTGAAAAAGAAAGTATGTTTTGCAACATACAAGCTAGCAATAATTTTGAGTTGTGCAAGTTTGTAAATTTATTTTTTTTTGTGATGTGCAAGGCAAGATAGCATATTTTTACATCTTCTTGAGATTGCAAGCTAGCAATCCTCGGTGATGTTCAAGATAGCAATTTCTTCGCTTTTGAGAAGTGCAATTATTTTTGCTCCCTTTGCAAAAATGCAAGCTAACAAAATGTTACATCATTTTACAACATGGAAGCTAACAATTTGAGATGTTCAAGAAGCAAATTCTTTTTTTTCTTTTGAGAAGTATAATTTTTGCTTTCTTCTTGAATTGTGTGAGATAGCATCTTTTATCTCCCCCTTTGTCATTATCAAAAAGAAGGGAAGACCCTTTATATCAATTTTTAAATTATGATAAAGTTGAAGTATCAATCTTTTTTCAATATGTTTGTGCATCATAATAGTTTCAAATTAAAACATGCACAATTTGAAAACCTTACATATCATCCTTACTCTATGCATGATACTAAAAAATAAATCATCACTATGGGCATATCATACATGATACGAAAATATTAAAATATTTAAACATTTATCACTTCATGTATTAAATCAATCATGTTGAACATAACACCCAATATTCATCGATTTTCTCATGCATGATACTAAAGCATTCTTGATACCAATACATTAAATCACTATTTTTAAATCATCACATAAAGAATAACAATAGAAATTTTGGTGATGAAATATACTTCATGAATACAAGGAATTATAAAAATCATATCATTAAAGATAAGATCATGTAAATACTAAAAGATATGATTCATATAATAAATCTCCTCTTTAAATAAAGTATCAAGAAAAATTATAGGGGTAAAAAGAAGAGATCTTGATTAAGAAGAAAAAAAATCTCAAGTAATTCCAAGAAATCAAGATCATGATTTTGATAAAATTCATTCAAATTCAAATTGTCAAAATCATCAAAATCTCAACATTATTTTTAAGAGATTCAAAATGGCATAAATAATTTTATTGATCTCTTAGTGAAAAATCCATAAGGTAGGGATATGAGAGGTTTTCAAGAAAAATACTTTCCTCTTTTTGTTTCAACTTATTGATTGATTTCATACATGTATGTTCTTTTCTTTTATGCCAAATCCATGCATAATTCATTAACACCAAAAAAGAACTTCCCAAAGATCACAAAAACAGTCATGCATAAGTTTAAAATATAAAGTCATTAAGCATACTTTCAAATCATCATTATATTTTCATTAAGACATCAAGCATTGTTTCGTTGAACATGATGTTGAATGATTCTTAAGGATATCTAAACTTCCTTAGTTTCAATTGTGTGATTGACTTTATATTAGCATGCCCAAATATTTGTTCTTATGTCAAAATCATGCATCAATGTTTATAACGGAAAGATAAAAAATCATCAAGATCAAAAAGTGTAACACATAATTTCAAAATATATTATTTCAAATCATTACTTTAGGTCCTCTTGCATAAAAATCATCAAGCATGATACAAACATTTATTTTCAAAACATTCATCATGATAAAGCATTTCCAATCAAAATCGAAAAGCAATATGGAAATCAACATGATTACATATTATTGCTTCTTAAAAACATACATACGATTATTCTTATTAGATGTACAAGTATTATATTTATATCTAACATTTTGTCATATTTCATAAAACATGCAATTGTCATTAACATTTTCAAAATTAGCTAGAAAAGAAAAGTAAGATCCCCAATTTTTAGCATTTTTCATTACTTTATTAAACATGCAATTTTTCAAGAAAAATATTTTTTCTAAACTAAATTAAAAATAACTAATGAAAAGTATTATGTAATTTCGAAATAGATTAAGGGAAATTTCGTTACCTCATCGTCGAAAGCCGTTAAGGCGTAGTTTGTCATCTTGCCTTTGTTGGTTCTTTCTTCATCTTCGGATGAACTTGATTCATCCCAAAGTGTTTCCCTCTTCTTGCGTTCATAGCAAGTAGTTACGTTCTTTTTGTTCTTTAATTTTTGTTTCATAATTTTTTTAAAATTTCATAGTGATGAGTTCAAGTTCACCATCACTTGAGCTTATGCTCGAGTGGTCTTCGATTATTCTAAATCCCAAATCCTTCCTATTCTTTGGAAGGTGGTTTTCATGTTCGTCAAGTGCCATATTAGACATTTCATAAGTCATTAAAGACCCAATTAGTTCTTCGAGAGAGAAATAGTTCAAGTTTTTTTGTTCTTGAATAGCTGTTATTTTTTAATCCCAAGTTTTCAAAAGTGAGCGTAAAACTTTATTCACAAGTTCAAGATTCGAAAAACATTTGCCAAGAGCTTTTAAACTATTGATGACATCCATAAAGCAGGTGTACATATCAACAATAGTTTCGTTCGACTTCATTTGAAACAGCTCGAAATCATGCATCAAAAGATTAATCTTCGAAACTTTTAATCTACTAGTGCCTTCGTTTGTGATTTCAAGAATGTGCTAAATATCAAAAGCCATTTCGCAAGTAGAAACCCGATTGAATTCATTTTTATCTAATGCGCAAAACAAGGCATTCAAAGCCTTTGCATTTAAAGATAAAGTCTTATTCTCTAACTCATTCCAATTATTCATTGGAAACCAAATTCGACTATATGTCATAAATTCAAATCCAAAGAAAGCAAGAAAACTCTCATTCGAGTTTTCCAATATGTGTAGTCCATCCCATTGAACAAGGGAGGACGAATGAGAGAAAGTCCCTTTTGAGAGTCGAAAAGAGCCATTTCTCTTGGGTGTTAAACCAAATGAGAAATCACGAGGCTTTGATACCAATTGTTAGGAAAATGGTCGGCACTATGAGGGGGTGAATTAGTGCAGCGGTAAAATTGTTGGTTCAAATCCTTTCATTTCATAAAGATCTTAACTTGAAAGCGTATACGAGCGTAAGTGTAGTAAAAGCACAGTAAAGAGGAGAGACAGTTTGCTATCAAAGTAAATTACTCAAATATAAATGTAAACCGAGTTTTATAATGGTTTGGTCATCGTCACCTACATCCACTCCCGATTCCTCCTCCGTCTAGGCTACCGGCATCCACTATCGATCTTCTTTCAACTAGCAAAGATCAGCTACCCTTTTACACCCCTCTTCTCCTTTTTCGGTATGTCATTGGTCTATCGACGCTTTGTCCGATTCTTCAGTGTATCGTCCTCTCTTACGGTCTATTGCCCAATCGGACAGTTGACCTCTGCCACTCCGATATCCTTGGCACAATATCCGTTCTTCTTGGCTCAATGCCCGAATCCATAGCCCGAAGCCTTCTGTCGATACGTCGACCGATCCTCCAGCTCGACATCCAATCTTCTGAAATGTTCCACTAGCTCAACATGATTCTTCCTGCTATAATTGTCTCATCCTGATCGAAGTATCTTACGTCACTCAAAACGCTTATCAATTAGTTTTATCATCAAAATTTGAGATTCAATAATAAGTTCCCCAATCATGTATGTAAATTGACTAAAGCTCTCTATGGTTTAAAACAAGCCCCAAGGGCTTGTTATGAGAGACTTAGCTCTTTTCTTATTCTAAATAATTTCTCTAAAGACAAGGTCGATACTACATTGTTTATCAAAAATTTTGAAAATAATTTTCTTATTGTTCAAATTTATGTTTATGATATTATTTTTGGCTCTACAAATGAATCCTTATGTGAATCGTTTGCTAAAAGCTTGACTCTAGAGTTTGAAATGAGCCTAATAGGGGAACTAACCTTCTTTTTAGGCTTACAAATCAAACAACTTAAGGATTATATTTTTATTGGTCAAACAAAATATGCATTAGATTTGCTAAAACGGTTTAATATGGATAGTTCAAAGGCCATCGATACTCCTATGAGTACCTCCACTAAGTTAGACATTGACGAAGGTAGAGAAAGCTTTGATCAAAAAGCCTATAGGGATATGATAAGTAGTTTGTTATACCTCACTACAACTAGACCAGATATCATGTTAGTGTAGGACTTTGTGCTAGATTTCAATTTAACCCTAAGCAATCTCATTTAAAAGCTGTCAAAAGGATTTTTAGATACCTAAATGGAAGTCTTGAATTAGGATTATGGTATCTAAAATCAAAAAATTTTGAATTACTTGGTTACGCCAATGCTGATTTTGCTGGGTGCCGAATAGATAGAAAAAGCATATCCAAAACGTATCAATTTTTAGGACATGCACTTATATCTTGGTCCTCCAAGAAATAAAATTCGGTTGCACTATCCACAACCGAAGCCGAATACATTGTGGCAAGTGCATGTTGTGCACAAGTTGTATGGATAAAAACTACATTAGAAGATTATAAAATTTTTCTTCAGAATATTCCTATAAAATGTAACAATACAAGTGCAATATGTTTAATAAAAAATTATATTCAATACTCTAGAACTAAACAAATTGACATTATGCATCACTTCATACGAGATCTTGTTAATAATCATGATGTAATATTAGAGTTTATTGATATGAAACTTCAATTGACCAATATATTTACAAAACCCTTAAATGAAGGACAATTTGATTTCATTAGAAGGGAATTAGGGATGTTAAGTTGTTCGAATGCATGAATTTGTTAATTTTCATTTTCGAACTTTCTTGATTCTTTGGATCACTCACTTGAATCATGATCTTATACTATGCATAATGAGCCATATACATTTTTTCATATGAGTTTTATATGATGTTTGTGTACAAGTTTTATATGATGAATCATGGACTTATAGTATGCATTTTTCCATACGAGTTTTATATGATGTTTGCATATAAATCTTATATGATGAATCATAAACATATAGCTTTCAATACGAATCTTCTTCTCTTATGATGCAAATTTTACATGATGATGTAAATAAGGTTGTGGTTCATAACAATAAAACTCTTGCAAGTTGGAATCACCCTATGACAGCACCACATACATAATGTGACCAGTGCAGCTCATTGCCTGTAGGTGGTGGCACCGCCAGTTGTCACGGGTGGCAGGTGGTAGCACCGCCCAGCTAGCAGTGCCACCGCCAGCAACCTACCCCTTATAAACACCAAGTTAGGGCCAATGGTAGAACCGACCCCAACCCATTATGCACTTCTTCAAACTACAAATCTCTTGCTCTCCCTCTAGCTACTCCAAAATACCCATCTCCTACTAAATCAAGAATCAATCTCTGACATCCTTTTGGAGATCACTAGAAGGAAAAATTACTAAGGTAATCTCTACACCAAATTGATTCTCCTTTGTATTACTTGTATTACTTATTCTTGCTCCTTATTTGCCCTTATAATTGTAGTCTCAATGAGTTTTAGAAGATCCCTAGGGACAAAGGGAAGAGGAGATTAGATGAAAACTATGACTCCCTACTTTTCGATTCTCATCAACATGCCCTTAAATTTTCATCCATAGAGTCTAGACATGTTCATAAGGGTAAATATGTTGATTTAGACGAATTAAGTGATTTGAAACCTATTCAATGGTTTGCTAATCTAGACATTCTCCCAATCCTTCAAATGAGTGAACCTATCTACCCTAGACTTGTTAGGCTATTTCACAACAATTTATATGTAGATGAAAATGAAAGGGTATCTACCTATCTTTTAGGACATCACATACCTATTACGGATAGCACAATTTGCAACATTATAGGAATTACGGTAAAAGAAAGAGGGTATTATTTTAGAGGACAATGGGATGAAGAATCAGTTGGAACTACTAACACTGAAGACTTAGGAAAAATTTTTGGTAATCCTAACTTAACTATTCTTCCAAAAAGCTACGAACATTTACTACCTTTAAGCACCAAAATACTTCATCACATCCTGATAAGTATTATTCTCCCAAAACAATATCATTATGATGAAGTAAGCCAAATGGAATTAGGTACCATGTATTGGATTATGAAGGGATATAACAATTGTTTTGGTTCCCTAATCTAACAAAACATGATTGAACTATCAAAAAAGGATATAGTGCTTCCATATGGTGGCTTAATTACAAGACTACTCCATGCCTATGATATTGCTATCCCATCCGACGAAGAAGTTATAAAACTAGATAGATTTAGTATCATAAATAGAATCCTACTTCGATGGTTGCGATGTACATTCATAAATGGTATATGGACTAGACTACCTAGAATGACTGATCCCCTTCAACCTAAACCAGAACCTGGAATACCAATTTTTAGGGGTAATCAGTCTCCTCCAACTGGTCCCTTTGAGGCATCACCTCCAGTAGAGCAAGCACCTCCCTCATCTATCTACAACATAGGGACTCGGATGGAACGATTTGAATAATGTCAAGATCGACTTGAACAATGCCAAGATCAAATTTTAACTGAGTTACAGTAGATTCATCAACAACTCAATATATTGTTTAGACATTTTGACTTGCCACCACCTGAATAATTGTATATGACTTTTTGCTGATGACAAAGGGGGAGAAATGGATAAAATCCCTCTCTTTTATTCTGCTTACTTTGATGTTGTAATCCTATGTTGTTTACCTAGATATTGTAAACTTAAAATGTTGCTTACTTTGATGATTGAAATTTTGTGCTTTGATGCTAAAAATTTCCAGCTTACTTTGATGTTGTAATCCTATGTTGTTTACCTTGATGTTGTAAACCTAAAATGCTGCTTACTTTGATGATTGAAATTCTGTGCTTTGATGCTGAAAATTTCCATGTTATCTCTTCAAATGATGAGTATGATGATACAATATTGTGCTTACTTTGATGTTGAAAATTTCTGTGATTTGGACTTGAAAATGGATGTCATGCCTTGACACCATTTCTATCAACAAATACGTGGTATCATCTTTAGATTTGGTAAATCTTGATGTGTATGATGATAATAAGTCTAACATATCAATTTGATGCTTGAATTCAATAGTATCTTTTCTCAATTATGGCATATAGATAGGGGGAGTTAAGAGTAACTTCTTCACCAATTGGTTGTTATCATAAAAAATGGGGAGATTATTGAATCTCAGATTTTGATGATAAAATCAATTAGTAAATTATTTGATCTAATGTGTTGAGATAAGTGTGTAGGATTAACTACGATAGCAATAAGGCGTAAAGCAAATGATGGGCCAGAGTTGAAGATTCGGACGATATACTAGGAGCTTGTCGGGAGTTTATCGTGAGATCACCGGAAGCACGCTGGAAGACTCGCCGAAAGCTCATCGGGAGATCACTAGAAGCATGTTAGAAGACTAGCCAAGAGTTCCTCAGAAGTTCACCGAAAGCACACCAGAAGACTCATCGAGAAGTTCACTAGAGGATCGTCGAAAGAGAAATCGATGTACCAAACTAATTTCTTGTCTTAATCATAGTTAGAATCGTAAATTAAGTTATGATTGGGAGGTGATCCCACTAACTTAATTAGAGGCCAATTGGGCCCTTAACAAGGCTGAATTGGGCTGGATTGAAATAGCCCATTCAGCACTTAAAATCATGGTCGGCGGTGGCACTACCTGGTGACCCATACTCCCAGGTGGTTTGGGCAGCGGTACCGCCGGTAGTTATTACCTGCCAGGGGTGTACCAGCCCAATCAAGTGGTGGTACCACTAAAGCTCGGTCTCCGAGCTCTATCAGGTGGTAGTACCGCCTAGTGTCAGATTGTAGGCGATAGTACTGCCTAGTCACTCGAGTCTCGCTCTAATCGGATTCTCCCGAAGAACTCTTTCTCTCTCAATCTGAATGACCCTGGCTAGGGTTTTGTTTGAGCAAGAATACATGAGATATTCCTCTCATGACACTAAAAGTGGATGATCCTCTATCGATACTCAATAGTCCTCGTAAGGTTGGCTACCACTCCCGATGACCGACTATGTTAGATCTGGAACCTCTAGGCCTATAAGTCTGGTATTAAATAGTGGAGTACTTATATAGGACATCCTTGGTGTCTTAAGTCTAAGGACTAGATATATCACTAAGACTACGAAATCGTTGTTTGACAATAAGGTATCATCAACCATCCAGCATTCCGTAAGCGGATCAATTAGTGAACTCATTCTCCAATAAGCACTTGTACTATATCCCTAGCACACGAACAGCTATAAGACCAACTGCATCTATCATATGGATGGGTATATAGCATACCACTATGTTCAGTTATCTCGATATCCTTCTCGAGTAACCTATGACCGAGATTATTTAGGATATGTGTTTAAAGGCGAATCAGTTTCATTATGGTAATCTTATCACGATTTGATTCATATCGCATAGATCCATGAACATCACAATATATTTAAGCAACAAGCAATATAAATTGATAAAATATCAAATAATAATAATAAGCAAAAAAATTACGTGTCAAGTCATACGTGTCATCACTCACATAATTAGCTTGCAAGGCACCTATGACTAGTAATTACAAGTATGAATCTTATATTGTTCGGCATGTTATTGGTTCATCCGGCGCTTCGTTCGATCCTTCGGCGCTTCGTCCTCTCCTTCGGCATATTGCCCAATTGACATGTTGACTCTCGTAACTTCCAATCTCCTTGGTACAATGTCCAATCCTTCAGCCCGAACTCATGGCATGAAGTCCTTCTGTTAGTACATCGATCGATCCTTCAGCTCGTCCAATCTCCATGGTTCACTCTGGCCTAATGTTTAATTCTTCCTACTTTAATCGATTTGCCTTTTTTGATTAAAGTTAGTTCTACGTCACTTAAAACATAAATTAGATCGTAAACTCATCAATTGATTTTATCATCAAAATCTGAGATTCAACAAAGATATAATTATTATAAAATATTTTATATAATTATAGATACATGTGTGGGAGTGCACATAGAAGCCATGTTATATAATGTGAGCATTATATGTGAGATATACTGAGCTTCTATTATGACTTACCTTTGCATAGGTATATTATGATTCACTTCGATTCAGAGTTTCACCCCTTTACTATGCATCTATCATTTTACACTTGAATTTCAAAAAGTTATATATGGCATGATACATACACACCTTAATATATTAAATTAGAATTTTATATTTACTAAATTATCACTCATTGTAAACCTTATTTTATAGATAAAAAAATTATTAATCTATCTATGTGATGGGCATAAAGATAAATATGTACGGTTTATGTCAATATAAATATATGAATTGATGGTCTATGTACATCTTTGTATATATAAATTCTAGACATAATGTGTTTGTATGTCTTTTGTTGGTTAGGTTTTTATAACATATATATATATATATATATATATATATATATATATATATATATATATATATATATATATTATATATATATATATATATATATATATATATATATATATATATATATATAACAAACACCACTGATATATGATAAAGTATACCGTTTTATTTGGCAAGTGAAATGATTTAAATTGACCCATTTTTTCACCATGTTATTATTGATAAGATATGTAAATGGGAAGGTGACATTCAATTCTAATTATGCATATAGGAAACTATGAGAAGGATGTTACATAAAGTAATGAGCCAACATCTCTCAATTTGAGTAATAGAGAGGTCTACATCTTTTAAGATAAATTCATGTCTTGTTGGAGAGGAAGAAGACATAATTCATCTGCTTCCAAAATAAAGCCCCACCTTACCTTTTCTTTAAGTGTCTCAATCCTATCTCTCTCGAGTAGCCCTTAGGTAGAGAAGCAATCCAAAAGTTATTAATAGTGATAGTATTATGAGTATCATCGACTGATGAGTCGATATGGTTAGTTCACTATCAAAGATACATATTCATATTTATGTTTTCCATGCTAATGTGGGAGTGTTGATGTGGCAAATCGGCGTAGAAGGTCCACAAGGGATGCAGTTTGCTGGGGTCGATCTGGCCTTGGAGCGATGAGACTGGGTAGAAGAACCAGGATCTACTCAGCTACGAGGTCCACTTTTCAGATGGATGGGTTGTCCTCCGATTGAAGGGTTGCCTTATGGCCACGAGGCTACATCTTGGTGACAGAGTCATCTCTTTGATACCTAAGTTAGCGAAAGGTAGAGGGGGATGAAGATAGCAGTATTAGTTGTATAAATACGAGAATACAGAGGCTAATGCTTGCTTGCATCCCCCCCCCCCCCCCCACATTGGCGTCTGCTTGAGGATAGTTTTTATACCACTTCAAGGATCGACCGTTTATAAGTTATTAGCATCCACCAATATTTTAGTTGGGTGGTTCATTTGTTCTGGGGCGATTGTTCTAATCACATGCTATGCGGAGCTATGTTCTCATTTTTGGGTGTTACTTTATACGATTTCGAGTAGCATGAATTCTGCTTTGCATCATATCTGAGTCGGATGGCATCGCTTCAAGATGGACATAATTGTTTCTAAGTTAGGCTGTGTAAACTGATTGCGATGTTTGACCTTGTTTCAACTATTCCAAGTGAACCAAAAACTAGTGGTGATAGTGCAACAAAGTTTGGCGGAGGATTGTTTGTCAACGTCACTATCTTCCTTCAATTAGGCTCCAAGAGGCCACTCATCAAAAACCCTGAATTTTTAAGGAAATTTTGATTGTAGCTCATTCCAAAATAAAGAGGCAATATGACACAAAAATAAAATATGAGAAAATGACAATTAGCATCGGAAGCAGTGGTCTACTTAACGACAAATGATATTTCAAAGCTAAAAAGAGGTTGGGAGATGACGCCAAAGGAATTTCTAAATGCCACTCATAATTGCCAAGCATCCGTCCAATTAGATCAGTTCCCTTCTTGAGTGTTCAATCTCATGATTAAATAGAACTAGGCACTACTTCCTGTGGAATTTTTAGATGTGCTAAGTGTTCAAGTCCATTTGTCATTATTGGAGTAGAGAGAGTAAATAACTCGAATCATGTTAATCGAAGAAGAATGAAACATAATTACACCAGGAGCCATCCATAATAAGATCAAAAGAAAAATGATGCATAGCATGAACACTAATAAAGATAGGTCATTTTAGAGAAAGGGTTATTGTTAAGCCACTGGTCTTCCCAACATGAAATTGAGGACCTAGTGCCAATATTATCTTTCACCTTTTAATGATTGGGTTAGGCTAAAGGGAACGAGCAGCCTTGGAAGTTCTGTTGGAAGTTTTGTTCTCTAGAGGCTCTAGTGAGTCATGCTTAAAAGTGAAGATCTTAACTTAAATATAATCCTCTTTATTGAGGATCCGTATGATTATTTTGGCATAAATAGTCTTTTCGATAATGATATGACCCATAATGTCGATAACACTAGAGATTTTAGGTGAATGAGATGCATGCTATGTTGTTGTAATTGCAGGAGAAATTTCACATAAGAGAGGAGATTTTTTTAAAGATTTTATCTAAGATCCAATAATTTAAAAGGATATGAGTATCTAGAGAATTAATGACAAAATTGATGAGCATAATTTTCCTCGCTTAGGAGAGGAGCCCTTTGTACTAATCTTGAATCTTATTTAAAGTTTTAACAACTAGTATATATTGAAAATGATCCCTGAACCAAAGTATTTAAATGGTCACTCATCCTCCCATAGCCAAGGACGAGCAAGTATTATATTTGGGAAGTAGATGTTAGATTTGTAAATGTTAGTTTTAAGGTTAGTAAGATTTTTGAAAGTGTGTAGGATCTTTTGAATATGAGAACAAGACTAATGGTTGGCCTAAAAGCTAAGAGCAAAAAATCAAGGATGATGAATAGGAGAGAAATTTTTATCATCCTAGTTATATTTCTAAACGTCAGATAATATAAAAGATAAAATAATTTGTTGGAAAAGAATGAAAAGGTAAGATGATAGAAGATTATATTGTTTGACCCTCTTACCTCCCTTCAACTAAGCTAACTATTCATTGTTAATTCGGTAAAAGAATATAGGAGAGAGACAGAGACCATAATACAATAATAAATTTAGAAAGAAAGTTCAATTTATGAAGGGTATTGTTGACGATAGTGCAAGATATCGAGTTAAAGATTTTTTCTAAATTAAGTTTAACAAGTACAAGAGAGTGTTTGTATTTGGAGTTGCTCATGGAGTGAACCAACTTAGTGGCAATGAATATATTATCATGTATAGTTTTATCTTTTATGAAGATAGATTATTCATGATTCATAAGGAGGCTACATTAGATTTTAATCTATTGGCTTGATTCTCGACTAAAATTTTATAAAGGATATTATAATAAATAATAAGACAAAAGTTCTAAATAAAAAAAGATTGAATCTCTTGGTGATGAACATCAGTCAGGTAGAAATAAGAACAGTGGAGTAAAAGTTTAAGAATATCCGAGAAGTCGACATAGAATTATTTCACATTAAAACAGTTTGTTGGGTTGGGCTTTATCTCGTAAAAAGCTGATAATTGTCTTGATCTCAGAAAGAGTGGAGGGAAGACAAAGTTTGGATGAAGAAGTGGAAAGGTTGGTCCACAAGTTATTGCACCAATCAGCAAAATGAGCTAAAAATATTAGGAGTATCACTGAGTTCATGATCATCCTGAGTTTTGATATATGAATCTATTTTTTTCTTTCTTGAGAATGACATTCTTATAGCATTTTTATCTCTTATGATTATGTTTCATTCAATTTTGGCATGGTCGACCTGAAGTTGTTTGTTGAGGGTAACAATCTAATTGTAATTGCAGTCGAGGATATGGTCAATGTTACTATACTTATTTGATTTGACCTGATTTGATGTTGAGTCTATCGAGAGAAGGATATATGTTCGATTGGTAGAATCCAACAGCCAAGTCAAAGGATAAAAAAAATTCCTAACAAAGTCAACGAACACTTCATTTTTTAACATTCTATCTTGATATTAAGGTTGGCGCGTCTTCTCCTTGGAATGTGATCGATTTTAATGACAAGGGAGGAGTGGTCTCATGCTATTATATGCACAATAGATAAGAGAGACTACTGAGGTTGAAAACAAAATCCCAGAGGTTATTTATACAAGACTTTGTCTGAACGCACAGAAACTTCATCTTTTTCCAAACCAATTGATCCATAAAATGAAATAATTTCTGAAAAAAGGCATCGATAAAACTATTACGAAAAATAAAATTACTGACTCGACGTGGCCATGTTACGTGACATGAGTTCGCCCAAAGAGCGTGTATTTAATTACGTGCGTTGCACGTGACATTTTTCCGTTCCTCCTCTTATTTTATTTTAGGGTTTGCTAGGTTGCTTGAGGCCGACCAGTTCTGACATCGCCGACGTGAGAGAGATGGCGACGATGGCTTCGAAGCAGCGGTCGGCGGCAGCGACGTGGCTGCGGTGGTTCGTCCTCTTCATCGGCGCCGTCGTCCTCGTGCAGGTTCTTATATATGTACATCCATCCATTCGATGCGCCTTCATCCGTCGCCTTCCCTCTCTATTTTTTCAGATTTTTCTTGAATCAATTATTGGATTTTTCGCCTGGATGATCGGATTAACGGCGAAGAAACCATCTATTCGTCGATTTCTACGGAAAGCCCCTCGTTCGTCTCACAACCTTGTTATTGCCTGTTTTCGATGGAACGAGATCAAGTGTCCATGAGCTGTTCTTTTCGATTTTCTACTGCTTTATCTTATTGATCTGTTTGACAGTTTGTTGTTTGCTTGCGTATCCACAAAGAAAGGAACCTCTTGGTTTCCTCTTTTTCTTCTCTTAAGGCTCGTTTGCTTGCGTTGCATAGCATTTATTTGGGATTTTTTCCCACTTAATTGGCCTTGTGTTACGCTTTTTCTGACTTACGTGCTATTTGGGAGCATATGCGTAGAGTAGATAATTTTGAGTTGGATACCCTTAGTGTAGATTGTAATGAGCGCTTGTGGGAGGTCCTCCGTTGAGTTCTCATTCGCTATTCAATTATTTGTTTCAGGCTAAAGCATCTAAAGATAACCTAAAGGAAGTTACACACAAGGTCTACTTCGATATCGAGATTGGTGGAAAACCCGCTGGTATGCATGTGACAGTTCATGCCCTATGAATCCCCGCTGTATATTACTATTCACCATGATTATAGACAAAATTGAACCACTGTTGTTTCTGAGCTGATAATATTTGATTAAAGAAAGCTTTCTTTTGTTATCTGGATGAATATAATTACTTTTCCAAGGTCTATGTTCGTCCACTTCGCACCTATGTTTATGGCATGACCATGTGTTCTTATTTGCAAATGGTACTTTGTAGTAATATGTATATGTTATCATCTATATTTCTTGTGCAATGTCGTTAGGGTCAAAGATTCTCCTAACGAGTAGCTTTAGACTGCTTCAAACTAAGTAAACGAAAGCTTTAGCTTTTTCCTGCTTCTTTCTGTTTCTTCAGATATATTTTCTGGAAACCTGAAGAAAACCCCTGGACACAGACATCATATATTTGTAGCTTGGCAAAAAAGATTTAAGAATATTTGCGGAGCATTTATTACTAGTCAATAAAATTGCAGGTTGATCCATCTTCATGGGGTATAAGATGACCTATTATTAGGAAGATGCACCAGTCTAATGCATTTCTTGATACATAATGTTGCCAAAGCATGATATACGTGAAAAGCTAACCTTTAGCAATTATCTTTTTTTTTTCTTCCAGAAATGTGCTTGCTGGATTTGTTCTGAATGACAAGTTATTCAGCTAGGATAATTAGAATTTAGGCAATTTAGCCTTTAGCATAAGGAGAAGGTTTATGTCCACATAGAATGCTTATGTAATTTCTCTGAAATGGAGCTTTTGTATGTGGGCAGGAACTGTTTTGATGTTATCTTGAATGTTCTAGGTTATACTTACAAGTCTCACTTAGGTGTTGGAGGGTCATGGACTTATAAGAACTGGCAAGTCTTTTATCCCCACAGTGCCTTTTAGGATCCATCTTGGAAGGACAAAATCATACAGGCCATAACACAAAGTGCATAATATCTTGTGAACCCGTGTGCTGGTCACTGTGTTCGGATTGATGGCAAACATGTGCTTCATCAGTGGTCGAGATGCTGAGTTCAGAAACCTCGTGCTTCAATTGGAAAACATGTGTACATTTCAATTGGAAAACACATGCTTCAAACTTTTTTTCTTTTGTTGTTATCTTGCTGCGAGATTTGACTATGAATTGTAAAGTATTGCTGCTGATACTAATTTTTATGTGATATTTAATTCCGCCAGGTCGCATTGTTATGGGTCTTTTCGGGAAAACTGTGCCTAAGACAGCTGGTATGCATCTGTTAAATGTTAATTTTATTGGATTATTGTTTTGTTATGTTCATTTATCTTTCTTGTACTCTTTTTACCTTCTATCTACTATTATGTCTGTGATCTTGATATGAAATTATGACACCTAACTTGTTTGTTTCTGTATTTTTTTGGTTCTGCTGCTTCTACAGAAAACTTTCGAGCTCTATGCACAGGTACGCTTGCACTTTGTTTGTCATGCTTAAGCTTTTCTCAGTTGTTTTTATTGCTTGCTTGTGGACTAATTTTTAAAAGAAGGCAGTTTAAGTTAAATTGTCTGAATATCCGTGTTTTTTAATATTCTCTGATAAATTTTTGCTGAAAACAAAGAAACTTCTCTTCGTATTTGCCACCAAATATGAATGATAGGCCGCATGGCCAACCTGCAACCAGCTGTTTTTAGGAACCCCACTGGTGGAAAGATTCAAGTAAAGCATGCAAGCACAACCATTCCTTGCAGAAAAAATGGAACAATTTATTACCCTTTTAGGTATCACAGGCATTGGTCTAAGTTCAAAAATAGTCCAAGAGACACGAGAAGAAACAGGGACCATTGTTAGGAGTGTTCTTTTCCATCCAAACTTGGCAGTCCTAAAATGCACCAAATGGACTAATGAATGTACATAAAAGCTCATGATCTTGAAAGAGAATTGCATTTCTATAGGAAAGGGGACACTATAACGCCAACAACTTTCACGTTATTCCCATGATAAGGGACAAGTCCTGCATTACCTTATCATGACAAAACAAAATGCAGGTTTTTTGAATCAAGAAGCTCCACCTTTAATCTGCTCGACAGGTCCTGGTACTAGATAAACATTATCCTAGCAAGTGCCTATAGAAGTACAATAAATAGTTTAATCTGTATTTTAATTGAACTGTAATATTGTGATGTGAAAGATAAGTTACTGCCAAAGATTTCTTGTATCATCTCATATCTGTTATATGCACTACTATAGGTAGAGAAAGGTATAGGCAAAAGCGGGAAAAAGCTTTCAACAAGGGGAGTGCATTTCACAGAATCATATCCATCTTCATGGGTATAAGATGACCTATTATTAGGAAGATGCACCAGTCTAATGCATTTCTTGATACATAATGTTGCCAAAGCATGATATACGTGAAAAGCTAACCTTTAGCAATTATCTTTTTTTTTTCTTCCAGAAATGTGCTTGCTGGATTTGTTCTGAATGACAAGTTATTCAGCTAGGATAATTAGAATTTAGGCAATTTAGCCTTTAGCATAAGGAGAAGGTTTATGTCCACATAGAATGCTTATGTAATTTCTCTGAAATGGAGCTTTTGTATGTGGGCAGGAACTGTTTTGATGTTATCTTGAATGTTCTAGGTTATACTTACAAGTCTCACTTAGGTGTTGGAGGGTCATGGACTTATAAGAACTGGCAAGTCTTTTATCCCCACAGTGCCTTTTAGGATCCATCTTGGAAGGACAAAATCATACAGGCCATAACACAAAGTGCATAATATCTTGTGAACCGTGTGCTGGTCACTGTGTTCGGATTGATGGCAAACATGTGCTTCATCAGTGGTCGAGATGCTGAGTTCAGAAACCTCGTGCTTCAATTGGAAAACATGTGTACATTTCAATTGGAAAACACATGCTTCAAACTTTTTTTCTTTTGTTGTTATCTTGCTGCGAGATTTGACTATGAATTGTAAAGTATTGCTGCTGATACTAATTTTTATGTGATATTTAATTCCGCCAGGTCGCATTGTTATGGGTCTTTTCGGGAAAACTGTGCCTAAGACAGCTGGTATGCATCTGTTAAATGTTAATTTTATTGGATTATTGTTTTGTTATGTTCATTTATCTTTCTTGTACTCTTTTTACCTTCTATCTACTATTATGTCTGTGATCTTGATATGAAATTATGACACCTAACTTGTTTGTTTCTGTATTTTTTTGGTTCTGCTGCTTCTACAGAAAACTTTCGAGCTCTATGCACAGGTACGCTTGCACTTTGTTTGTCATGCTTAAGCTTTTCTCAGTTGTTTTTATTGCTTGCTTGTGGACTAATTTTTTAAAAGAAGGCAGTTTAAGTTAAATTGTCTGAATATCCGTGTTTTTTAATATTCTCTGATAAATTTTTGCTGAAAACAAAGAAACTTCTCTTCGTATTTGCCACCAAATATGAATGATAGGCCGCATGGCCAACCTGCAACCAGCTGTTTTTAGGAACCCCACTGGTGGAAAGATTCAAGTAAAGCATGCAAGCACAACCATTCCTTGCAGAAAAAATGGAACAATTTATTACCCTTTTAGGTATCACAGGCATTGGTCTAAGTTCAAAAATAGTCCAAGAGACACGAGAAGAAACAGGGACCATTGTTAGGAGTGTTCTTTTCCATCCAAACTTTGGCAGTCCTAAAATGCACCAAATGGACTAATGAATGTACATAAAAGCTCATGATCTTGAAAGAGAATTGCATTTCTATATGGAAAGGGGAAATATAAGAACAACTTTTGTTATTCATGATAAGGGAAGTCCTGCATCCCTTATCACATTACAAAACAAAAATGCAGGTTTTTTGAATCAAGAAGCTCCACCTTTAATCTTGCTCGACAGGTCCTGGTACTAGATAAACATTATCCTAGCAAGTGCCTATAGAAGTACAATAAATAGTTTAATCTGTATTTTAATTGAACTGTAAATATTGTGATGTGAAAGATAAGTTACTGCCAAAGATTTCTTGTATCATCTCATATCTGTTATATGCACTACTATAGGTGAGAAAGGTATAGGCAAAAGCGGGAAAGCTCTTCACTACAAGGGGAGTGCATTTCACAGAATCATACCCAGCTTTATGATTCAAGGAGGTGACTTTACACTTGGAGATGGGAGGGGTGGAGAATCAATCTATGGATCAAAATTTGCTGATGAGAACTTCAAGCTCAAGCATACAGGACCAGGTAAGATGGCAACTATAAATTCCTTTTTCTTTGGTCCATTTACCAGAAACTTGACCCTGTTATGTTCGTCTATGTGTGTAGGATTTCTGTCGATGGCAAATGCTGGCCCTGATACCAATGGATCTCAGTTTTTCATCACCACTGTAACAACTAGCTGGTATTTGTCACACACCCAAGTTCTCCTCTTCTAAGATGTATGTAATTGCTGAATTTTTCTTCATTTTTCTCCATAGGTTGGACGGTAAGCATGTTGTCTTTGGGAAAGTCCTATCCGGCATGGATGTGGTGTACAAGATCGAAGCAGAAGGGAGGCAGAACGGTTCACCGAAAAGCAAAGTTGTAATCGCCGACAGCGGTGAACTGCCTCTGTGAACACAACTTTGCTCTTCCGCTAATATCCCTATCTACTTAGCAAGCAGCTTCTGATTGATAAGTCTGTTATTGTTCTCGACATTCTGCTTGGACATTACTAGAATTGATTCTTACAATGTGCCAAGTTGTGGTTTTCTACTATTTGCATTTTGACTGATCTACTGAATCATATCTCTCCGTCAAATCAATGTGAATCTTTTGACTGGGTCTATGTTGGAATTCTTGGCTGCTAGCAATTATATACATTGGGGTTGTCTGATTTGGTCAAATTTGTAGTCCTTTAATTAAAAGTCGATACCTATATAAGGTTAAAGAAACACATAATCGGTGAGATTTTTGCAAAAACAACCACAATAGTCTGATAAATTAACGAGGAGAAGGTTAAAACTTTTCTACATTTAGGTCCCTGATGCGAAGTGCGCGGGAAGTCAAAAACGAGGAAACTTCCAGGAAGGTGCGATGATAAGCATACGAACAGGATTACGACTCCAAGTAGAAGAAGAGGAGGCAGCAGGTAAACGCGAGACCGCCCACCATTTGTTGTTGTCATTGTCGTGGCATTATTCATCGACTTCAAAACGAAGTCAAGCGGACTGATGGGATTGGAAGATTTGCCCTCTTCTTTTTCTTCTTCTCCGCCTAATCAGACGATTCCTTTCGGGATTCGTTTCGCTCCCGATAGCATCACTTCGATTAGATTCCTGTTTGATCGGATGCACCTCTCAGTCCCGGCGCCATGAAGAAGTCCGAGTTCTTTAACATCATCAAGGTCTCTCTCTCTCTCTCTCTCCACCCCCCCCCCCCCCCCCCCCCCGCTTGTTCGTTGTATCAGTTCTCGACCAAAGTAGATGTGGGTGTTTGTTTCTGGTTTTGATGAAATAGGAAGGGATTTAGTGTTGTGGTTGTCACATCTAGGAGGTGTTTTGGTCGTGGAAGCCGATGGATAAGAGCTCTTTTCAATCAACATGTAACTCAGGCAAATAGGAAGTTGCTTTAACCATTAATTGGATGCAGTAACCACGAGAATCGTAGTCATTTAACAACAGTTGGATGGTTAATAGGAAACTACTACAATCCTTTGTATTACTTGATACAAAATGTTCCTTATTGTTAAGAATTCTAGTAATTTGTTGTACAAAAGTGTTGCTTGTGAATCTAAGCATTATTGCTATCTTTTGGTGTCATAAAGCTGGTGTTGAAGTTCATATTTCCCGATAGTTTTCTTCTTTATATGTTCTAGGAGCTGAAATTTCCATGTTAAATCTCTTGATTATATTCTATTTTTTTGCATGCGTGTTATCCAATTGATTGAACATCTGGGTAGTCAGGGAGAAGTTGTGTATCTTGATTACTTTCTTGGTTTTAGGTTTACTTGTCTCTTCATTACTTGGATGTCACTGATTTTTCAGTTTCTATCTACTTATACACGTAGGATTTATTATGTTGTCCAACGTCATGGATGATTGCATTTGAAACACCAATTAATGTATAAAAACTGGAGGTTTAGAATAAAGGCTCAGATTAACTAAGAGATCTAAACTCCTGTGAGTACAAACTTGTAAGGTAACAGCTTATGAATTTCTTTACCAGATAATTAAAGTGCAACAGTGGTTTCACCCTATACAATTCATTTATCTTTATGCAACCTCAGGTGAAAGTTCTCCATGAGCCTAATCTTGAAACCATGCAGTGATGTGCATGCTCTTAACCAGGGGGTAAAAGTCAAACATGTAGAGGATGAGAGAGAGAGGGTGGATATGGGGGAGGGAGGACGAGTACACCTAGCTCTTCGTCTCTAGTTGTTTGAGATACAGATTATCCATTTGCAATATGCTTTAGTTGGTGCACAGCAAGTAAACAATATTATATTAGGTTCCTAGTGACCAGTCTGAAATGGTTGTCATGATTGATGATCATGTCTTGCTTATAGTTAATCATGGTAAGATAGCTGAAGTTATCATGAAAGAAAGGAAGGTATACATGTGCTGAAGGTAGAAGAGAACATGTTGCACAATTTTAGGCTAGTCTTTGAAAGCACACTTTGTTTCTAATGTGTTTGTGGAGCTTGAATTTCCATTTATATATGGTTGCAAATGTATTAGGAATTTTTGTTGTTTGTTTTTAAACATACTAGAGGTCATTACAAAACTCTATTCCCGAGAACCTGGCCATTGTTAATTCATAAAATTATCATTATTTTTATTAAGAACATACTAGGGGAGTCATTACAAAACTGTGAGAACCTGACAATTATCGAATTACAAAATTATCAAATTTTTAAGAACACATTGAATAAATCATTAGAAAACTCTTTTTTTGAGAATATGACAGGTGTTAAGTCAAAAAATTGTAGTTATCTATTCTTACGAGTCTAAGGAGATAAAAGTTCTAATGAGCACTTTGTCACTAATGATTTTTTTTTTTGCTGTATGTATCTATAAGAAGCAAACAGACTTGCATGCTACCAAATTTCAAGATATCAGTAATAGTGTACGAGACTCATGCCATAGGGTTTGGGAGAGTCAATGTACACATGCTTCCCTCTAAATATAAAGATATTATTTTCGTAATATGAACTTAGTCTCCCAAGTCTCAAAAGGACGATTTTACTATCATCTCAAGGTCCAGACCCTTCCAACATACGAGTGACAACTCATATAAAATAAAGTTTTGATAGTCTCATGCTTTAGCCTGTGGCTAGGTACCTGAGTTCCAATTCTGGTGCTCAAACAACATGGCTTCAAGGATTTCACTTTTAATACATTGTAATATTGGTAAAGAAATAAGGCTCCTATATTCATCATTTGCTTATATCTAGAACAAACATGTTAATTGAAGTGCACTATATCCTTGTGCAGACTTCAATACCCACATGGTTCTTTAGTTATCTTTGCCCTTTTTTAGGATCTATTCATATGCCTTAAGTTGTTCAAAATAAATCATTGTATCAATTTTGCCATTTTTAGCTGAATTTTTTTCTTTTCTGTTTTGCGTGGTGATTCCATTGTTTCCTTTGTAAATCATGGAAAATCTCTGGGACTACTTTTTTTTGTTTCAAGTTCTTAATACTCTATTTC
>CM017194.1:11561772-11569272 GCA_004837865.1 Musa balbisiana
GTTTTCCTAGTTGACGAGCATCACACATATTATCTTTGACGAACTTGATATGAGGAATTCCTCTTACAAGTTCTTTAGATAAAATTTACATGATTAGTTTTATGCTAGCATGACCTAATTTCCTATGCCAAAGCCAAGCATCATCATTTAAAACCGAAAAACGTATTTTATTGCAAAGATCATTAATGTTAATGGTGTATATGTTATTTTATTTTAGTGCAGTTATAGATGTGTTTTTGTGTGGTTTTTCTATAATACAAGCATTAGATTCAAATCTAACAATATATCCTTTATCACACAATTGACTAATGCTCAAAAGGTTATGCTTTAAGCTATCAACTAACAACACATCTTCAATAAAAAAGTTGGATGTGTTACCTATAGTTTCTTTGCCAATGATTTTACACTTGTTGTTGTCTCCGAAGGTGACATATCCTTCATCTAAGCTAGTGAGCTTAGAGAATTGAGATGGATCTCTGGTCATATGCCTTGAGCATCCACTATCAAGGTACCATCTCTTACTCCTAGCTTGTGATTGTATACGTTTCTACAAAGGAGGATGATTTTTAGGTACCCATTTGACCTTGGGTGCCTAAAAAATCGATCGGCTTAACTTATCATTTTGCATGGAGTTCTTTACGGTTCTTTTAGGAACCCAAATCAATTTGTGTGGACTATACTTTTTAAATGGACAATGATAAGCTATATGTCCAAGTTTGCAATAAAAGTTACATTTGTTTTGGGGTGAAATATGCAAGATAAAGCCTTTAACAAAGGTGGTTGGATTTTGGTGAGAGCTACTCACAAATCTGATTCCACTTCTTTTATGAACGTGGCCCTTATTAGCAAGGATCATGTTCAAGGACTTGCTACCAACCTCAAATTTTTCTAAGGTATCTTTGAGTAGCAAGTTTTCCTTTCTAAATGTTTTTGCTTCATGGCATTTCGTATATGGAGCTAAACTAACATTATGCTCAATTTTTAATTTATCGAAATCATTAACAAGAGAATCATGCTCCTTTTTTTACAATTTATATTTTTACTAATTAATTTGCATTCATCAAATAAATCATGAAAAGTATTTAATAGTTCATCAAATGATAAATTTGCATCAATTGAACTTGTTATCTCATCTCCAATGGCCATTAGTGCATAGTGAGCAACTTGCTCGGTGTTGGTTGGCTCCTCTTCTTCGGATGCACTTGAGTCGTCCCATGTTGCTTTGAGAGCCTTCTTCTTTAGTGTCCTCTTCTTGGCTTGGGGACATTCACTCTTATAGTGTCTCAGCTTTTTTACATTCATAACATATTACTTGATCTTTCTTGGGTTCAAATTTATTTTTAGTGTCATTTTTAAATTTATTTCTTCTTATGAATTTTTAAATTTCCTTGTTAAAAGTGCCAAGTTTTCATCAAGGTCCTCATCACTTGAGTTTTCTTTCAAGTGGTCTTCTTATGTTCTTAGTGTCATATCCTAATATCCTTCCTGTTCTTTGGAAGGGTGTCCTCAAGCTCTTCATGAGCTTTACATGTCATTTCATAGGTCATTAGTGACCCAATTAGTTCTTCAAGGGGAAAATTATTTAGATCTTTGGTCTCTTGAATAGTCGTTACTTTAGGGTCTCAACTCTTTGGAAGGGATCTTAAAACTTTATTAATGAGTTAAAAATCTAAGAAACCTTTACCAAGTCCTTTTAGACCATTGACGACATTCGTAAATCGAGTGTACATGTCTCCAATGGTCTAACTTGGTTTCATTCGAAACAACTCATAAGAATGCACTAAAAGATTAATTTTTGACTCATTCACTCTACTAGTACCTTCATGAGTCACTTTGAGTGTGTACCAAATATCAAAAGCTATTTCACAAATCGACACTCGATTAAACTCATTTTTATCTAATGCACGAAACAAGATATTCATAGCCTTGGCATTTAAAGTAAAAGTCTTCTTCTCCAACTCATTCCAATCATTCATTGGAAGAGAAGACTTTTGAAAACCGTTTTCGACAACATTCTAAAGCTCAAAATCCATTGAAATTAGAAAGATCCTCATTCTAGTCTTCTAATATATGTAATCCATCCCATTGAACATTGGCGGACGTGTAATTGAATGACCCTCTTGGTTGCCGACAAATGCCATCTCTCTTGGGTTTTAGACCAAATGAGAGTGAACTTTGCTCTGATACCAATTGTTAGGATCAAGAGCGGCACTAAGAGGGGGAGGGGTGAATTAGTGTAGTGGAAAACTTTCGCTATTTCAAAAAACTTGTTTCGATTAAAATCGATTCCAACGAGAATGGTTTTGATTTAATCCGTTTCGGAAAGAATTTGAACTTGAAAGCTTTCATGAAAGTGCAAGAGAAGACTAAGGTGATTTGTAGTAATATAAATTTCACAAATGAAAAGCGTCGGTTTTGTAAAGTCTTCGTACAGTTAAAGCCGATCTCGAAAAGTGTTTACGTGAAAGCATATGTGGACGTAGTTAAAGTACAATAAGGAGGAGAGGTAATTTGCTATAAAAGAAAGTTGCTCAAAGTAAATGCAAACCGAGTTTTAGATTGGTTCGATCAATGTGACCTACATCCACTTTCGGATTCCTCCTCCGATGAGGTCACTGGCGTCCACTAAAGGCCTTCCTTCAACAGGCGAAGGCCAACCACCTTTTACAGTTTTTCTCATTTTGCTGGGTTTAGGAGACAACCTTTACAAGTCTCACTCCTCTTTCTTGGATGGTTACAAGGCTAAGAGATGAAGGAGGAGAACTCTTTACTTTTACAACACTTTAAGGCTTAAGAACTCAAGATTATACCAATAGGTTTCATGCCCTTTCATGCAGAAAAGGGTGGGGTTTTTATAAGCCCCAATGACTTTCAAAAATGGAGCCAAAAAGGATCTCATCTCGGATTTCCAAGGTACTAGTGATACCACTACCATTACTGGGTGGCACTACTACCTAATAGAGCTCGAAGACTGAGCTTTGGCGGTATTATCGCTTGACAAGGGCGGTACCACTGTTGGAAATAATAACTGCCAACGATACCACCGTCCAGATATCCTGGGGCACTACTTTTTAGGCGGTGTCATCACCAGCCATCTTTTCAGCAACCTGGTTGGGCCTTGAATTTGGCCCAAACCAGCCCAACTAAAGGCCCAATTGGCCCCTAATTAAGTTAGTGGGATTACCTCTCAATCCTAACTTAATTTACTCTCTAACTATGATAACTAAGACATGATTACAGTGATCTTGTTCCGGTGCGTCAATTACTCTTCCGGTGAGCTTCCGGTGAACATCCGACGAACTCTCGGCAATGTTTCGGCGGACTCCCGGTAAGCTCTTGGACTTTACAACGATCTTCTTAGCGAGTTCTAACGAACGTCTAGAGTTTTGGCGAACTCTCAAACTCCCAACGTGATCTCAATCTTGACTCCGGCACAACACCTACTTTACGTCTTACTGGAATCGTGGTTAATCTTGCACACATATCTTAGCAAAGGATTAGATCAAATATTTTACCAATTGATTTCATCATCAAAATCTGAGATTCGACATATATTTGTATATATTCTTGAATCTCGGATTTTGATGATGAAATCAATTGATGAGTTTACGATCTAATCTGCATTTTGAGTGATATAGGACTAACTTCGATCGGAAAAGACAATTTGATTAAAGCAGGAGGAATTGGACATTGGGCCAGAGTGGAACATGTCAAAAGATTGGACGTCAAGCCGGATGATCGGTCGACGTATCGACATAAGGCTTTGTGTCATGAGTTCGGGCATTTAGCCAGAAGGATTGGATATTATGCCAAGGAGATCGGATGTTACGGAGGTCAATATGTCGATTGAGCAATACACCGCAAGAGAGGACGAAGTGCTGGAAGGATCGGACGAAATACCGAATGAACCAATAACATGTCGGACAACATAGGATTTATGCTTGTAATTGTATGTGTCTAAACTGAATCAGTTAGGTCTAATTGAGTTGGTTTTGGGATGAAATAATACCAACTCAATTAGGGGCTAATTGGGCCTGAATTAGGGCTGAATTGAGCTTGTTGTCTAGCCCATTTGGTGACTTGTAGAAGGGTCTGGCGGTGGTACCACCAAACATAGTCTCTTAGACTTTGTCAGGCGGTGGTCTCCCAGATTGTGTGATGTTGAGAAATCTTGGAGTGACATCACATGTGCAGTGGAAAAATAGAAAAATAAAATCTTCAATTCCCAAAGATATGTTTATCGTTATGCAAAGATTGGTGCATAAAATCCACGAAACTTAAAACTATGTATAAGATAAATTATGTTACCTAAGGAGATCGTATATCCCTGAATCCTTGTAGATCTCTAGGAGAGGGTGAAGGAGGTCAAGCGCCCTTCTCTCTAGTAGTGATCCACACAGTAGGGCTATGACGATGCTCCTCAAAACTCTAGGCATGCTCTAAGGTAGAGAGGGGGAGGAGAATAGGAGAGGTAAGCAAAATGCTCTAGCCTATGAACCACTGATTCCCTCCTATTTATAGATGTCTTCTATCAACTTAACCATAATGGATCCTCCCCTATTGAGTATTGGATCTTCATCTAACTATCCAAGCCTCTTAGATTAGTGGATATCTATCCAATAATCTCTCATGAGTACTTATTAGATCTCATCCATAGGATCCAATCATTCAGGGGCTTATTGGATATTCAATAAGATAGGGGCTTCGGTGGATATCTTATATCTGAACCTCTACTCATCGCAATGCCTACCATATGTGTGTGAGCCTCTAGGCCCAATATCGAGCTGGCCGTGAGTCATATATGTCAAAACTCCTTCTGGCTTAGTGAATTATTATCTCCATAATAATTCACTCGACTCATCAACTATGGACGTACTAGGCCACTACGTCATAGTCCCTAGACGATACATGGAAATCCAATCAATTAGATATATCTATTCTCAGTTACCGTGTATCTATGGTCCCTCATCCATCTAATATCCCAAAGACCGTATACCAGGTATGGTGCTGTCGAACCTATACGATTTTTAATCGAGTCTCGCTCTAATCAGATTCTCTTAGAGAACTTTTTCTCTCTTAATCCAAATGGCCCTGGCTTGGGATTTGTTTGAGTAAGAACACATGAGATATTCCTCTCATGATGCCGAGAGTGGATGATCCTCTATCAACACTCAATAGCCCTCATAAGGTTGACTACCACTCCCGATGATCGATTATGCTAGATCTGGGACATTCAAACCTATAAGACTGGTATCAAAGAGTGGAGCACTCATACAAGATATCTTTGGTGACTCAAGTCTAAGGATTAGATATACCACTGGGATTATGGAATCGTTGTTTGATAATAAGGCATCATGTACCATTTAGCATTCCATACGCGGATCAATCAGTGAACTCATTCTCCAATGAGCACCTGTAATGTATCCCTAGTGTCCACACATGAGCAACTATGAGACTAGCTGCATCTAATATATGGACGAGTATATAGCACACCAGTCTGTCCAATCATCTCGATGTCCCTCTCGAGTAACCTATGACCGAGATTATATAGAATCTGTGTTTGAAGGTGAATCGGTCTCATTATCGTGATCTCATCACGATCCGATTCCCATTGCATAGATCCAAGGACATCAAATATATATGCATATATGCAACAAGTAATATAAAGTGATAAATGCTAAAATATTATAAGCAAAAAAGACTGCGTGTCAAGTCACACGTGCCATCACTCATGTGATTGGCTTGTAGGGCACATATGATTAGCAATCTCCCACTTGACCTAAAGTCAATCGCCTATGTGTTTGATCCTCATCAGAACCCTATGATACTCAATGACAATCTAAGATAACGACTTTGTCAGTAGATCTGCAATGTTATCTTCAGATGGAACTCTTTCCACTACTACATCTTCTCGGGTCACGATCTCTTTAATCAGGTGGAACCTTCTCAAAATATTTTTGATGAGACCTGAGTTCCCTCATTTAAGCAATCGCCCCATTGTTGTCGCAATATAAGAAATCGACTCCTCACTACTTTGCTCAACTCTTAGATCTGCGATGAACTTCTTCATCCAAACTCCCTCCTTTGTTGCCTTTGTTGTAGAAATGTACTCCGCCTCTGTGGTTGAGTTAGTAGTAGTATTTTGCTTCGAACTCTTCCAATACACTGCTCCTCCATTCAAGATGTACACATACCCCGAATTCGACTTGCTATCATCGACATCAGACTAAAAACTCGAGTCCATATAGCCTTTAACCTTGAGGCTATTGCCTCCATATACTAGTAAAATATGGAGGCAAGCATCCTCTTGGATTGGGATAAGCCAAGCATCCTCTTGGATCTATCTTTATAGATTTGAATCCATAAGATATAGGATGCTTCCCTTAAGTCCTTCATGGAGAAGTGTTTAGATAACCAAGATTTTACTATGGATAGCATTCTTACATTATTCGTAATGATCAAGATGTCATCCACATATAACACCAAGAAGGTGATAGCGCTTTCATTACCTTCCTATACACACAAGGCTCATCTTCATTCTTAACGAAGTTGTAAGATCTGATTGCCTCATCAAATCTTATGTTCAAACTTCGGGAAGCTTGCATTAGTCCATAAATGGATCTAAGCAACCTGCACACCTTATCTGGGTAGTCTTTGGACACAAATCACTCGAGCTTGTATCATATACACTTCCTCCTCGAGGTTCCCATTGAGCAATGTGGTTTTCACATCCATTTGCCAGATCTCATAATCATAGTGTGCTATAATAGCCAATAGAATTTGGATGGATTTTAGCATGGCTACGGGTGAGAAGGTTTTATCATAGTCATCACCTTGCCTTTAATGATACCCCTTAGCCACTAGCCTTGCTTTATAGGTCTCTACTTTTCCATCTACTCCGATCTTTTTCTTAAAGATCCACTTGCAACCGATGGGTACAACACCCTCGGGCGCATCAATTAGGTTCCAAACCTTGTTGGAGTACATGGAATCCATCTCAGAATTCATGGCTTCTTACTACTTCCCGGAGTCTATACTCATAATAGCCTCCTCGTAGGTCTGAAGATCAATATCCTTAACATCCTCTTCTCCAATATGTCCCACATGTCTCTCAAAAGGATAGGATACTTTGCTGGACCTACGTAAAGTTGGAACTTATGTGTTAAGCACCTGAACAGACTCGGGCTATAGAGTGGGGCTTGAGCTAGGTTCTCCAACCTCGCTTAACTCCATCATGCTCCCACTATCTCTACTAAGAATGTGTTACTTCTTAAAGAACACCGCTCTCTTTGCTACAAAGACCTTTTGGTCCTCGAGATAATATAAATAATACCCAAAAGTTTCCTTGGGGTATCATATGAACTTGCATCGCTCCGTCCTCGATTCCAACTTATCGAGGTTGTGTCTTTTATCATAGGCAGAGCAGCCCTAAATCTTAACAACCATAAGATCGGGCTTCTTTCCTTTCTATATCTCATATAGTGTAGACACTACCGATTT
>CM017194.1:11574272-11686772 GCA_004837865.1 Musa balbisiana
ATATGTGTTTAAAGGTTAATCGGTCTCATTATCATGATCTTATCATGATCCAATTCCCATTGCATAGATCCAAGTACATCACAATATATATATATATATATATATATATATATATATATATATATATATATATATATATATATATATATATATATAATAAGTAATATAAAGTGATAAATGCCAAAATATAATGAGCAAAAAAGACTACATGTCAAGTCACACGTGCTATCACACATGTGATTGGCTTGTGGGGCACATATAACTAGCAATCTCCCACTTGACCTAAAGTTATTCACCTATGTATCTGATCCCCATCAGACCCCGATGATGCTCAAAGACAATATGAGACAATGACTTTGTCAATAGATCTGCAATATTATCTTTGGATGAAATTCTTCCCACTACTACATCTCCTTAGGTCACGATCTCTCTAATCAGGTGGAACCTCCTCAGAACATTTCTGATGAGACTTGGGTTCCCTTATTTGAGCAATCGCTCCATTGTTACCATGATGTCCACCCTCATGCGTGGATAGTTGAGGTTAGTCATAGAACCTCCCCTCTCTTGGAAGTCATCTCTTCGGGCTTGATGCAATTGGTTAGAGCTCTCTCCTTGATATGATTTCTTCGGGCTTGGTGGTCGGCCCAAACTAAGTTCGGTAAAGAGAGTCCGAATCTTATCCTTCATTTGCGCCTCCAAAGCTTTGAATTTAGCATTGATTGCCTCCTTAGATGCCATAGTATATGCCTCCTAATCTGTGATGTTAAGATCTCTCTTTTGTTGTTGGGTTAAAGGCAAGTATGGGTTGAGAGAAGTGATGGTTGAAAGGGTTGGTGGATTGGTGGATGTAGGCTGCGGTTTAGGCTTGTTTTGTCGCTGTTTTGGGTGCAGTTTGAGGGTATGGTTTAGTGGAGATTTAGGGCTATGGATAAAAGTTTTAGATCTATGGTAGATGGTAGCAAAGGTTTGATAGAAATCAGAGGAAGTTTGCTGTAGAATTGTATTGTCTTGTAAGAGCAGAATTATCGTCGAAGAAACAGTAATTTCTTGACAAAATTTTTACCAAAAACTTAAGAGATTTGAGGAGCGAATTGATAGTAGAATCTCAGTTTATATGATACTAAGGAGATTCAATTTAATCAAGAAAAATTTGGCAGTATAACAGCAAGAAAATTGGTGAAAGTTGCGATAGCAGAATTCTTGTCGAAAAATTTCAGCGGTTTGCGATGAAAATTTGCAGTAACACAAAATTGTTTTTAGAGATGAATTCCTCATTAGATCAATCTTAGATGGAAGCCAAGATGATCTATAAAGTGTATAAGAAATTTTGTTTAAAAAAGATTGCAAATAGATTGGTTAAGGCAACAATATGCGGCTGAAATTTTCTGTAGCACAGATTTTCAATTGTAGCAGATTGGACGTAAAAGATCAGTAGTTTATATTGAGAATTTTTTTACAAAACAAAAGAGAAATCTACTGATATAAAGTGTCAAAGCTATCATAAAAATTTTGAAGAGATTTGGATAGAAATAACATAGTAGCAAGATCAAACAAACTGTGCTATGCGGCTAGAATTTTACAATGCAGATTTTCAAGTATAGCAGATTAGACGTAAAAGATCAATAGTTTATATTAAGAATTTTTTGACAAAATCAAAGGAAAATCTGTTGTTAGGAAGTGTCAAAGCTGTCATAAAAATTTCGTAGTGATTTGGATAGAAAAAACATAGTAGCAAGATCAAACAGATTGTGCTATGCGGTTGGAATTCTGCAATGTATCTTTCGTCGTAGTGATGAAAACTTTGCGACGAAAAGTTTATGCAGCAATATAGGAACAATTTTTTTTTTTAGATTTTCGAATAAGAATAACTAAATTACAGCAGCAGTAAGGTAGGAAACCAGAACCTGTTGTAATTCACGAGGAGATCAAAGGATGATTCGCAGTGGTGCAGATGACAGTGGAATTTGGCGACGATTTTTTAAGCAATTGTGGGAATTGCTTTGGGCGACTGTGGAGAGATGATGGATGGCTATGGAAGGGCAACGAGACACCAAGAATGCTGCTCTAATACCAAGTGTTAGAACCCTTACAGATTCTAAGCTTGGGATTGATTTCTTTAGGGGATCGACCTCCTAGAACTCTATAGGGGTTCTTTCCTCCAAGTTGTTGCTCAAAGGCTGCAGAAAAGATTTATCTATTGCTTAATGAAAGAGGATAAATACATGACTATTTATAGGGTTTCTAAACCCTAACTCCTAATAGGACTTTTACTCAAGACTCCTACTCAAGTAAGGCTCCTACTCAAGACTCCTAATAGGACTCCTATTCAAGACTCCTATTCCGTTACAACTCCTAATTCTTCTTTAAGAAATAACCTCCAAACCCTAGCCGACCTCTTCACCTCTTTAATAAGGGTCGGCTTAGGTAGGTTTTACATGAATACCCCTATCAATTAGGACTCTCCTAGCTAGAGTCCTAATAGGTCTCCACCTCGTTACTACGTGCACAATGGCTAGCATCTCCTTATCATATATTGACATATTTTGATGGGAGGGAGATAATGCCTTGCTAGTGTATGCAAGTGATCGACTATCTTGCATGAGAATGACTCCAATTTTGACTCCAGATGCATCGGCCTCAATGATGAAGGGTCGGTTGAAATCGTAGTCAACACCTTCTTCTTGGTTGAAACTTTTGGCCACTAATCTAGCCTTGTTTCTAACCACGATACCACATTCGTCTTGCTTGTTTCTAAAGACCCATTTAGTACCAATGATTAAATGGTCACTAAGTCTAGGAACAAGCTTTCATACCTCATTCCTCTCAAATTGATTCAATTCCTCTTGCATTGCAATGACCCAAGAATCATCTTTCAAGGCCTCATCAATGCATTTAGGTTCGATTTGAGAGAGAAAGACAGCATTAGCACAAAAATTCTTGAAAGAAGAACGAGTTTGAACCCCTTGTGATGTATCTCCTATAATTTGCTCTTTTGGATGAGCATCTACATACTTCCATTCCTTGGGTAAGGAGTTTTTGGAAGAAGATGCATCCTAGTTGCTATTTTGAGGAGGGGGTTCCTTTAAATCCAAATTTTCAAAACCAATATCATCATCAAAATCATTTTTCTTGAACTCGAAAATTTCATTAAAAATTACATGAATAGACTCTTCTATAACTAAGGTTCTTTTGTTAAAAATATGAAAAGCCTTAGAAATGGAAGAGTAACCAAGAAAGATGCCTTCATTGGATTTAGCATCAAAATTTCCTAAGGCATCCTTTTCATTTAAAATAAAGCATTTGCAACCGAAAACTTTAAAATAAGAAACATTTGGTGTTTTGTTATTCCATAATTCATAGAGAGTTTTTGATAGAGATGGTCTTATTAGAACCCTATTCATGATGTAGCAAGCCGTATTCACGGCTTCGGCCCAAAAATACTTGGATAGACTATGTTCATTCAATATAGTTCTTGCCATTTCTTGTAGATTTCTATTTTTTTTTTCTACTACTCCATTTTGTTGAGGGTTTCTTGGAGTAGAGAAGTTGTGGTTATATCCGTTAACTTCACAAAAATTTTGAAAATCACGGTTTTAAAATTCGCCACCGTGATCACTCCGAATTGATGAAATCATGAAACCTTTTTCGTTTTGAGTGAGTTTACAAAATTTAGAGAAACATTTGAAACAATCACTTTTATAAGCCAAGAAATAGGTCCAAGTGTATCTAGTATAGTCATCTACAATTACAAAAGTGTATTTGCTTCCTCCTAGACTTGTCGTGTCAATTGGTCCAAATAAGTCCAAATGGATCAATTGTAATGGTCTAGTGGTGCTAATTTGATTTTTTGGTTTGAAACTAGTTTTTATTTGTTTACCTAGTTGACACGCATCGCATACTTTGTCCTTAACAAACTTCATATTTGGAATCCTTCGTACTAATTCTCTAGATGAGATCTTAGATATTAGTTTCATGCTTGCATGGCCTAATCTCCTATGCCAAAGCCAAGCATCATCTTTTAAAGCGGAGAAGCATATTTTATTACCTAGTTCATCAAGATTGATGGTGTAGACATTATTTTATTTTAATACAATCATAGTCATGTTATTATTTGGTTTTTCAATAATACACACATTTGATTCAAATCTAACGATATAACCTTTATCGCATAATTGACTAATACTCAAGAGATTATGTTTCAATCCATCAACTAGTAATACATTATCAATAGAAAAGTTTAATTTGTTACCTATGGTTCCCTTGCCAATGATTTTGCCTCTGTTGTTATCTCTGAAGGTGACATAGCCTTCGTCTATGCTAGTGAGCTTGGAGAATTGGGATGGATCTCCGGTCATATGCCTTGAGCATCCACTATCAAGGTACCATCTCTTGCTTCTAGCTTGTGATGGTGTATGTTTCTACAAGAAGGGATTATTTTTAGGTACCCATTTACTTTTGGGTGCCTCAAAAATTGATCTAACTTGTTTATCATGTTACATAGACTTGATCATGGTTCCTTTAGGAACCCAAATTAATTTGTTTGAACTAATTTTCTTGAATGGACATTGATAAGTTTTATGTCCATATTTGCAACAAAAGTTGCAATTGCTTTGGTGTTGAACATATAAGTAGGACCTTTAATGAAGGTGGTTGGATTTTGGTGAGAACTTCTCACAAATCTGATTCCACTTCTTTTAGGAACGTGACCCTTATTTGTAAGGATCATGTTCAAAGACTTACTATCGACTTCGAATTTCTTCAAGGTGTCCTTAAGTAGCAAGTTCTCCTTTTGGAGAGTTTCTAGATCATGGAATTTTATGCATGGAGCTAAACTATCCTGATATTCAATTTTTAATTTATCCAAATTACAAGTAAGACTATCATGCTCCTTTTTTAACAATTTGTATTTTCTACTAATTGTTTTGCATTCATCAAATAACTCATGGAAGGCATTTAATAATTCATGATAAGATAAATCTACATCAATTAAATTTGTTACCTCCTCTTCGATGGCCATTAGGGCGTAATGAGCAACTTACTCGGTGTTGGACTCCTCTTCTTCGGATGCGTTTGAATCATCCCACGCTGCTTTGAGCGCCTTCTTCTTTGATGTTCTCTTTTTGGCTTGGGAACATTCATTTTGAAATGCCCCGGCTTTTTGCATTCATAGCATATCACTTGGTCCTTTTTATCTTCAAGTTTATTTTTGGTGTTATTTTTAAATTTGTTCTTTTTTATAAATTTTTTAAATTTTTGAGTCAAAAGTGCAATGTCATTATCACTGTCCTCATCACTTGATGTTCCTTTCAAGTGGTCTTCTTGTGATGTGAGTGCCATATCCTTCCTGTTCTTTGGAAGGGGGTTCTCGAGCTCATCATGAGCTTGACATGTCATTTCGTAGGTCATTAGAGACCCAATAAGTTCTTCAAGAGGGAATGTTTTAAGGTCCTTGGCCTCTTGAATGGCAGTAACCTTTGGATCCCAACTTTTGGGAAGGGATCTTAAGATTTTAATTACTAGTTCAAAGTTAGAAAAATCTTTACCAAGAGCTTTGAGTCCATTGATGACATCCGTGAAACGGGTGTACATGTCTCTGATGGACTCACTTGGTTTCATTCGGAAAAGTTCATAAGAGTGCACAAGAATGTTGATTTTGGACTCTTTCACTTGGCTAGTGCCTTCATGAGTGACCTCAAGAGTTCTCCAAATATCAAAAGCAGAATCACAAATTGAAACGTGATTAAATTCATTTTTGTCTAGTGCACAAAACAAGGCATTCATAGCTTTTGCGTTTAAAGCAAAAACCTTCTTCTCCAATTCATTCCATTCACTCACCGGAAGAGAAGATTTTTGAAATCTATTTTCAACAAATAGTCCAAAGCTCAAAATCCATGGAAATGAGGAAGATTCTCATATGTGTCTTCCAATACGTGTAATCCGACCCATTAAACATAGGTGGACGTGTAATAGAATGTCCTTCATGCATGCTGGAGTAAGCCATCTCTCTTAGGTATTAAACCAAATATGACAGTGAGCCTTACTCTGATACCAATTGTTAGGATCGGAGCAGCACTAAGAGGGGAGGGGTGAATTAGTGCAACGGATTAAAACTAGTAGGTTTGAAACTGATTCCGTAAAATACGAGGAGATTTCGTTCAATAGTAACTTGAGTAAAGTGAAGAACAAAAACCTACTTCTATGTAGATAATGATTGTAGAAAAATAACAACTCACACAAAATTTCAGCAAGAAAGAAAGGGAGGTGAACACTCAAGCAATTTGAAAGTCAGACTTGCTAAGGCTTTGCTAAGACCCTTGTTTTACTCTATTGCTTCTCAAAAGTTGTAATCTCTACTGAGAATTGAGGGGTATTTATAGGCCTCAAGAGGATTCAAATTTGGGCTCCAAAATTTGAATTCTCTTCGGTTCCCGAAGTTAGCGGTGCCACCACCTGTCAGTGGCGGTGCTACCGCCTATCAGTTCTGACACTGATAGTGTACTGGGCGGTGCCACCGCCTAGTCCAGCGGTGCCACCGCTTAGCTCTTTGGGTGCTGGGTGGTGCCACCGCCCAAACTGGCAGTGCCACCGCCTAGCTCTTCGGGTGCTGGGTGGTGCCATCGCCCAGACCGGACCGCCCAAACTGGCAGTGCCACCGCCTAGCTCTTCGGGTGCTGGGTGGTGCCATCGCCCAGACCGGCGATGCCACCGCTTGGCTCGGGTGCTGGGCGGTGCCACCGCCCAGTATGGCGGTTCCACCGCTTGACCTTACTGGTCACTGGTTGGGCTTTAAGTCCGGCCCAAACCAGGTTTCATTTTGGGCCCAATTGGCCCCTCATCAAGATATAGGATTATTTCTTAATCCTAACCTTAATTACATGCAAACTACGTAACTAAAAACATAATCCTAAGCATGTTTTTAACCAGCGAACTTCAAGTCTTTTTCCAGCGATCTTCCGGCGGACTTTCGATATGCCTTTGGATTTCTTCCGACGGACTCCCAATTGGCTCCCGATCTTATGGCGAAATCAGCGAGTAGCCGAGCCTTCTCGGTGATCTCTGTGAACCTCCGATGATCTCTTCGGTGGACTTCCGAAAACTCCGACAAGTCCCCGATTTCTTCTCGATTAGTTCTGACAGAATCTCCAACGAATCTTCGGACTCTCAAACACCCATCGAACTTGATTCCGGTAGACTCGCTTTATGTCTTCAAGCTTTCGTAGTTAATCTTGCATACTTATCTCAACATATGGATTAGATAAAACATGACAATTGACTTCATCATCAAAATCTGAGATTCAACATAGGCATCACTGTTTCAAGGACGTACATGATTTTCTCCATCGGGAGAACAATTCTCAAGTTGAGGAGCCAATCCGTATAATTTGGACCAGTGAGGCAGTTGACATTAAGTATGCCACGTAAGGGATTTGAAAGCGATAATTTCTGAAAATGAAGATGCAGCAGAAATAAATAACATACAGATTTTATAGAAAATAAACAATAAATATATGGACTTCTATCTTAATATTCTCCCACTATTTTACTGGCGAGTCACGCGACACCCTCAGCATGTGAAATGAAAGTCTCCGACAGACTTCTAGTGGGGATCAGGATCCAATTAGCATCTTAGTGTAACCTTGAGGGACTTGACTAATCATAATAAGCCCGAATGGTAGGTAATTTTTGTCGATCATAACTCCTTATGATTCCTATCTTGTTCGGCCTTCGAATCACCATGGTCTCGAGGGACTCGACCAACCATGATGTTCTGTTAAGTCAACACCATCGTTACAAGATGAGTCAGATTTGATGATATACCCTCGAGGGACTCGACCAAGCATACAATGTCCTCAGGTCACTAGTGACATCTCTATATTGTAGGCAAGATAGCGAATTGCGATATAGGTGAATCTTAAGGGACTCGACCAACTCAACATACACCGAGAATCGGTTCCTACCTATAATGATAGAAGGCTACGTGGGTTAATCTAATTGCCTTACGTTTACCAACTTAATATTGTCGAGAGAGGGGTTTCTTTGATTTGGTCCCCTAATATAACATGTCACACACATACATATTTAATATATATATATATATCACATGTATATATATATATATATATATATATATTGTAGGTGTATAAGCAATCACACATCACATGAACAATCACACCAGATGATCATAGACCACAACCTAATGTGATCAGGCCCGAGCCAGTGGGCCTAATCACTCATATCAAGATCTATGTGTGTAGCGGTGCATCTCCATGCCCTGTGATCGTCCATCTCGTGCTCGTTGGTTTCGTCGGCATCTCGACATATCTCCATGCATCGTGTTCGTCCGTTTCATGGGTCCTGCTATCGCATCTACACTCCTGCTATGCCTCCTTATGTGATTACAATTTAATCATAGGCACGTAGGCCTGATAATAAATGAGAAATAAAATGGAGGCTTGCAGGCCCCAATAATAATAATCATAAGTACACATATCATATGGTCCATTATCATCCGTTCACACATCATACGTCACATATAAATACTATTTTGTAGGGCTACTAGATAATAATAAAAATAATAATTAATTAAATATTTTAATTAATTAATATTTTAGGAAATCAAGCATATGTAGGAAAATTTTTGAATTCTGAGGGGTATTTTTGTAATTTGGATAGAGGATAGAATTTGGAATTTCTGAAATTCCGAAGCATTGCCCCTTGCCGGGGTAGTGGCCACAGGCGCCGCCCCTTGCGATGTAGTGCCCGCCCCTGCGGCCACCAATGCTGACAGCCTACTATAGGCAGGCCACCGACAACTAGTAGCCAACCGCTTGCACGTAGACAGCTAAGGCTGCAAGCAGCCTTTGGCCACTTTTGTGTGGGCCGCAAGGGCAACTGCTGCCCTTTCTCGCCTTTGTCGTCAACGATCTTGATGATAAAATTCCTCCTAAAACATAATACACGCAGTTCAAAACTAATTTTTCGCATGAACAACTTGGCTCTGATACTACTATTGGGAAATCTTGGGGGTGACATCACAAGCGTAGCGAAAGAATAGAAAAACAAAATCCTCAATTCCCAAAGATATGTTCATCGTCGTGCGAAGATTGGTGCGCTAAATCTGCGAAACTTAAAACGACGTATAAGATAAATTGTGTTATCTAGGGCGATCATATATCCCTGAATCCTTGCAGATCTCTAGGAGAGGGTGAAGGAGGTCAAGCACCCTCTTCTCTAGCGGTAATCCACATAGTAGGACTACGATGACGCTCCTCAAAACTCTAGGCCTACTTTGAGGTGGAGAGGGGGGGGAGAATAGGAGGGGCATGCAAAAGGCTCTAGCTTATGAACCACTGATTCCCTCCTATTTATAGAGGTTGTCAATTTAACCATAATGGATCCTCCCCTATTGGGTATTAGATCTTTATCCAACTACCCAAGCCTCTTAGATTAGTGGATCTCTATCCAATAATCTCTCATGGGTACTTATTGGATCTCATTCATAGGATCCAATAATTCAGGAGCTTATTGGATATCCAATAAGATGGGGCTCCGACGAATATCTTATATCCGAACCTCTACTCATATAATGCTTACCATATGTGTGTGACCCTCTAGGCCCAGTATTTAGCTGGTCGTGAGTCATACCTGTCAGAACTCCTTCTAGTTTAGTGAATTATTATCTCCATAATAATTCACTCAACTCATCGACTACAGACGTACTAGGCCACTATGCCGTAGTCCCCAAACAATATAGGGAAATCCAATCCATTGGACCTGTCTGTCCTCAGTTATGGTGTACTTATAGTTCCTTATCTATCTAATATCCTAGAGACCGTATATCGGGTATGGTGCTGTCAGAACCATATGGTTTCTACTCGAGTCTCGCTCTAATCGGATTCTCCCGGAGAACTCTTTCTCTCACAATCCGAATGACCCTAGTCATAGATTTGTCTAAGCAAGAAAATGGGATATTCCTCTCATGACACCGAGAGTGGATGATCCTGTATCGATACTCAATACCTCTCGTAAGGTAGAATGCTACTCTTGATGACCGGTTGTGCTAGATCTGGGACATCCAAATCTATAAGATCGGTATCAAAGAGTGAAATACTCATCAGGACATCCTTGGTGTCTTAAGTCTAAGGACCAGTTACACCACTGGGACTATGGAATTATTATTTGACAATAAGGCATCATCAACTATTCAACATTCCGTAAGCAGATCAATCAGTGAACTCATTCTCCAATGAGCACCTGTATTGTATCCCTAGTGTCCCCACACGATCAGCTATGAGACCGGCTACATCCATCATATGGATGGGTATACAACACACCAGTCTGTTCATTTATCTCGATGTCCCTCTCGAGTAACCTATGACCGGGATTATTTAGGATCTATGTTTAAAGGCAAATCGGTCTCATTATCGTGATCTCATCATGATCTGATTTCCATTGCGTAGATCTAATGACATCACAAAATATATATGCATATATGCAACAAGCAATATAAAGTGATAAATCCCAAAATATAATAAGCAAAAAAGACTACGTGTCAAGTCACACGTGTCATCACTCACATGATTGGCTTGTAGGGAATATAGGACTAGCATGTGAGGCAGTGGTACTGCCAGATTAGGTGGTGGTCCCGCTAGATTGGGCGATGGTACCACCCAATGTCAGTATTGTAGGTGGTAGTATCACCTGCACAAGCAGTGGTACTGATTGGGCGATGGTACCACCCAATGTCAGTATTGTAGGTGGTAGTATCACCCTGCACAAGCAGTGGTACTGTTAGGATCCAGGAAACCCGGGATGAGACCTTTTTTGGCTTCATTTTTGAAGTCATTTGGGGTCTATCAATACCCTAGATATTTTTGCTTGGCTAAGTACGAAATTAAGTTAAAAGATGGGAAAGAATACTAGAGAAAAATTAGAAATTCTCTTAGGATTTAGAGTCTCTTCCTCCCAGAGTTATAAGTTTTTGTGGAAGGAGTGATGTCTAAAAGAGATGTGTAAATGTTCTCACGTGAGCTTGTGAAAGAAGAAAGAGTTTTAAGGGTGGTTGATATTTCATTATAAGGTAAAGATATTTTAGGTGAGTTGCATACCCAGTTGTTGAGAACCATCAAAGCATAGTTCGCCACCTCGTCTTCATTGATTTGCTCATCGTCTTTTGATGCACATAATTCATCCTAAGTTATCTTAAATGCTTTCTTTTTCTTTTGTGCTAGCATCTTCTTCTTCAATTATGGACACTCACTTTTGAAGTACTCTGGCTTCTTGTATTCATGGTAGATGATTATGTCATTTTTGAGTTCATTTTTGTTCTTAGAGTCTTGTTTTACATGATTTGTTTTTGTTAGGACTATAAGGGACTAAGAGAGAGAGGGGGGGGGTGTGGGGTGTGGGGGTGAATTAGTGTTTTAAAAAATTATCATGATTCGAAAACTTTTGTTTGATGAAACCATATCGGAAATGCATTTAACTTAAAATATGCATAAGAGCAGTGAGCAAGTAAATCAATAAGTGATTACAAGAAAAAGTATAAACATAAATACAAACCAGATTTATAGTGGTTCAATCATCTTGACCTATGTCCACTCCCGATTCCTCTTCACTCGAGGCCACCAGCTTTCACTACCGATCTTCTTTTCAATAGATGAAGATCAATTACCCTCATTATAACTCTTTCTCCTTGTCACAAGCTCGGGAGAGAATCTTTACACCTCTCTTTTGCACTAAGACCTCACTTCTCCCTTGGAAAAATTCTAAGACTACGGAGGAAAAGACTCAATAACTCAAGAGAGATTACAACAATTTTATCCTCATGAATTCTTTCCTCTTTCTACTCTTTTTCTTGCTATCCCAAGCAAGAATGAGTGGGGTATTTGTAGGCCCTAAATGGTTTTAGAAATGGAGCCAAAAATTCAAATCATCAGGTTTTCGGGTACTAGCGGTACCATCGCCCGTATTGGGCGGAACCACCTCTTGCCACTCTGTGCATTGTCGGTACCACCGCCCAATCTAGGTGGTACCACCGCTTGACATAGTCTGGGAGACTATGTCTAAGTGGTACCATAGCCTAACACTAGGTACCACTGACACTAGTGGTACCATTGGCCCTAGTGATACCACCGTCGGGTCTTTTGGAAATATACACTTTGTACGTTCCAACTCATACGTGGTTTCACCACTTGACCCAACTGTAGATCATTGAATGGGCCTTCCAATAGGCCCAAATCAGCCTTGATTCAAGCCCACTGAGCCTCTAATCAAGTTGGCATGATTACACTCAAAACCAACTTAATTAAACCCTAAACTACTTTGATTAAGACATAATCAATTACAAATATAAATCCTATATTGTCTAACATATCATTGGTTCATCCGGTGCTTCGTTCGAACCTTCAGCACATTATCCTCTCCATCAGTGTGTTGCCCGATCCATCGGCATGTTAACCTCCCACAACATCCGATTTTCTTGGCGCAATGTCTAATCCTTATAGCTTGATGCCCGAACTCACGACATGAAGTCCTTCCAGCTCATCGACCAATCCTTTGGCCTAACATCCAATCTTTGACATGATGCTCTTTGGCCCAACATTTGATTCTTCTGCTTCAATAGATTTGTCTTTCCATAATTGAAGTTAGTCTTGCATCACTCAAACGCTCATTAGATCATAATTTCATCAGTTGATTTCATCATCAAAATTTAAGATTCAACAATCTCCCTTTTCTTTTATGATGACAACCAATTGATGATAGAGTTTTAACTAAAATTCTCTTGTCTATATTGTTAGGAACGAGTCGGCACTAAGAGGGGGGGGTGAATTAGTGTAGCAAATAAAATCGTATCGGTTCTGAAAGTCTTTCGTATGTTGAAAACCGATCGGAAAGATATTAACTTGGAAGTGTAAGGGACCGTAGTGAAAGTAATAAGAAGGCAGTTTGCAATTAAAGTAAACTACTCAAAAGAAATATAAACTAGATTTTTATAGTAGTTTGGTCGTCGTGACCTACATCCACTCCACTGATTCCTCTTCCGTCGAGACCATCGGCGTCCACTATCGATCTTCTTTCAATGGGTGAAGATCAACCACCCTTACAACTCAATTCTCCTTTTGATAGGTTCAGGAGAGAACCTTTACAACCCCCTTCACTCCTCTCTTAAACAAGACTAACACTTCAGTTTTGAGAGGAGTTCACATAATTACAATAGCATTTTCTTTTCTTTTTTGCTATCAGTTGTATATCTCTTGACCAGGGATGAGAAGGGTATTTATAGGCCTCAAGTTGATTCAAACTTGGAGCCTAAAAATGTCACATCTTGGGTCTTCGGAGTATTGGCGGTACCACCGCCAGTGCTAATCTAACACTAACACTGGGTGGTACCATCGCCTAACAGCCTCTCAGAGATTGTGTCTAGGTAGTACCACCGCTTGACATAGTCTCGAAGATTGTGCCATGACGGTTCCATCTGTTGGGTCACTGTTTGAGCCTTCCACTTAGCCCAACACAGTCCAAACATGGGCCTAGTTGGCCCCTAATTGAGTTGGCTTAATTATATTCTAAACTAATGCAATTAGAACTTAACCTAACTTGATTTAGGCAAATTATTACAAGCACTAATCATGTGGTCTGGCAAGTCATTGGTTCTTCCGGTGCTTCGTCTAGTCCTTTGGCACATCATCCTCTTTTGCAGCCTTTACCTAATTAGCATGTTGACCTTCGCAACTCCGATCTCCTTTGCACAATGTCTACTCTTCTAGGCCTGATGCCCGAATTCTCGGCTCGAAGCCTTCTACCAACACGTCGATCAATCCTTTAGCCCGACGTCCAATCTACTAACATGTTTGCTTTGGCCCAATGTTTGATTCCTCCTGCTTTAATCAATTTGCCTCTCCTAATCGACGTTAGCCCTGCGTCACGCAAATGCATATTAGATCGACACTATCAATTGGTTTGATCTTCAAAATCCAAGATTCAACAATCTTCTCCTTTTTTATAATGACAACCAATTGATGACGAAGTTAACTTTAACTCCCCCTATCAATATGCCCTATTGATAGAACCCTTGGATTCAAAAATTCACACAACATAAAATCATGCATAACATCATCATACTTCTCCCCCTTTGTCATCAACAAAAAGAAGAAGTGCATTTAGCAAGTTTCAAATCATTGCATTATAAACATAATCTCAAGTTGATAACATGCAAGCTAGCAATTTTTAGAGATGTTCAAGTTTAGCATGTTTGCTTTTCTTAATATAGCAACTTTTTTGTTTCTTTTTAGATTATAAGCTAGCAATTCTAGCACATTTTACATCATACAAGCTAGCAATTTTTTACGATATGCAAGTTAACAAGTTTGCTTTTCTTTGCGATGTGCAAGATAGCATATTTTTATATCATTTTGAAATATGCAAGCTAGCAAACTTAGTGATGTTCAAGATAGCAAGTTCTTTCTACTCTTTTGAGAAGTGCAAGCTAGCAATTTTGCTTCCTTGCAAGTTTTTCTCCTTGAAATTTGTAAGCTAGCAAATTTTATATCATTTTAAAGCATGCAAGCTAGCAAATTTTACTCCCCATTTGTCATTGTCAAATAGAAGAGATGGTTACAATAGTGCAAAACTTTTCCCATTACATCAATTTGTTAGGATTAGGGTTGGCAATAAGAGGGGGGGTGAATTAGTGCAGCGGTAAAATCACGTCGGTTTAAAAAACTTTCGTATGATAAAAAATTGCTTCTGACGTAAAATCGATTTCAAAAACTTAACTTTGAAACACGTTCGTAAATGAATAGAAGGTAGTAAGCGATTGAAGAGGTTTGCAGTAAAGATAAAAGAAAAAATAAATGCAAACTAGAGAAGACGACAATTTATAGTGGTTCGGTCAATCGTGACCTACATCCACTCCTCCGATTCCTCTTCCGTCGAGGCCACCAACATTCACTAGAGGTCATCCTTCAATAGGCGAAGACCAACTCCTTCTTACACCCCTCTTCTCCTTTTACCGGGTTTAGGAGATAACCCTTATAAGCACTCACTCTCCTCTTAAGCTATTCTAACACATAGACTCAAGGAGGAGGATTCTAAAGAGATTACGGCAGAGTTTTCTCACTTTTGAATGCTCTATGCTTGTGTGTTTTAACCAGGGATGGGAGGGGTATTTATGTTACGCCCCCCGAATTTAATCCATTCAGGAGGTGTGACCCTATCTAAAATCAATAATATTATAATTCATCATCACAAATCAATCCAGGATCCAATCTAACATTTAAGGATACTAAGAACCATTCAAATCGATATTCACAATTCATAAACCTGTACATTTCATAAATCATACTCCACTTCACTTAGAGATTCATAAAATCCAAAGGCAACTCAACTAAACATCAACCACAACACAAATCCATATTCGTAGAAATATATACCATCACAAAAATATTATTCACCATGAGTTCATATACTTATACAACGTCAGCTTATCATTCCATAAACATGAGCAGTCTTTTAAACTTTTACAACACATAAGTATCAATATATCCTTAACATTACATCAGAAGTAAAGTATACTATACAACAAAAACCTATCAACCAACAAAGATTAGTCCAAAATCTTCTAGCCTTTCAGTGCTTCAACCCAATTCTAGCTTTTCAGTGCGTGACAAGCTACCCTGAAAAATTTATATAACAACGGGGTGAGCATAACGAGCTCAGCAAGTGACTAACATATCCATGACGGCAGGAGAAATTCAAGCAGGCTTAGTATCAAGACAACAAAAGCAGAAATACAATTGTTCATTTGAAATCATCTCCTTTGGTATAAAAATCACAAAGGGTTTCCTTATTCGAAAACGAGCGTTAGACATAACAATATGAGAAAGGAAATTAGAGCATTTCATTGGCAAAATAAGCATTTAGGCATGTATCACTTGGCACCTGAAGCATTTTAGTGTATATCAAAGGCGTAAGAGTGTTTGAGAGCATAACAATGACATACGAAACACTCCAAAGTATAACAAGTAAACCGAATAGTAAATACAAGCTTGTATGTCATTTTTGAGGTAGCATGCATTCCATTTTTATCCAAAGCATAAATATAAACTCATTAGCAAAGCTTTGGATATCATATCAAAAACATAGAGGGCGCTGTGGGACCACATACATAATGTGATTCATCCATTTCAGGATAACCACCAAGCATAAGTCTAGAGCATCGCGGGCTCTATGCATAACTCCCTTTACTATTTCTGGCAAAGGTTCACAATATCCTACAAGACACCAGAGTACAAAAGAGTAGTATGAACAATGACATTGGCACATATTAGAAGCACATGCGGAAACAACGGAAATATGTGTGTGCCTTTATCAAACAAGGAAATGCAAATAAAATATTACATAATAAATTTCAGTCATACAACAATTTTAGGATGAACAATACAAGAATTTTCAAAGGATTAATATAAAGCTCAATTGAAGAAGAATTTAGCAGAAATCAAATTTCCAATAGAATGAAACTTGAATTGGCAAAACTCAACAAAGTTTTCAATTCTGGCAAAATTTGAATGATACATTTCCTGATTTGTTTGAGTGACCAAGCATGCTCCAATTCACTAAAAATAGATGTCATGGGAAAGCTGGATCAATCTATTTTCCAAAACAGGAAGTTACAATAAATAGAGTAAAGGAAGGTCAGAATTGATCATCTTTGTTTTTGCAGAATTGATAGAATCAATTTAAACAGATGTTTTAGAAGACAAACGTATTTCAAAATTTCCAAATTAGGTGTCAAAAGAAAGATATGTGAATCTAATTCCCAAAGAATCAAGATTTTCATAATTCAAAATTTTCACTAGAGAGTTATGAGCAATTTAGTAATAGAAGGTCAGAATTGATCATCTCTGTTTTGCAGAATAGATAGAATCAATTTAAACAGATGTTTCAGAAGGCAAACATACTTTAAAATTTCCAAGTTGGTGTCAAAAGAAAGATATACAAATCTAGTTTCCAAAAAACCAAGTTTTACATAATTCAGAATTTTTACTAGAGAATTATGATGAATTTAGTAATAGAAGGTCCGAAATTACAGTCCCTATTTTGTAGAATCTGTAGGGTTAATTGCAATAGAAGTCATATTAGGCATTTCGACTCGAAATTATTCAATCGAGGTATCAAAATAAAGGTCTTTGAGTCTACTTTCAAATAGAATAGGTTTTGCCTAAATCAGAGTTTAGTACAAAAAGTTAGGACCGAAACAATGCATGGAGGTCAGATTACTAAAAAATTACAGATTCATGGCTTTGTATCAAAACGAAAGAAATGTTTGGTTCTCAGCTGAAATCTTTCAAATTTTGTAGAATGGAAAAGAAAACAGAGAATAAGATTCTATTGGATTGGGTTAGAACACTTGCCTTAAAAAGTTTTGATTTTCAAATGTGGGGCAATTGATGCAAAGCCTTAAGCTAAGATAAAACTTCTTCTTCTTCAATTCTTTCTCCATCTCTTCTCCTTCAATTCCTTCTCCTCTTCTCAAGTTATGTTGGCTGCAAAATTTTCCTTAGTTGTGCCTTAAATACTTAGGTTTGGCTCATGCTAAAATAGTGAGGTGGCAAGCATGCATGGAGGTTTAGGTGTCAACTTTAGAATAAGTGCAAGTGGCTCATCCTTGCTAATGCCACAAGTCCTCCATATAATTTAATATTGATATAATAAACCGAACTATTAAAGTACTATATAAGCATTTTTTTTTTTTAAATGAGGGATGTTACACTCTCCCCTCCTTAAAAGAAAATTTAGTCCTCTAAATTTGTCATACCTCTTTCGGGAAAAGATGAGGATAAGCTTTCTTCGTTTCTTCCTCTAGCTCCCAAGTCGCTTCATTTGCAGGATGATGCTTCCAAATTACTTTAACCAGAGTGATGATTCTATTTCTTAAGATCTTCTCCTTTTTATCAATAATCTGAATGGGCTCTTCCTTGTAAAACAAGTCTTTCTCAATCGTAATTGGCTCATACTCAATGAAATGAGAGAGATCAGGTATATACTTTCGGAGCATTGACACATGAAATATATTATGGATATGACACATCGATGGTGGCAAGGCAATCTTGTAAGCGACAGAGCCAATTCTTTCGAGGATCTCAAAAGGTCCAATGAACCTTGGGTTTAACTTTCCTTTCTTTCCAAATCTTATAACGCCTTTGGAAAGGGAGACCTTTAGGAATACAAAATCCCCTACTTAGAACTCGATATCTCATCTTCTGTTGTCTGCATAGCTCTTTTGTCGACTTCGAGCAGCCTTTAGCCTTTTTATGATAACCTGAATCTTTTTAGTAGTCTCTTGTACTTTATCTGGTGCTAACAATTTTCTATCACCAACTTCCTCCCAACATATAGGCGTTCTGTACTTTCGCCCATACAATGTTTCATAAGGAGCCATCTGGATGCTCGAATGGTAACTATTATTATAAGTAAACTCAATAAGAGAAATATCTTTATCCCATTCACCTCTCCAATCCATAACATAGGCTCTAAGCAAATCCTCAAGTACTTGAATTGTTCATTCAGATTGACCATCAGTCTGAGGGTGATAGGTAGTGCTAAACTTTGCTTTTGTGCCCATAGAATCTTGTAATCTCCTCCACAATCTAGAAAGAAATCTGGAGTCTCTGTCCGAGATGATCTCCTTCGGGACACCATGAAGTCTTACTATTTCATCAACATACAAATCTGCAAGCCTATCAAGAGAATAAGTCATATTGATTGGTAAGAAATGTGCAGATTTGGTTAACCTATCAACAATGACCCAAATAGCATCATGCTTTCTAGAGGTTCTAGGTAGTCCTGAAACAAAGTCCATAGTAATGCATTCCCATTTCCATTCAGGAATATCTAAGGGCTGTAACAAACCTCCAGGTCTTTGGTGTTCTGCTTTGATTTGCTGACATGTCAAACACCTTGAAACATATATTGCAATCTCCTTTTTTATGCCTTTCCACCAATAATGACTTTGGAGATCTCTATACATTTTCGTGCTACCAGGATGCATGGTGTACTTTGAATTGTGACCTTCGTTTAAAATTTGGTTCTTGATATCTGGGTTATTTGGAACACATATTCTATCCCCAAATCTCAATAGGCCATCATCTGAAATTTGAAAATTCAACTTCGGTCCCTTATCAACTTCATTCCTCAGGTATATTAAATGTGGATCTCGTAGTTGTCCTTCTTTAATTTGTTGAATGAGATTAGTTTGCACCTGGATAGAGGCCATCAACATTATTGAGTCTTGCCCTTTTCTCATTACATTTGAATCATAATTTCTTTCTAATAGCTTCCATTGTTTCACAACCAGACTAGCAATAAAACTTGTAGATTTTCTACTAAGTGCATCAGCTACAACATTGGCTTTACCTGGGTGATAACGGATGATACAATCATAATCCTTTAGAAATTCTATCCATCTTCGCTGCCTCATATTTAACTCCTTCTGCGTAAAAATGTATTTTAAACTCTTGTGATCAGTAAAGATATCAAATATCCGCCCATACAAGTAATGTCTCCAAATCTTTAGAACAAAGATGATTGCTGCCAATTCCAAATCATGAGTCGGATAATTCAATTCATAATTCTTTAGCTGTCTTGAAGCATAAGCAATTACTTTCCCTTCTTGCATCAAAACACATCCAAGACCCTTTCTTGAAGCATCAGTATAAACTATAAATCCTTCATTACCACTCGGAATAGTGAGAATAGGGGCACTAGTCAATCTTCTTTTTAATTCTTGGAAACTTTGCTCACAATCACTATTCCATTCAAATTTCACATTCTTTTGAGTCAGTTTGGTGAGGGGATGAGCAATTTGAGAAAATCCCTCCACAAATCTCCTGTAATAACCTACCATGCCCAAGAAACTTCTAATTTCTATTACATTTGTTGGCACTTCCCAATTAACTACTGCTTCCACCTTCTTTGGATCAATAGATATGCCTTTTCCTGAAATCATGTGGCCTAAGAAAGCAATTTCCTTCAACCAAAATTTACATTTGCTGAATTTTGCATACAGCTTCTTTTCTCTTAGTATAGATAATACATCTCTCAAGTGTTTATCATGCTCTTGATTACTCCTTGAATATACTAATATGTCATCAATGAATACAATTACACAATTATCTAAGAGTGGCTGAAATATTCTATCATTAGTTCCATAAAAGCTGCAGGAGCATTAGTCAAGCCAAAAGGCATTACTAAAAATTCGTAGTGACCATATCGAGTTCTAAAGGCTGTTTTTGGAATATCCTCCTTCTTGACCTTCAACTGATAGTAGCCTGATCTTAGATCAATCTTGGAGAATACTTGTGCAACCTGCAATTGATCAAACAAGTCATCAATCCTGGGTAGGGGATACTTGTTTTTGATGGTCACCTGATTCAGTTGTCTATAATCAATACAAAGTCTCAATGTCCCATCCTTCTTCTTAACTAATAGCACTGGAGAACCCCATGGTGAGACGTTGGGTCGAATAAAACCCTTATCTAACAACTCTTGTATTTGCTTCTTCAATTCCTCGAGCTCAAGTGGTGCCATTCTGTAGGGAGGCTTAGATATTGGGGCTGTCCCAAGGACTAAATCAATAACAAATTCACCTTCTCTGTCTGGAGGTAGTCCAAGCAAATCCTTTGGGAATACATCAGGGAACTCTTTAGCCACGGAAATTTCATTTAGGTGAGTTTCTTGTTCTAAATGTTCCTTTACACATATAACATAACAAGAACATCCCTTCTGCATAAGGAGTTGAGTTTGAATTACCGATATTAAGCAAAGAGGCAAATCATGCCTAATACCCTCAAAGTAGAAGATAGGCTGATTTGGTATGCAGAAAGTAATTATTTTTGTATAGCAATCAATACTAGCATGATAGGAAGATAACCAATCCATACCCAGTATAATATCAAAACCTTGGATTTCTAGGAGTATCAAATCAGCAAGGAGTTCATGTTCTTCGATAGAAATCAAACAAGATGGATAAACCAGATTTGTAGTCAAAGAATCCCCAATAGCAGTAGTTACGTGTAGCAAATAATCTAGTGGTTTAGGTTGAATGTCTAAGTGATAAGCAAAATATTGTGAAACAAAGGATAAGTTGGAACTAGGATCAAACAAAACTTTTGCATTTCTATTAGAAACATGTAGAATACCTTCAACCATTGATTTAGAGGCTCTGGAATCTTGTTCTGTGATAGCATATACTCTAGCATTTGTCGTTGGCTTAGGGGTTAGTGGCTCTTTCTTCTTGTTTAGTGGGCAGTCCCTGACTTTATGATCTAACTTTCCATAGGCAAAACAGGCTCCAGTCACCCGAAAACACTCACTTGTTTCATGATTACGTCCACATTTTGTACACGATAGAGTTCTTTGTGATAGAGTTCCTTTCTCAAATCTAGGTACCTTTACCCTCTTATTACTTCTTTCTGCTTCATTTCCTCTCTTACTTTTACCAACAAACTTATCCTTGTTGTTCTTGTCCCTGATTTCTTGGATCTCCTCCAAGTCTTTTTCAAGTATGAAAGCTCTTTCTACTACATCAGTGTATACCTGGAGTTTTAAAGCTAATATTCGACTTCTTATTGCCGGCCTTAGTCCTCTTTCAACTCTTCTTGCTTTTCTATATTCATCATCGATCATATGCGTGGCAAATCTAGAGAGCTCAGTGAATTTAGATTCATATTTGGCTACTATCAAATTTCCTTGGATGAGATTCAAGAACTCCAATTTTTTCTGCTCTCTGATACAATCTGGAAAGTATTTATCATTGAACTTTTCTGTAAGTACCTTCCAAGTGATTGGCTCCTGTCGAGCTTCAGAAATCCTCTTCATGGTTCACCACCAGTGCTCAGCCTCTCCTTCTAGCATGAAGGTAGCAAGAGAAACCTTCTTATCATATGGGCAATTTAAAACATCAAATATTTTCTCTATCCGCATCATCCATTGTTCTGCTACCATTGGATCAAGCTCACCACTAAAACTGGGAGGACTAAGCTTCTTAAACTGTTCAATTCCCAACCCAGTCTGGTTTGAATTCCCCGTTTCATCATTTCTTCCTTGTCAAACTTGTTGTTGCATTACTTGTGTCATAGCCTCTAGAGTTTTCATAATTCCACTCAATTGATCAGATGTAGATGTAACAGGAGTACCAGATGACCTCGTCATCCTTGCTTCCTAAAAATAGCAAAAGATAACTTTTGATCAGTCTCTAAATAGAAATCACTAAACCTTAAAATTTATTATACATTTAGCATATCAAAATTCTTAGAAATCCTCAAACAATGCACTGATACCAACTCTGTCACGCCCCCCGAATTTAATCCATTCAGGAGGTGTGACCCTATCTAAAATCAATAATATTATAATTCATTATCACAAATCAATCCAAGATCCAATCTAACATTTAAGGATACTAAGAACCATTCAAATCAATATTCACAATTCATAAACCTGTACATTTCATAAATCATACTCCACTTCACTTAGAGATTCATAAAATCCAAAGGCAACTCAACTAAACATCAACCACAACACAAATCTATATTCGTAGAAATATATACCATCACAAAAATATTATTCACCATGAGTTTATATACTTATACAACATAAGCTTATCATTCCATAAACATGAGCAGTCTTTTAAACTTTTACAACACATAAGTATCAATATATCCTTAACATTACATCAGAAGTAAAGTATACTATACAACAAAAACCTATCAACCAACAAAGATTAGTCCAAAATCTTCTAGCCTTTCAGTGCTTCAACCCAATTCTAACTTTTCAGTGCGTGACAAGCTACCCTGAAAAATTTATATAACAACGAGGTGAGCATAACGAGCTCAGCAAACGACTAACATATCCATGACGGCAGAAGAAATTCAAGCAGGCTTAGTATCAAGACAACAAAAGCAGAAATACAAGTGTTCATTTGAAATCATCTCCTTTGGTATAAAAATCACAAAGGGTTTCCTCATTCGAAAACAAGCGTTAGACATAACAATATGAGAAAGGAAATTGGAGCATTTCATTGGCAAAATAAGCATTTAGGCATGTATCACTTGGCACCTGAAGCATTTTAGTATATATCAAAGGCGTAAGAGTGTTTGAGAGTATAACAATGACATACGAAACACTCCAAAGTATAACAAGTAAACCGAATAGTAAATACAAGCTTGTATGTCATTTTTGAGGTAGCATGCATTCCATTTTTATCCAAAGCATAAATATAAACTCATTAGCAAAGCTTTGGATATCATATCAAAAACATAGAGGGCACTGTGGGACCACATACATAATGTGATTCATCCATTTCAGGATGACCACCAAGCATAAGTCTAGAACATCGCGGGCTCTATACATAACTCCCTTTACCATTTCTGGCAAAGGTTCACAATATCCCACAAGACACTAGAGTACAAAAGGGTAGTATGAACAATGACATTGGCACATATTGGAAGCACATGCGGAAACAACGGAAATATGTGTGTGCCTTTATCAAACAAGGAAATGCAAACAAAATATTACATAATAAATTTCAGTCATACAATAATTTTAGGATGAACAATACAAGAATTTTCAAAGGATTAATATAAAGCTCAATTGAAGAAGAATTTAGCAGAAATCAAATTTCCAATAGAATGAAACTTGAATTGGCAAAACTCAACAAAGTTTTCAATTCTGGCAAAAATCAAATGGTACATTTCCTGATTTGTTTGAGTGACCAAGCATGCTCCAATTCACTAAAAATAGATGTCATGGGAAAGCTGGATCAATCTATTTTCCAAAATAGGAAGTTACAATAAATAGAGTAAAGGAAGGTCATAATTGATCGTCTTTGTTTTTACAAAATTGATAGAATCAATTTAAACAGATGTTTCAGAAGACAAATGTACTTCAAAATTTCCAAATTAGGTGTCAAAAGAAAGATATGTGAATCTAGTTCCCAAAGATTCAAGTTTTCATAATTCAGAATTTTCACTAGAGAGTTATGAGCAATTTAGTAATAGAAGGTCAGAATTGTTCATCTCTGTTTTGCAGAATAGATAGAATCAATTTAAACAGATGTTTTATAAGGCAAACATACTTTAAAATTTCCAAATTGGTGTCAAAAGAAAGATATAGAAATCTAGTTTCCAAAGAACCAAGTTTTACATAATTCAGAATTTTTCTAGAGAATTATGAGTAATTTAGTAATAGAAGGTCCGAAATTACAGTCCCTATTTTGTAGAATCTGTAGGGTTAATTGCAATAGAAGTCATATTAGGCATTTCGACTCCGAAATCATTCAATCGCAGGTATCAAAATAAAGGACTTTGAGTCTACTTTCAAATAGAATAGGTTTTGCCTAACTCAGAGTTTAGTACAAAAAGTTAGGACTGAAACAATGCATGGAGGTCAGATTACTAAAAAATTACAGATTCATGGCTTTGTATCAAAACGAAAGAAATGTTTGGTTCTCAGCTGAAATCTTTCAAATTTTGTAGAATGGAAAGGAAAACAGAGAATAAGATTCTATTGGATTGGGTTAGAACACTTGCCTTAACAAGTTTTGATTTTCAAATGTGGGGCAATTGATGCAAAGCCTTAAGCTAAGATAAAACTTCTTCTTCTTCAATTCTTTCTCCATTCTCTTCTCCTTCAATTCCTTCTCCTCTTCTCAAGTTACTGTGGCTGCAAATTTTCCTTAGTTGTGCCTTAAATACTTAGGTTTGGCTCATGCTAAAATAGTGAGGTGGCAAGCATGCATGGAGGTTTAGGTGTCAACTTTAGAATAAGTGCAAGTGGCTCATCCTTGCTAATGCCACAAGTCCTCCATATAATTTAATATTGATATAATAAACCGAACTATTAAAGTACTATATAAGCATTTTTTTTTTTTAAATGAGGGATGTTACACTCTCCCCTCCTTAAAAGAAAATTTAGTCCTCTAAATTTGTCATACCTCTTTCGGGAAAAGATGAGGATAAGCTTTCTTCGTTTCTTCCTCTAGCTCCCAAGTCGCTTCATTTGCAGGATGATGCTTCCAAATTACTTTAACCAGAGTGATGATTCTATTTCTTAAGATCTTCTCCTTTTTATCAATAATCTGAATGGGCTCTTCCTTGTAAAACAAGTCTTTCTCAATCGTAATTGGCTCATACTCAATGAAATGAGAGAGATCAGGTATATACTTTCGGAGCATTGACACATGAAATATATTATGGATATGACACATCGATGGTGGCAAGGCAATCTTGTAAGCGACAGAGCCAATTCTTTCGAGGATCTCAAAAGGTCCAATGAACCTTGGGTTTAACTTTCCTTTCTTTCCAAATCTTATAACGCCTTTGGAAAGGGAGACCTTTAGGAATACAAAATCCCCTACTTAGAACTCGATATCTCATCTTCTGTTGTCTGCATAGCTCTTTTGTCGACTTCGAGCAGCCTTTAGCCTTTTTATGATAACCTGAATCTTTTTAGTAGTCTCTTGTACTTTATCTGGTGCTAACAATTTTCTATCACCAACTTCCTCCCAACATATAGGCGTTCTGTACTTTCGCCCATACAATGTTTCATAAGGAGCCATCTGGATGCTCGAATGGTAACTATTATTATAAGTAAACTCAATAAGAGAAATATCTTTATCCCATTCACCTCTCCAATCCATAACATAGGCTCTAAGCAAATCCTCAAGTACTTGAATTGTTCATTCAGATTGACCATCAGTCTGAGGGTGATAGGTAGTGCTAAACTTTGCTTTTGTGCCCATAGAATCTTGTAATCTCCTCCACAATCTAGAAAGAAATCTGGAGTCTCTGTCCGAGATGATCTCCTTCGGGACACCATGAAGTCTTACTATTTCATCAACATACAAATCTGCAAGCCTATCAAGAGAATAAGTCATATTGATTGGTAAGAAATGTGCAGATTTGGTTAACCTATCAACAATGACCCAAATAGCATCATGCTTTCTAGAGGTTCTAGGTAGTCCTGAAACAAAGTCCATAGTAATGCATTCCCATTTCCATTCAGGAATATCTAAGGGCTGTAACAAACCTCCAGGTCTTTGGTGTTCTGCTTTGATTTGCTGACATGTCAAACACCTTGAAACATATATTGCAATCTCCTTTTTTATGCCTTTCCACCAATAATGACTTTGGAGATCTCTATACATTTTCGTGCTACCAGGATGCATGGTGTACTTTGAATTGTGACCTTCGTTTAAAATTTGGTTCTTGATATCTGGGTTATTTGGAACACATATTCTATCCCCAAATCTCAATAGGCCATCATCTGAAATTTGAAAATTCAACTTCGGTCCCTTATCAACTTCATTCCTCAGGTATATTAAATGTGGATCTCGTAGTTGTCCTTCTTTAATTTGTTGAATGAGATTAGTTTGCACCTGGATAGAGGCCATCAACATTATTGAGTCTTGCCCTTTTCTCATTACATTTGAATCATAATTTCTTTCTAATAGCTTCCATTGTTTCACAACCAGACTAGCAATAAAACTTGTAGATTTTCTACTAAGTGCATCAGCTACAACATTGGCTTTACCTGGGTGATAACGGATGATACAATCATAATCCTTTAGAAATTCTATCCATCTTCGCTGCCTCATATTTAACTCCTTCTGCGTAAAAATGTATTTTAAACTCTTGTGATCAGTAAAGATATCAAATATCCGCCCATACAAGTAATGTCTCCAAATCTTTAGAACAAAGATGATTGCTGCCAATTCCAAATCATGAGTCGGATAATTCAATTCATAATTCTTTAGCTGTCTTGAAGCATAAGCAATTACTTTCCCTTCTTGCATCAAAACACATCCAAGACCCTTTCTTGAAGCATCAGTATAAACTATAAATCCTTCATTACCACTCGGAATAGTGAGAATAGGGGCACTAGTCAATCTTCTTTTTAATTCTTGGAAACTTTGCTCACAATCACTATTCCATTCAAATTTCACATTCTTTTGAGTCAGTTTGGTGAGGGGATGAGCAATTTGAGAAAATCCCTCCACAAATCTCCTGTAATAACCTACCATGCCCAAGAAACTTCTAATTTCTATTACATTTGTTGGCACTTCCCAATTAACTACTGCTTCCACCTTCTTTGGATCAATAGATATGCCTTTTCCTGAAATCATGTGGCCTAAGAAAGCAATTTCCTTCAACCAAAATTTACATTTGCTGAATTTTGCATACAGCTTCTTTTCTCTTAGTATAGATAATACATCTCTCAAGTGTTTATCATGCTCTTGATTACTCCTTGAATATACTAATATGTCATCAATGAATACAATTACACAATTATCTAAGAGTGGCTGAAATATTCTATCATTAGTTCCATAAAAGCTGCAGGAGCATTAGTCAAGCCAAAAGGCATTACTAAAAATTCGTAGTGACCATATCGAGTTCTAAAGGCTGTTTTTGGAATATCCTCCTTCTTGACCTTCAACTGATAGTAGCCTGATCTTAGATCAATCTTGGAGAATACTTGTGCAACCTGCAATTGATCAAACAAGTCATCAATCCTGGGTAGGGGATACTTGTTTTTGATGGTCACCTGATTCAGTTGTCTATAATCAATACAAAGTCTCAATGTCCCATCCTTCTTCTTAACTAATAGCACTGGAGAACCCCATGGTGAGACGTTGGGTCGAATAAAACCCTTATCTAACAACTCTTGTATTTGCTTCTTCAATTCCTCGAGCTCAAGTGGTGCCATTCTGTAGGGAGGCTTAGATATTGGGGCTGTCCCAAGGACTAAATCAATAACAAATTCACCTTCTCTGTCTGGAGGTAGTCCAAGCAAATCCTTTGGGAATACATCAGGGAACTCTTTAGCCACGGAAATTTCATTTAGGTGAGTTTCTTGTTCTAAATGTTCCTTTACACATATAACATAACAAGAACATCCCTTCTGCATAAGGAGTTGAGTTTGAATTACCGATATTAAGCAAAGAGGCAAATCATGCCTAATACCCTCAAAGTAGAAGATAGGCTGATTTGGTATGCAGAAAGTAATTATTTTTGTATAGCAATCAATACTAGCATGATAGGAAGATAACCAATCCATACCCAGTATAATATCAAAACCTTGGATTTCTAGGAGTATCAAATCAGCAAGGAGTTCATGTTCTTCGATAGAAATCAAACAAGATGGATAAACCAGATTTGTAGTCAAAGAATCCCCAATAGCAGTAGTTACGTGTAGCAAATAATCTAGTGGTTTAGGTTGAATGTCTAAGTGATAAGCAAAATATTGTGAAACAAAGGATAAGTTGGAACTAGGATCAAACAAAACTTTTGCATTTCTATTAGAAACATGTAGAATACCTTCAACCATTGATTTAGAGGCTCTGGAATCTTGTTCTGTGATAGCATATACTCTAGCATTTGTCGTTGGCTTAGGGGTTAGTGGCTCTTTCTTCTTGTTTAGTGGGCAGTCCCTGACTTTATGATCTAACTTTCCATAGGCAAAACAGGCTCCAGTCACCCGAAAACACTCACTTGTTTCATGATTACGTCCACATTTTGTACACGATAGAGTTCTTTGTGATAGAGTTCCTTTCTCAAATCTAGGTACCTTTACCCTCTTATTACTTCTTTCTGCTTCATTTCCTCTCTTACTTTTACCAACAAACTTATCCTTGTTGTTCTTGTCCCTGATTTCTTGGATCTCCTCCAAGTCTTTTTCAAGTATGAAAGCTCTTTCTACTACATCAGTGTATACCTGGAGTTTTAAAGCTAATATTCGACTTCTTATTGCCGGCCTTAGTCCTCTTTCAACTCTTCTTGCTTTTCTATATTCATCATCGATCATATGCGTGGCAAATCTAGAGAGCTCAGTGAATTTAGATTCATATTTGGCTACTATCAAATTTCCTTGGATGAGATTCAAGAACTCCAATTTTTTCTGCTCTCTGATACAATCTGGAAAGTATTTATCATTGAACTTTTCTGTAAGTACCTTCCAAGTGATTGGCTCCTGTCGAGCTTCAGAAATCCTCTTCATGGTTCACCACCAGTGCTCAGCCTCTCCTTCTAGCATGAAGGTAGCAAGAGAAACCTTCTTATCATATGGGCAATTTAAAACATCAAATATTTTCTCTATCCGCATCATCCATTGTTCTGCTACCATTGGATCAAGCTCACCACTAAAACTGGGAGGACTAAGCTTCTTAAACTGTTCAATTCCCAACCCAGTCTGGTTTGAATTCCCCGTTTCATATTTCTTCCTGTCAAACTTGTTGTTGCATACTTGTGTCATAGCCTCTAGAGTTTTCATAATTCCACTCAATTGATCAGATGTAGATGTAACAGGAGTACAGATGGACCTCGTCATCCTGCTTCCTAAAATAGCAAAGATAACTTTTGATCAGTCTCTAAATAGAAATCACTAAACCTTTAAAATTTATTATACATTTAGCATATCAAATTCTTAGAAATCCTCAAACAATGCACTGATACCACTCTTGTCACGCCCCCCGAATTTAATCCCATTCAGGAGTGTGACCCTATCTAAATCAATCATATTCTAATTCATTATCACAAACAATCAAGATCCAACTAACATTTAAGGATACTAAGAACCATTCAAATCAATATTCACAATTCATTAAACCTGTACATTTCATAAATCATACTCCACTTCACTTAGAGATTCATAAAATCCAAAGGCAACTCAACTAAACATCAACCACAACACAAATCTCTATTCGTAGAAATATATACCATCACAAAAATATTATTCACCATGAGTTTTTATATAACTTTATACAACATAAGCTTAGTCATTCCATAAACATGCGCAGTCTTTTAAACCATAAACATGAGCAGTCTTTTAAACTTTTACAAACATAAGTATCAATATATCCTTAACATTACATCAGAAGTAAAGTATACTATACAACAAAAACCTATCAACCAACAAAGATTAGTCCAAAATCTTCTAGCCTTTCAGTGCTTCAACCCAATTCTAACTTTTCAGTGCGTGACAAGCTACCCTGAAAAATTTATATAACAACGAGGTGAGCATAACGAGCTCAGCAAACGACTAACATATCCATGACGGCAGAAGAAATTCAAGCAGGCTTAGTATCAAGACAACAAAAGCAGAAATACAAGTGTTCATTTGAAATCATCTCCTTTGGTATAAAAATCACAAAGGGTTTCCTCATTCGAAAACAAGCGTTAGACATAACAATATGAGAAAGGAAATTGGAGCATTTCATTGGCAAAATAAGCATTTAGGCATGTATCACTTGGCACCTGAAGCATTTTAGTATATATCAAAGGCGTAAGAGTGTTTGAGAGTATAACAATGACATACGAAACACTCCAAAGTATAACAAGTAAACCGAATAGTAAATACAAGCTTGTATGTCATTTTGAGGTAGCATGCATTCCATTTTTATCCAAAGCATAAATATAAACTCATTAGCAAAGCTTTGGATATCATATCAAAAACATAGAGGGCACTGTGGGACCACATACATAATGTGATTCATCCATTTCAGGATGACCACCAAGCATAAGTCTAGAACATCGCGGGCTCTATACATAACTCCCTTTACCATTTCTGGCAAAGGTTCACAATATCCCACAAGACACTAGAGTACAAAAGGGTAGTATGAACAATGACATTGGCACATATTGGAAGCACATGCGGAAACAACGGAAATATGTGTGTGCCTTTATCAAACAAGGAAATGCAAACAAAATATTACATAATAAATTTCAGTCATACAATAATTTTAGGATGAACAATACAAGAATTTTCAAAGGATTAATATAAAGCTCAATTGAAGAAGAATTTAGCATAGCAGAAATCAAATTTCCAATAGAATGAAACTTGAATTGGCAAAACTCAACAAAGTTTTCAATTCTGGCAAAAATCAAATGGTACATTTCCTGATTTGTTTGAGTGACCAAGCATGCTCCAATTCACTAAAAATAGATGTCATGGGAAAGCTGGATCAATCTATTTTCCAAAATAGGAAGTTACAATAAATAGAGTAAAGGAAGGTCATAATTGATCGTCTTTGTTTTTACAAAATTGATAGAATCAATTTAAACAGATGTTTCAGAAGACAAATGTACTTCAAAATTTCCAAATTAGGTGTCAAAAGAAAGATATGTGAATCTAGTTCCCAAAGATTCAAGTTTTTCATAATTCAGAATTTTCACTAGAGAGTTATGAGCAATTTAGTAATAGAAGGTCAGAATTGTTCATCTCTGTTTTGCAGAATAGATAGAATCAATTTAAACAGATGTTTTATAAGGCAAACATACTTTAAAATTTCCAAATTGGTGTCAAAAGAAAGATATAGAAATCTAGTTTCCAAAGAACCAAGTTTTACATAATTCAGAATTTTTCTAGAGAATTATGAGTAATTTAGTAACAGAAGGTCCGAAATTATAGTCCCTATTTTGTAGAATCTGTAGGGTTAATTGCAATAGAAGTCATATTAGGCATTTCGACTCCAAATCATTCAATCCAGGTATCAAAATAAAGGACTTTGAGTTACTTTCAAATGGAATTGGTTTTGCCTAACTCAGAGTTTAGTACAAAAAGTTAGGACTGAAACAATGCATGGAGGTCATATTACTAAAAAATTACAGATTCATGGCTTTGTATCAAAACGAAAGAAATGTTTGGTTCTCAGCTGAAATCTTTCAAATTTTGTAGAATGGAAAGGAAAACAGAGAATAAGATTCTATTGGATTGGGTTAGAACACTTGCCTTAACAAGTTTTGATTTCCAAATGTGGGGGAATTGATGCAAAGCCTTAAGCTAAGATAAAACTTCTTCTTCTTCAATTCTTTCTCCTTCTCTTCTCCTTCAATTCCTTCTCCTCTTCTCAAGTTACATTGGCTGCAAAGTTTCCCTTAGTTATGCCTTAAATTACTTAGGTTTGACTCATGCTAAAATAGTGAGGTGGCAAGCATACATGGAGGTTTAGGTGTCAACTTTAGAATAAGTGCAAGTGGCTCATCCTTGCTAATGCCACAAGTCCTCCATATAATTTAATATTGATATAATAAACTGAACTATTAAAGTTCTATATAAGCATTTTTTTTTTTAACGAGGGATGTTACAATTTATAGGCTTCAAGTTGATTCAAACTTAGAGCCTAAATCTTTCCCATCCCGGGTTCCCCGGGTATGGGCAGTACCACTGCCTGCGCTGGGCGGTACCACCGCCCAGTGTCAGTTTGACTGACACTGTCTTGGGCGATACCATCGCCTGGGGGGCTGTGCTGGGCGGTGCCACCGCCCAGACTGGCGGTACCACCACCTGGCACCCTGCTAGGGGCATTACAACCGCCCAGACTAGCAGTACCATCGCCTAACACGGTCTCGAAGATTGTGCCACGATGATGAGACTTCTTTGGGCACTGTTTGGGCTTCTTATTGGGCCCAACATAGTTCTTACATGGGCCTAGCTGACCCCTAATTGGGTTGGCCCAAATCTAAGCCCAATTATGTGCTAACTATAAAATCCTAAGACATTTGCTAAGCTAAACAAGTCCCTATGTCTATTCTTCCAGCGAGCTTCCGGCGAACATCCGACGAACCCTCAGCGATGCTTCGACGGACTCTTGGCATGCTCCTAGACTTCACGACAATCTTCTTGGTGAGTCCTGTCGAGCTTCTCTGGCAAGCTCCGCGACTTCTCGGTTGGTTCCTGTAGAACTTCTGATGCACATCCGGACTTTCGACGAACTCTCGAACTCCCAACGTGATCGCGTCCTTAACTCCAGGACTTCATTTTGCTTCATGCCTTGCCATCATAGTAAATCCTGTACATGTAAAATATACTTCAATCTAGACAATTAATGCTAAGCATTTATCACGTTGTCCGGTCATGTCATTTGTCCCTCGACGCTTCGTCTGATTCTTCGACGCATCGTCCTCTCTTGCGGCCTATTGCCCAATCGGTCAGTTGACTCCACAACTCCAATATCCTAGGTGTAATACCCGCTCTTCTTAGCCCGATGCCCGAATCTATGGCTCGAAGCCTTCTGTTGATACGTTGACCGATCCGCCGGCCCGACGTCCAATCTTCTGACATGTTCCTCCGGCCCAACATGATTTTCCTGCTTTAATTGTCTCATCTTGATTGAAGCATCCTGCGTCACTCAAAACACAGATTAAATCATAAACACATATCAAGTGGTTTCATCATCAAAATACGAGATTCAACATAATTTTCAAAACACGACAAAGATAAATAATAAAGATAAATTTGCATCAATCATCAAAAATGAATGATCAATTCATGAATACCGAAAGATATAATTCATTTTTGACAAATCTCTTCTTTTGTAGATAGAAGAAATGATAAGGAATTATCTTGATTCAAAAAGAAAAATTCAAGTCATAAAACTATGTAATCAAGATAATGATAAAAAATATATATATAAGAAGAATTTATGCATTTGGGAGTTTTAAGTGTATCATTCAAGATAGCACTTTTAGGTTCTCTTTTGAAATGTGCAACAATCATACAAGACTAAAGATATCTTGATTCATAAGAGAAAATCTTAAGTCATAATTCCAAGAAGTCAAGATCATGATTTATGCATAAAAGTCATTCAAATTCAAATCATCAAAATCTTTTTCATAGTTCAAGAGATTCATAAAAAATAACATAAATTGAATCATTAATCTCTTTTTGAAAAATTTATAAGATCGAGAAATTTTCAAGAAAACTTTATTCCCTTTTTTATTTCATACAAGCATGCCTTTATCTTTGAAGCCAAATCAAAACATGCATTATATTTAAAATCAAAAAACAAATTTCATCATCAAAATGACTAAACCCATTAAGCGTAAGGCTTCTTTAAACAAGAGATTTGATTTATCATTTTAATTCTAATGATAATATATATTTTTTATGTGTTTTATTTTATGTGATTGATTTCATATTAGCATGCCCTTTGTCTCTTATGTGAAATAAAAGCATGCTTCATGTTTAAAACTGAAATTTTCAATACACCATAAATCATCAAACATAATTTTGAAATATTAATTTATTAAGCATGATCATTATGCATCATTACTTTGGCCATGATACCAAAACATGGTTTTAAGTTTTTAAGGTACAACATGCATAATTTCAAACTATAAACTCATTAAGCATGATATTAAACCTCCTAACATTTTCATTAAGACATTAAACATGCAATTTTCAAGAAAAATTTATATACAATTTCTATAAACTAAATTAAAAATAACTTAAGAAAAGTATCATGTAATTTTGAAATAAAGCAAAAGAATTTTGGTTATCTCATCGTTGAAAGTCGTTAAGGCATAGTTTGCCACCTTGCCTTTATTGGTTTGTTCTTTATCTTCAGATGAACTCGTTTCATCCCAAGTCACTTTGAGTGCATTCTTCTTCTTTGACAACTTCTTTTTAAGTTCATTTTTATTCTTTAATTCTTGTTTAATGAACTTTTTAAGTTTTATAATGAGAAGTTCAAGTTCATTATCACTTGAGCTTTCGTTCAAGTGGTCTTTATGTGTTTTAAGTGCCAAATCCTTCCTATTCTTTGAAAGGTTGTTCTTATATTCATTTTGTGTCATACAACTCATTTCATAAGTTATTAAAGACCCGATAAGTTCTTCAAGGGAGAACGTATTCAAATCCTTGTCCTCTTGAATGACCGTTACTTTAGGATCCCAAGTTTTGGAGGGGGGGTGAATTAGTGCAGCGGATAAAATCATGTATATTCTGAAAAACTTTCGTACGATGAAAATTGATCGGAAAGATATTAACTCGGAAGCATAAGGGAGCATAGTGAAAGCAATAAGAAGGCAGTTTGTAGTAAAAGTAAATTGCTTAAAAGAAATACAAACAAGATTTTTATAGTGGTTCGATAGTCGTGACCTACATCCACTCCATTGATTCCTCTTCCGAAGAGGCCACCGGCATCCACTATCAATCTTCCTTCAATGGGCGAAGATCAACCACCCTTACAACTTGATTCTCCTTTTGACAGGTTCAAGAGAGAACCTTTACAACCCCCTTCACTCCTCTCTTAAACAAGACTAATACTTGAGTTTTGAGAGGAGTTCACACAATTACAATAGCATTTTCTTTTTGTTTTTGCTCTCAGTTATATATCTCTTAACCAGGGATGAGAGAGGTATTTATAAGCCTCAAGTTGATTCAAACTTGGAGCCTAAAAATATCTCATCCCGGGTCTTCGGGGTATTGGCGGTACCACGGCAAATATTAGGGGGTGCTAGTCATATGTGCCCTGCAAGCCAATCACGTGAGTGATGGCACATGTGACTTGACATGTAGTCTTTTTGTTTATTATATTTTGATATTTATCATTTTATATTACTTATTACATATATGCATATATACTATGATATCCTTGGATATGTGCAATGGGAATCGGATCATGATGAGATCACGATAATGAGACTGATTCACCTTTAAACACAGATCCTAAATAATCCTAGTCAAAGGTTACTCGCGAGGGACATTGAGATAACTAGACAGACTGGTGTGTTGTATACCCGTCCATATGATGGATGCAATTGGTCTCATAGCTGCTCGTGTGGGGACACTAGGGATACAATACAAGTGCTCATTGGGGAATGAATTTACTAATTGATCCGCTTACGAAGTGCTAGATGGTTGATGATGCCTTATTGTCAGACAGCGATTCCGTAGTCCCAATGGTGTATCTGATCCTTAGACTTGAGACACTAAGGATGTTCTGTATGGGTGCTCCACTCTTTGATTCCAGACTAATCGGTTTGGATGTCCTAGATCTAGTACAGTCGGTCATCGGGGGTAGCATTCAACCTTACAAAGGCTATTGAGTATCGATAGAGGATCATCCACTCTCGATATCATGAGCAAAATGTCCCATGTATTCTTACTTAGACAAATCCGTGGTCAGGGTCATTCAAATTGAGAGAGAAAGAGTTCTCTAGGAGAATCCGATTAGAGCGAGAATCGAGTAGAAACCATATGGGTATGATAGCACCATGTCCGGTATACGGTCTTTGGGATATTAGATGGATGAGGGACTATAGGTACATAACTGAGGATAGATAGGTCTAATTGATTAGATTCCCCTGTATCATAAGGGGACTACGGCGTAGTGGCCTAGTACGTCCGTAGTCGATGAGTCAAGTGAATTATTATGGAGATAATAATTCATTAAGCCAGAAAGAGTTCTGATAGATATGACTCACGGCCAGCTCGATATTGGGCCTAGAGGGTCACAGACATATGGTAGCCGTTGCGATGAATAAAGGTTTAGATATGAGATATCCGCCAGAGCCCCTATCTTATTGGATATCCATTAAGCCCCTGAATTATTGGATCCTATGAATGAGATCTAATAAAAGCCCATGACAGATTATTAGATAGAGATTCACTAATATAAGAGGCTTAGGTAATTGGATGAAGATCCAATACCCTCTATAAATAGGAGGGATTCAGTGGTTCATATGCTAGAGCCTTTGCTTGCCTCTCCTAATCTCCTCTCCCTCTCCACCTCAAAGCTGGCCCGAAGTTTAGAGGAGCATCATCGTAGCCCTTTATAAATAGGAGGGTGCTTGACCTCCTTTACCCTCTCCTAGAGATCTATAGGGATTTAGGGATGTACGATCTCCCTAGGTAACACAATCTTTACTACACATTATTTTTTGTTTTACGGATTTTTGCGTATCAATCTTCGCACGATAATGAACAAATGTTTGAAAAATTAGGGATTTTATTTTCTATTCTTCCACTGCGCATGTGATGTTGCCCTTAGATTTCCCAATAATGGTATTAAAGCTAAGTTGTTCATGCGATAGATTGGTTTGGAACTACATGTGTTGTGTTTTGGAGAAACTTTTGATGTCAAAATCGTTGATGCAAAAGCGAGAAAGGGTAGCAACTATTGCTGCCCTTGCTACCGTCGTAGATGGTAGCGCTACCATCTACGTGCATGCAGGCCACAAGGCCGACCGGGTGCAGGTAGGCCCACTACAGCGACGCTTGTAGGCACGTCGGCCACCTGCGTACGGGCACTGTGCCCGTGCGCAAGGGCGATGCCTACCGATGTTAGACTGGCATGCGAGCCACCAACAGCGACAATAGTGAGCCCTAGTGGGCAGCATTAGCCAGTTGATGCGGCGCTGCCCGCAAGCAGAGGCGCCACACAACAACAACGCCTATGGTCGTAGTGCCCGCGAGCAAAGGCACCATGGGGCAATGACACGTGTGGCCGCTGTGCCCGCGGGCAAGCCGCCCACGGGCAAGGGCGCCGCCCCCCACCCCTTACAATGGCCGTCATCGACAGAGTGGTGGCGGCAGCAACATAGTAGGAGAGAGGGTTAGGGTTTTCTAGGCAAAAGATAGTTTTGCCCTTGGAATTTGAGAAATTTTAATTCTATCCTTTATCCAAATTATGAAAATACCCCTCAAAATTTAAAAAATTCCCTACATATCCTTGATTTCAAAAAATATTAATTAATTAAAAGATTTAATTGATTATTATTTTATTATTATCTAGTAGTCTTACATGATGATGATTTATATATGTGATGTATCATGTGTGGACGGATGATCATAGACTGTGTGATATGTGTACTTGTGATTATTATTATTTGGGCCTGCAAGTCTTTATTATATTTCTCATTTATTATCGGGCATGTGTGCCTATGATTAAGTTGTAATCATACGGGGAGGCACAGCGGGAGCGTGGATGCGATAGCAAGACCCACGAGACGGACGATCGCGATACATGGAGATGTGTCAAGATGCCGACAGAACCGATGAGGATGAGATGGATGATCACAAGGCATGAAGATGCACCGCTATACACATATATCTTGATGTGAGTGATTAGGCCCACTGGCTCGGGCTTGATCACATTAGGTTGTGGTCCATGATCATCTGGTCTAATTGCTCATGTGATGTGTGATTATTTATACACCTACTAGATATGTATATATATATTTGCATACGATGTAGATATATATTAAATATGTATATGTGTGACATGTTATATTAGGAGACCAAATAGAAAAACCACTCTCTCGACAATATTAAGTCAATAAACGTGAGGCAATTAGATTGACTCACGTGGCCTTCCATCGTTATAGGTAGGGACCGATTCTCGGTGTAGGTTGAGTTGGTTGAGTCCCTCGAGACTCACCTATATCGTGATTCGCTATCTTGCTTATGACATAGAGATGTCACCGGTGACCTGAGGATATGGTATGCTTGGTCAAGTCCCTCGAGGGTATATTATCGAATCAGACTAATCTTGTAACGATGGTGTTGACTTAACCGAACATCATGGTTGATCGAGTTTCTTGAGACCATGGTAATTTGGAGGCCGAACCAGACAGGAATCACAAGGACTTGTGATCGGCAAACGTTGCCTATCTTTCAGGCTTAGTATGATTGGTTGAGTCCCTTATGGTTACACTAAGATGCTGATTAGATCCTGATCCCCACTAGAAGTCTGCCGGAGACTTCCATTTCACGTGCTGAGGGTATCGCGTGACTCGTAAATAAAATAGTAGGAGCATATTAAGATAAAAGTCCATATCTTGATTATTTATTTTTTGTAAAATATGCATGTTATTCATTCTTGTTGTATCTTTATTTTCAGAAAATGTCGCTTTCAAATCCCTTACGTGGCATACTTGATGTCAATTGCCTCACTAGTCTAAATTATGCGGATTGGCTCCACAACTTGAGAATTATTCTCACGATTGAGAAAATCTTGTATGTCCTTGAAATAGTGATGCCTACACTCGAGGAAGGGGCAAGCGAGGATGAGATTGCTCACTACATGAAGTATATTGATGACTCCACTCTTACTCAGTGTTATATGTTGGGCTCCATGACTCCTAAGTTACAGAGACAACATGAAATGATGAATACCAGATCCATTCTCCTATTTATCCACAAACTATTTGAGGAACAGGGAAGGACTCAATGATATGAGATATCCAAGTGCCTCTTCCATGCTAGGATGATTGAGGGGACACTGGTTCAAAACCATGTCTTAAAGATGATTGAGTGGATAGAGAAACTCACAGGTTTAGGAATGGTCCTAGAGGATAACCTATGCGTGGACATTATGCTTCAGTGCCTACCAGATTCATTTTCATAGTTAATAATGAATATTAATATGAACAAGCATGAGGTGACTCTCCCGGAGCTCCTCAATATATTGAGGGATGCAGAGAGCACCATCAAGAAAGAGAAGCCAATTCTATACACTAGTGAGACCAGAAAGAAAAGAAAAGTAGAAAAATCTTTTAAGAAGGGCAAGGGCAAGGGCAAACTAGGTAAAGTAAAGGTTACTAAGAAAGACCCAGCAAATGACAAAGACCAGTGCTTCCACTACGGAAAAGATGGGCACTGTGATAGGAACTGCAAAGAGTATCTTGCAAAGAGCGCGAAACAAAAGCTTGGAGAAGCTTCAGGTACATTCATGATCAATCTCATTTTTGTGATAGTGCATGGGTATTGGATACCGGTATTACTTATTATATCTACAATTTGTTGTAGATTCTAACAAAGTTGAGGAGATTGGTGAGAGGAATATTGCATAATGATTTGTTTATGCTAGACACTAGTCCAGGTATCATGAATGTAAGTGTATCTAAGAGGAAACGAGATGAGGTAAACAATGCATACCTATGGCATTATAGGCTAGGTCATATCCATGAGAGAAGGATCCAAAAGTTGCTAAAGGATGGATATCTAGATACATTCGACTATGAGTCAAATACAATTTGTGAGCCTTGCCTTCATGGAAAACTAACCAACTCTCCATTTAGTGGAATTGGAGAAAGAGTCATTGAGCTGTTGGAACTCATACATAGTGATGTATGTGAACCCATGTCAACTCATGTCATTAGTGGTTACTCCTACTTCATTACCTTTATTGATGATTTCTCAAGGCATGGATAGGTGTACTTAATGAAGTATAAGTCCAAGGCCTTTGAGAAATTCAGAGAGTATAAGAATGAAGTGGAGAACTAGACTAGAAAGAGTATCAAGACTCTTCGATCAGATTGAGGAGATGAGTACTTAAGTACAGAGTTTACCTAGTTCCTCAAGGACCATGAGATTCTATCCCAATGAACACCTCCTTTACAACTCAGCTCAATAGTGTATATGAAAGGAGGAATTGTATGCTGTTAGACATGGTATGGTCAATGATGAGTTTTGCTGATCTACCCATCTCATTCTGGGGATATGCCCTAGAGACCGCAGCTTACATTCTGAATAGAGTTCCAACTAAGTCGGTAATGTCTATACCATATGAGATATGGAAAGGGAAGAAGCCCGATCATAAGGTTGTTAAGATTTAGGGCTGCCCTACCCATGTTAAAAGACACAACGACGATAAGTTGGAATCGTGGATGGAGCAGTGCAAGTTCATAGGATACCCTAAGGAAACTTATGGGTATTATTTCTATCATCTCAAGGACCAAAAGGTCTTTGTAGTCAAGAGAACAGTGTTCCTTAAGAAGGAACACATTCTTGGTAGAGACAGTGAGAGAATGATAGAGTTGAGCGAGGTTGGAGAACTTAGCTCAAGCACCACTCTATAGCCCGAGTCTGTTTAGGTACCTAACACACAAGTTCCAACTTTACGTAGGTTCGACAGAGTATCCCATCCTCTTGAGAGATATGTGGGACATATTGGAGGAGAGGATATTGAGGATATTGATCCTTAGACCTACGAGGAGGCTATTATGAGTATAGATTCTGGGAAGTGGCAGGAAGCCATGAATTATGAGATGGATTCTATATACTCCAACAAGGTTTGGAACCTAGTTGATGCGCCCAAGGGTATTGTACCCATTGGTTGTAAGTAGATCTTTAAGAAAAAGATCGAAGTAGATGGAAAGGTAGAGACCTATAAAGCAAGGCTAGTGGCTAAGGGGCATCATCAAAGGCAAGGTGTTAACTATGACGAAATCTTCTCACCTGTAGCAATGCTAAAATCCATCCGAATTCTATTGGCTATTATAGCACACTAAGATTATATGATTTGGCAGATGGATGTGAAAACCACATTCCTCAATGGAAACCTCAAAGAGGAGGTGTATATGATACAACCCGAGGGATTCGTGTCCAAGGACTACCCAGATAAGATGTACAGGTTGCTTAAATCCATTTATGGACTAAAGCAAGCTTCTCGAAGTTGGAACATAAGATTTGATGAGGCAATCAGATCTTATGACTTCATTAAGAATGAAGATAAGCCTTGTGTGTACAGGAAGGTAGGTGGGAGTGCTATTACCTGGTGTATATGTGGATGACATCCGGATCACTGGGAATGATGTAGGAATGCTATCCACAGTAAATGCTTAGTTATCTAGACACTTCTCCATGAAGGACTTAAGGGAAGCATCCTATATCTTGGAGATTCAGATCTATAGAGATAGATCCAAGTGGATGCTTGGCTTGTCCTAGTCCGGGTATATATACAACATTGTCAAAAGGTTTGGCATGGAAAATTCCAAGAGAGGTCTTATACTGATGAGACATAGGATATCGCTTTCTAGGAGTATGTCCCCAAAGACTTCTGAAGTAAGGGCAAACATGGATAAGATACCCTATGCCTCAATAATAGGGTCTATCATGTATGTCATGCTAAATATCAGGCCTGATATAGCGCATACTCTGAGTGTCACGAGCAAGTATCAGGTGGATCTAGGCTTAGAGCATTGGAAAACAGTAAAGTATATATTTAAGTACTTAAAAATGACTAGTTGGACCTTGAGTTTATTGTTCGATTCGATGATAGTAAGTTGAATTTGGGTTAGGTGTACACCTAAATGGAGGAGAAATTGTTGAAGAGTTCTAAGCAAGATACTCCTACTGACTCGACCACAAAGGCAGAGTATATTGCTGTAGTAAAAGTAACAAAGGAGGGAGTCTGGATGAAGAAGTTCATCACAGAGTAGGAGAGTCATGCTTGATAGCAAGGAGTCGATTCCCTTATATTATGACAACTACGAGGCGATTACTCAAATAAGGAAACCTAGTCTCATTAGAAGTGTTCTGAGGAGGGTTTAGCTTATTGGAGAGATCATGACCCGAGGAGATGTAGTAGTGGAAAGAGTTCTAACCGAAGATAACATTGCAGATCCATTAATAAAGTCGTTGTCTCAATTGTCTTTGAGCATCATAGGAGTTTGATGGGGATCAAACACATAGGTGATGGGCTTTAGTCAAGTAGTAATTACTAGTCATATGTGTGCCTTGCAAGCCAATCATGTGAGTGATGACATGTGTGACTTGACGCGCAGTCTTTTGCTTATTATATTTTGGCATTTATCACTTTATATTGCTTGTTACATATATCCATATATATATATATATATATATATATATATATATATATATATATATATATATATATATATATATATATATATATATATATATATATATTATATATATATATATATATATATATATATTGTTATGTCCTTAGATCTGTACAATAGGAATCAGATCGTGATGAGATCATGATAATGAGATCGATTCACCTTTAAACACAGATCCTAAATAATCCCGTCATAGGTTACTCGAGAGGGACATCGAAATAATCGGACAGACTAGTGTGTTGTATACCCGTCCATATGATGGATGCAACTAGTCTTATAACTGCTCATGTGGGGACACTAAAGATATAATACAGGTGTTCATTGGGGAATGAGTTCACTGATTGATTCGTTTACAAAATGATGGATGGTTGATGATGCCTTATTGTCAAAAAATGATTCTGTAGTCCTAGTGGTGTATCTGGTCCTTAGACTTGAGACACCAAGAATATCCTATATGAGTGCTCCACTCTTTGATACCGAACTTATATGTTTGGATGTCCTAGATCTAGTACAACCGGTCAACGAGGGTGATAATCAATCTTACGAGGGTTATTGAGTATCGATAGAAGATCATCCACTCTTGGTATCATAAGAGAAATATCCCATGTATTCTTGCTTAGACAAATCCCTAGCTAGGGTCATTCGGATTGAGAGAGAAAGTGTTCTTTGGGAGAATCCGATTAGAGCAAGAATCGAGTAGAAACTGTATGGGTCTGACAACACCATGCCCGGTTTACGATCTCTGAGATATTAGATGGATAAGGGACTATAGGTACATGGTACTTGAGGACAGGCAGGTCTAATGGATTAGATTCCCCAGTATCGTTTGGGGACTATGGCGTAGTGGCCTAGTATGTCCGTAGTCGATAAGTCAGGTGAATTATTATGGAGATAATAATTCACTAAGCCAGAAGAAATTCTAAGAGGTATGACTCATGTCCTGTTCGATATTGGGCCTAGATGGTCACACATGTATGGTAGGCATTGCGATGAGTAGAGGTTCGGATATGAGATATCCGTCGGAACCCCTATCTTATTAGATATCCAATAAGCCCCTAAATTATTGGATCTTATGAATGAGATCCAATAAAAGCCCATGATAGATTATTGGATAGAGATCCACTAATCTAAGAGGCTTGGGTAATGGGATGTAAATCCAATACCCAATAGGGGAGAATCCATTAGAGTTTGATAGGGGACCTCTATAAATATGAGGGATTCAATGGTTCATAGCTTTTGCTTGCGTCTCCTATTCTCCTCCACCTCCCCACCTCAAAGCAGGCCTAAAATTTAGAGGAGCGTCATCATAGCCCTATTGTGTGGATCACCACTAGAGAGGAGGGTGCTTGACCTCCTTCACTCTCTCATAGAGATCTATAGGGATTCAGAGATATATGATCTCCTTAGGTAATATAATCTTTTCTACATGTGGTTTTTTGTTTTACGGATTTTTGCCCACCGATCTTCGCACGAGAACGAACAAATCTTTGGAAAATTGGAGATTTTATTTTCTGTTCTTCCGCTGCGCATGTGATGTCACCCCTAGATTTCCCAACAAGCGGTACCACCGCTAATGCCAGTATGACACTGACACTAGGCAGTACTACTACTTAACACCTTGACATTTGGCGTTACCACTACCTGATAGCCTCTCGGAGACTGTGTTTGGGCAGTACCACCGTATGACATAGTCTCAAAGACTATGTCGTTATGGTTCCACCTATTGGGTCACTATTTGGGCCTTTCACCTGGCCCAACACAGCCCAAACATGGGCCCAGTTGGCCCCTATTTGAGTTGGCCTAATTATATTCTAAACTAACCCAATTAGAACTTAATCTAACTCGATCTAGGCAAATTATTACAAGCACTAATTATGTGTTGTTTGGTATGTCATTAGTTCTTCCGACACTTAGTCTGATCCTTCAACACATCATCCTCTTTTGCGGTCTTTGCCCAATCAGCATGTTGACCTCCGTAACTCCAATCTCCTTGGCGCAATGTCTGCTCTTCTAGGCCCAATGCTCGAATTCTCAACCTAAAGCCTTCTACTGACACGTCGACCGATCCTTCAGCCTGATGTCCAATCTACTGACATGTTTGCTCTAGCCTCAACATCTAATTCATCCTGCTTTAATCAATTTGCCTCTCCTGATCGACGTTAGCCCTGTATCACTCAAATGCATATTAGATCGACACTATAAATTAGTTTCATCATCAAAATCCGAGATTCAACATATATGCCATATTAATAAAGCAAACTCAAATTTAAAAAGAGTGATAACCTTTGAAACAAGTGGAAACAATGACTTTCATATCATAGTTAAAATATCATTGCATGCATCATTCCAAATTATCAACATTTCAAATCATTATAACTTTGGGCATAATTTTAAAATCATCAATGTGCATGATTCCAAAACATTAAAATCATCATAACTTCTCCCCTTTTGTCATCAATAAAAAGGAAAAAAGTGTAAGTGTTTTACTTCTCTTTGAAGTATGCAAGCTAACAAGTATTTTGCTTCTTTTTGAGATATGTAAGGTAGCAATTTTTCCTTTTTTTTTTAGATGTGTAAGATAAAAATTTTTTACTTCTCTTGAGATATGCAAGCTTAACAATTTTTACTTCTCTTGAGATATGCAAGTTACCAATTCTTTCTCCTCCTTTGTCATTATCAAAAAGAAGGGAAAGATACAATAGTAAAAAATTTACATCAATGTTCCAATCATCACATGAAAGATATCATGAAAAATTAATTTGGTGATGTGATATCCAATTCATGAATATAAAGGAGTCATATAAACAAGTGGAAACAATGACTTTCATATCATAGTTAAAATATCATTGCATGCATCATTCCAAATTATCAACATTTCAAATCATTATAACTTTGGGCATAATTTTAAAATCATCAATGTGCATGATTCCAAAACATTAAATCATCATAACTTCTCCCCTTTTGTCATCAATAAAAGGAAAAAAGTGTAAGTGTTTTACTTCTCTTTGAAGTATGCAAGCTAACAAGTATTTTGCTTCTTTTTGAGATATGTAAGGTAGCAATTTTTCCTTTTTTTTTTTTAGATGTGTAAGATAAAAATTTTTACTTCTCTTGAGATATGCAAGCTTAACAATTTTTACTTCTCTTGAGATATGCAAGTATCTCAAGTTGTGAATATTGAAAGATCATGACTCATTTTGATAAGTCTCCTCTTTAGTAAAAAAAAGGAATCATATGAGAACAAATAAAAAGATATCTTGATTCATATAAAAAAAATCTCAAGTTATAATTTTGAGAAATCAAAAGAAAAATCATGATTCATTTAGATAATTCTCCTCTTTAGTAAATAGAAAAAAGAAATATAGGAGATTAAATAGTAAAATATCTTAATTCATATAAAAGAAACCTCAAGTCTTGAAAACTAAGAAATCAAGAAAAAGATCATGATTCATTTAGATAAATCTCATTCAAATTTAATTTGTTAAATCATCAAAAACACTTTCTTTATTCAAGAGATTCAAAAAAAAAAACATAAATAGATTCATCACTAAGGATATTTATGATGTAAACTCGATAAGCTTTAGAGATAGCAAAATTTTCAAGAAATGCATTCTCTTTTCTTTTTTTTTCAATTTATATAATTGGTTACATACTAGCATGCCCTAGTCTTCTATGCCAAAGCCATGTATCATTGTTTTAAACCAAAAAATAAGTTTCGTTATGACAACGATCAATAGTATAACACATTAAACAATAAAACATATTCAATAAAAAGATTTAATTTGTTAGTAATAATTCTAATTCCAATGATCTTTCCTTTATTATTGGTATTTCGGCTAGGGAGCTTTTAAAGTATGTTGGATCTCTGGTCATATGCCTTGAGTATCCATTATCAATATATTATCTTTTGCTCATAGCTTTTGATTATAGATATTTCAATAAGAAAGATGCTAGTTATAAGTGCCCTACAAGCCAATCACATAAGTGATGACACGTATTACTTGACACATAGTCTTTTTGCTTATTATTATTATTATTTAGTATTTTATCACTTTATATTACCTATTGCATGAATATATTGTGATGTCCATGGATTTATGTAATGGGAATCGAATCATGATGAGATCACAATAATGAGACCGATTCGCCTTTAAACACAAATTCTAAATAATCCCGATCATAGGTTACTCGAGAGGGACATCGAGATAACAGGATAGACTAGTATGCTGTTTAACTATCCATATGATGGATGCAGTTGGTCTCATAGCTGCTCGTGTGGGGACACTAGGGATATAGTGCAAGTGCTCATCAGAGAATGAGTTTACTGATTGATCCGCTCATGGAATTTTAGATGATTGATGATGCCTTATTGTTAGACAATGATTCTGTTATTCTAGTGTTATATCTGATCCTTAAACTTGAGACACCAAGGATGTCCTGTATGAGTACTCCACTTTTTTATACTGGCCTTATAGGTCTGGAGATTCTAGATCTAACACAGTGGTCATCAGGAGTGGTAGCCAACCTTATGAGAGTTATTGAGTATCGATAGAGGATTATCTGCTCTTGATTTCATGAGAAGAATATCCTATGTGTTTTTGCTCAGACAAATCCTTGGCTAGGGTCATTCGGATTGAGAGAGTAATAGTTTCCGAGAGAATCTGATTAGAGTGAGACTTGTGTAGAAACTGTATGGGCCTGATAACACCATACCCGGTATATGGTCTCTAGGATATTAGATGGATGAGGGACTATAGGTATATAGCAACTAAGGATAGATAGGTCTAAAGGATTGGATTCCCCTGTATCATCTAAGGACTACGGCGTAGTGGCCTAGTGCGTCCATAGTTGATGAGTCGAGTGAATTATTATGGAGATAATAATTCACTAAGCCAAAAGGAGTTTTGACAAGTATGACTCACGATTAGCTCGACATTAGGCCTAGAGGGTCATACACATATGATAGGCGTTGCGACGAGTAGAGGTTTGTATATGAGATATCTACATGAGCCCCTATCTTATTGGATACCCAATAAGCCCCTAAATTATTGAATCCTATGGATGAGATCCAATAAGAGCTAATAAAAGACTATTGGGTAGAGACCAACTAATCTAAGAGGCTTGGGTTATTGGATGGAGATCTAATACCTAATATAATAGGATCCATTAGGGTTAAGTTGACAATGGGCCTCTATAAATAGGAGGAAACCAAAGACCCATAGGCTAGAGATTCTTTTTGGTTGCCTCCTCCTATTCTTCTTTCTCCCTCTCCTCCTTATACTGCAGCCCCTATTTGGGGAGTGTGGACAACAAGAAGGGACAACCCCTTCTTGATTGCGTGGTGCACACGAGGAAGAGTTTTGGATAGTAATTTAAGGAGCACTTTCACAACCCCTATGGTGTGGATTACCGCTAGAGAGGAGAACAATTGTCCTCCTTCATCCTCTCCTATAGATTTACAGGATTTCAAGGATATACGATCTCCCTAGGTAATTCTCTTATGTATAGTTTTTCGGTTTCGCGGGTTTTTGTATACCAACTTTTGCATGATGATGAAACCTTCTTTTCTGCTGGAATTTTGAGATATATTTTTTTTCTTCTACTGAATATGTGATGTCACCCTAGATTTCCCAATAGTGGTATCAGAGCCAGGTTACTCATGCAAATGATTGGCTTTTAAACTGCATGTGTTGTGTTCAATCGCATTAAAATTGTTTTGCTCGATTGCTGTGATTTTTTTTTTTGTGGTTTTCAAATCTATGGTGCACATTTTCTTGCTGTTAAGAGGTGTTTTAGATAGGGCTTTTGATGTTAAATTTATTGACACAAAAGGGGGAAGAAAGGGTAGCAACTGTTGCTGCCCCTTGGATTGGTCGAAGGCTGCTTACAAACATGGCCGAGAGCTCCAATTTACTACTCTCGGCCTAGCCAAAAGCAGTAGGAATGAGAGCAACATGGCTGCCCTCAACCTACTGCATAGAGGTTCCTGCAGCTAGGTTTCTTGGCTACAAAGGGCACCCCTGGTGGCCTAGGTTTCCTACCTGTAAGGGTTGCACAAGTGGCTAAGAGTTCTGGCTGCATGGGGCACCTGCAGCCCTATAGCCATAGTTTCGTGACTTCAAGGGACTCCTTGGTGGCTAAGGTTTCTTAGCCACACAAGACAGTCCAGTGGCCTAGGATTCTTGATTTTTGGGGAGTCTCTATATGATAAGATTTCCTTGCTTAAGAAGAAACTACTTGCCATGTGGGCTCCCTATAGTAGGGTTCCCAAATTACTATATATAATGAATTAAAATAGTTTAATTAGTTATTATTATCTAATAGTCTTACATGGTGATATATACATGTGATATATGATATGGATGGATGATCATGGACCGTGTGATGTGTGTGTACGTGTGATGTGATTATTATTATTATTGGAGCCTGCGAGCCTCCAATTTATTTCTCATTTATTGTCGGGCCTACGTGCTTGTGATTAAGTTATAATTACATAAGAAGGTATAGCGGGAGCATGAAAGTGATAGCAGAATACACGAGGCCGAGACAAATGATTATCATGCATGAAGATGCATCGAGATGCTGATAGAACCAAAGATGATGAGATGGATGATCACAGGGCATGGAGATGCGCCGTTGCACACATAGATCTTGATGTAAGTGATCAAGCTCACTAGCTTGGGCTTGATCATATTAGGATGTGGTCCATGATTATCTGGTGTGATTAATTATATACCTATTAGATATATATATATATATATATATATATATATATTTACATGCGATGTACATATATATTAAATATGTATGTGTATGACATGTTACATTAGGAGACCAAAATAAAATCCCCTCTCTCGAAAATATTAAGTCGGTACACATGAGACAATTAGATTAACCCATGTGGCCTTCTATCGTTATAGGTAGAGGCCGATTCCCGATGTAGGTTGAGTTGGTTGAGTCCCTCCAGGTTCACTTATGTCGCGATTCACTATCTTGCCTACGATATAGAGATGTCACAGGTGACCTAGGGACATGGTATACTTGGTTGAGTCCCTCGAGGGTATATTATCGAATCAGACTCATCTTGTAACAAAGGTATTGACTTAACTAAATATCATAGTTGGTCGAGTCTCTTGAGGCCATGATGGTTGGGAGGCCGAACAAGACAGGAATCACAAGGAGTTATGATTTGCAAGAGTTGCCGACCTTTTAGGCTTAGTATGATTGGTTGAGTCCCTCGAGGTTACACTAAGACGTTGATTGGATCTCGATCCCTACTAGAAGTCTGTTGGAGATTTCCGTTTCATGTGCTGAGGGTGTCCCGTGACTCGCCAGAAAAATAGTGGAAGTAGAATAAGATAGAAGTCCATATCTTATTTGTTTATTTTTCTATGAAATCTGCATGTTATTTATTTATGTTGCATCTTTATTTTTTAAAAAAATGTTGCTTTCAAATCCCTAACTCTTTGAGGTGCTCTTTATTTTGTTACTTTCATTGATGACTATTCTAGAAAAATTAGGGCTTTTGCTTTGAAGTATAAAGACCAGGTACTCGATGTTTTCAAAGAGTTTTATGTCAGCATTGAAAAGAAACTGGCAGAAAGCTAAAGTGTGTTCAAGTAGATAATGGTGGTGGGTACAAGGGTCCTTTTAAGAATTATTGTAGGTTTCATGGTATTAGGCTTGAGAAAATAGTTCCTAAAACTCCTTAGCAAAATAGTGTAGTAGAAAGAATGAACAGAACCATTGAAGAAAGGATCAGTTGTATATTTTCCCATGCCAAGTTACCTAAGTCATTTTGGAGGAGGCTATGTAAACTATAGTTGACCTGATAAATCTTTCTCCATTAGTTTCTATAAAAGGTGATATTCCAGAGAGGGTATGGAAAGGGAAAAATATATCTTATAATCATTTGAAAGCCTTTGGATATAAAATATTTGTTCATATTCCCAAAGATAAGAGGTTCAAGCTTTAAATAAGGCAAACATATATTTTCTTGGGATATGGTCATGAAAAGTTTGAGTACAGATTATGAGATCTAGTGAACAAAAAGATTATTAGAAGTAGAGATGTTGTATTTCTCAACCACCTCATTGGTCCGAATTATATGGATTGGCTTCACAACTTGAGAATTGTTCTCACGATAGAGAAAACGCATACGTCCTTGATATAGTAATGCCTACACTTGATGAAGGGGCAAGCAAGGATGAAATCGCTCGCTACATGAAGTACATAAATGACTCCACTCTTGCTTAGTGTTACATGTTGGACTCCATGACTCCTGGAAACAACATGAAAAGATGGATGTTAAATCCATTTTCCTACATATTCGTAAATAATTTGAGGAATAGGAAAGGACTCAGCGATATAAGATATCCAAGAGTCTCTTCCGTGCTAGGATGACTAAGGGGACATCGGTTCATAACCATGTCCTAAAGCTAGTTAAGTGGATAGAGAAATTCACAAGTCTAGGAATGGTCCTAGAGGATAACCTATGTGTGGATCTTATACTTATTAGGATCAATACGACACTAAGAGGGGGGTGAATTAGCATAGCGATAAAAATTTAATTGATTCGAAAAATTTCTTTCGATACAATCATTTCGACAAAGCCCATATCAGAAAGTAATAAAAATAATGATTTAAAGTATGTAGAATGCAGCTAAGTAGTGAAATAAAGCAGTAAGGAAAGAATACACCAGATTTATAGTAGTTCGGTCGTTGTGACCTATATCCAATTTTGATTCCTCCTCCGTTGAGGTCACTAGCGTCCACTAATGGTCGTCTTTCAATAGGCGGAGACCAACCACCTTCTTACAAAGCTTTCTCCTTTTCACGGGTTTAGGAGACAACCCTAACACCACTTCTCTAATCATTAGAAAGCTAAAGAAAGAGGAGGAGGACTCTTAGTTCTTTTTTAAAACACTTTTACACCCCAACACTCAAATATTTTTTTACACTTTGTTATAGCCTTTATTACCCTTTCATGCAAAAAGAAGTGGGGTATTTATAGGCTTTAAAGGTTTCAGAATTGGAGCCAAAAAGTGTCTCTTCCCAGATTTCCGGGGTACTGGCAGTACCACCACCCATTCTCGCAGTACTATCGCCTAATAGAGCTTCTGAGACTGAGCTCTAGCGGTACCATCACCTGATAGCATTAACTATCAACAGTACCACTGCCCAAACCACTTGGGAGGCTGAGCCTCATGGCAAGGTTCCAAGTGGCCGAGTGGGCCTTCCATCTAGCCCAACTTAGTCCTGTTTTGGGCCCAGTTAGCCCCTAACTAAGTTAGTGGGATTATCTCCCAATCCTAACTCAATTTTGGTTCTAACTATGACAATTAAGGCATTAACTAAGCAATCTTTGTTTGGTATGTCAATCGTTCTTCCGGTGAAGTCTCGATGAACTTCCGGAGAACTTTTCGGCATGCTTTTGCAAACTCCCAATGAACTCTCAGTGAGCTCTTGGTGAACTCCCGACGAGCTCTCGGCGAACTCTCGACGAACTCTTGGCAAGCTTCCAGCGCATCATTCGAATCTTCGACATATCATCCGATCTTTGACTCTAGCCTAATATTTTCTTTATGCCATATCCATTGTCATAGTTAATCCTATAATATTTATCTCAACATATGGATTAGATCATTTATCAATTGATTTCATCATCAAAATTTGAGATTCAACAATCTCCCTCTTTTTTATGATGACAACCAATTGATGACAAAGTTAACCTTAACTCCCCCTATCTATATGCTGTTGAATCTTGGATTTTGATGATGAAATCAATTGGGAAACTCTTTGATTCAATCTATATGTTGAAAAAAGTGTGCAGGATTAACTACGATAGTGATCAAGGCAATAGTGCTGGAGTCAAGATTGAGAATTCATTGGGAGTTCGAGAGTTCGTCGAGAGTCCGGAGGTTCATCGAAAGTGCCACCGGAATTGGCCAAGAAGTCCAGGAGCTACCAAAGAAGCTCATCGAAACTCATCAAGAAGATCATCGTGAAGTCTAGGAGCTTGCTAGGAGTCCATTGGAAGATTCCCGAGAGATCATCGGAAGTCCACCGAAAGATTGCTGGAAGCTCGCCAAAAGCTCGTCGGAAGAAACCTTGAATTACCGGACTTGTTTTGTTTAGTATATACCTTAAAAATCAAAGTTAGCAAAAATTATTGAATCTTGGATTTTATTGATGAAACTAATTGATAGTGTCGATCTAATGTGCATTTGAGTGACACAGGGCTAACATCGATTAAGAGAGGCAAATTGATTAAAGCAAAAGGAATCAGACATTGGGCCAAAGCAAACATGTCAATAGATTAGACGTCAAGCTGAAGGATCAGTCGACGTGTCGGCAGAAGGCTTCGGGTCGAGAATTCGGGCATCGGGCCTAGAAGAGTGGACATTATACTAAAGAAATCAGAGTTGCGGAGGTCAACATGCCGATTGGGCAAAGGCCACAAAAGAGGATGATGTGCCGAAGGATCGGACGAAGCGCCGGAAGTACCAATGACATGTTGGACAACACATGATTAGTGATTATAATAATTTGCTTAGATCGAGTTAGGTTAAGTTCTAATTGGATTGGTTTAGAATGTAATTAGGCCAACTCAATTAGAGGCCAATTGGGCTTAGGTTTGGGCAGTGTTGGGCCAAGTGAAAGGCCCAAATAGTGATCCAACAGGTGGCACCATCGTGGCACAGTCTCCGAGGCTGTGTCAGGTGGTGGTACCACCCAAACACAGTCTTCGAGAGACTAGCAAGTATTGGTATCGCCCAAACAGTTTTCCAGGAAGTAGTACTGCCCAGTTGTTGAATCTCATATTTTGATGATAAAACCAATTGATAAGTGTTTATGATTTGATATATGTTTTGAGTGATATAGGATGGTTCAATCAGGTTGAGACAATTAAAGCAGGAAGAATCATGTTGGGCCAGTGGAACATGTCAAAAGATTGAATGTCGAGTCGGAGGATCGGTGGACGTATCGACAGAAGGTTTTTGGCCATGAGTTCGGGCATTGGGCGAAGAAGAGCGAATATTATGCCAAGGATATCGAAGTTGCAGAGTCAACTGGCCAATTGGGTAATAGGCCGCAAGAGAGGACGATGCGTCGAAGAATGAAATGAAGTGTTAATGGACCAATGACATACCGACATACCGAACAACATGATTCATGCTTAGTATTAATTGTCTAGATTAAAGTATGTGTTTACATGTGCAGGATTAACTACGATAGCAAGGCATAAAGCAAAATGAAGCCCCGGAGTCAAGAACGTGATTTCGTTGGGAGTTCGAGAGTTCGTCGGAAGTCCAAACGTTCGTCAGAAGTTCTGTCAGAACCAACCAAGAAGTCCTAGAGCTTGCCAAAGAAGCTCATCAGAACTCACCAAGAAGATCATCATGAAGTCCAAGAGCTTGTCGGGAGTCCATTGGAACATTGCCGAGAGATCATCGAAAGTTCGCCATAAGATCGCTGAAAGCTTGCCGAAAGAAAACTTGACTTATGGACTCTATTTAGCTTAGTAAATGTCTTAAAATTCATAGTTAGCATATAATTTATAGTAGAATTGGGCGAACCCAATTAGGGGATAGTTGGGCCCAAGTTTAGGCTGGTTGGGCCAAAAGAAAGGCCCAAATAGTGACCAAACAGGTGAAACCATCATGTCACAGTCTCCGAGACTATGTCAGGTGATGGTACCACCAAACTGGGTGATGGTACTGCCCAGTGTTAGATTGTAGGCGGTGGTACCGCTCATACCCTAAAGTTTTAGGGGTTTAAATTTTGGGCTCTAAATTTGAATCCATTTGGGGCCTATAAATACCCAAGCTATTCCTACATGGATTAGCAAGAAATATTAAGCAAAACTCTATGATTTTAAAGTTATAAACTTTCGAAAGTTTAGTTCCTTGTAAAAGGGATACCTTGTAAAAGCTTAGAGAGTGTTCTAAGGGAGGTGTGAAAGGGATACCTTATAAAAGAGGGTTGTAAAAGGTTGTCTCCTAAACCTGTGAAAAGGAGAAGAGGGGTGTAAAAGGTGGTTGTCTTTGCCTATTGAAGAAAGACTGATAGTGGATACCGGTGGCCTTGACGGAAGAGGAATCGGCGGAGTGGATGTAGGTCATGACGACCAAACCACTATAAAAATTTGGTTTGCGTTTCTCTTGAGTAATTTACTTTAACTATAAACCACTTTACTTGCTTTACATCCACTATGCTCTTCCATACACTTTCAAAGTTATTACCTTTACGAAATGATTTTTCGTCGGAAATAGATTTAATCGCAACGAAGTTTTGAACCAACATAATTTTTACCGCTGCACTAATTCAACCCCCCTCTTAGTGTTGATCTTTTCCTAACAATTGGTACCAGAGCCTCATTATTCTCTTTTGGTTTAACACCCAAGAGAAACGACTCTTTTTGGCTTTCAAGAGGGACTTTCTCTCATTCGTCCTCCCTTATTCAATGGGACAGGCTACATATATTGGAAAACTTGAATAAGAGTTTTCTTACTTTCTTTGGATTTAAATTTATGGAGTATTATGGAAAACAATTTTCAATGGTCTTCTCTTCCAATGAACCATTGGAATGATTTGGAGAAGACTTTTTCTTTAAATGCTAGAGCTATGAATGCTCTATTTTGCGTCTTAGATAAAGCCGAATTTAATCGGGTTTCTACTTGCGAAATGACTTTCGATATATGGCACACTCTTGAAATCACACACGAAGGCACGAGTAGAGTAAAAGATTCTAAGATAAATGTTTTAATGCTTGATTTTAAACTTTTTCAAATGAAGCCAAGTGAAACTGTTGTTGACATGTACACCCGTTTTACAGATATCGTCAGTGGTTTAAAAGCTCTTGGCAAATGCTTTTTTAATTTCAAACTCATTAATAAGATCTTAAGATCTCTTTCTAAAAATTGGGAATCGAAAGTAATGGCAATACAAGAATAAAAAGATTTGAACTATTTTTTAATTGAAGAACTTATAGGGTCTTTGATGACATATGAAATGACGTGCAATGCACATAAAGAACTCAAGAACAACTTTCCAAAGAACAAGAAGGATTTGGGACATAGAACAATTGAAGACCACTCGAGCATAAGCTCAAGTGATTGTGAACTTGAACTCCTTATTATGAAATTTAAAAGGTTCATAAAACAAGAATTAAAGAACAAAAATAAACTAAAAAAGAATGTAACTACTTGCTTTGAATGCAAGAAGAAGGAAGCAATCTTAGACAAATTAAGCTCATCCGAAGACAAAGAACAAACCAACAAAGGCAAGGTTGCAAACTATGCTTTAACAGCTTTCGACGACAAGATAACCAAAATTCCTTTAATTTATTTCAAAATTACATGATGCTTTTCATGAGTTATTTTTAATTTAGTTTAGAAAAATTATTTTTCTTGAAAATTACATGTTTAATAATGTAATGAAAATGCAAAAATTGGAATCATGCTTATCCTTCTAGTAATTTTTGAAAATGATAATGAAAATTGTATGTTTTATGAAAATACAATAAAATATTAATCTAATGCTTGCACACCAAATATAATTAATCTTATGTATGTGTTTAAGAAGCAATAATATATATCTTAATGATTTTCATATTGCCTTCCGATTATAAATGATGATGCATGGCTTTTGTATAGAAAATTAAGCATGAAAAGTTAGATTCACCTAAAAAGAAAAATGCATGACTACAATATACAAAATGATCTTGATGGAAAATACTTTATGTTTGATGAAATCAATTTCGATGATGCATAATAATGTAATTATGTAATGAAAATATTAACAAGCCAATAATTCCAATAAACACAATAATACTATATTAAGTCCAACTATCAATGCGAGTCATAGCGATTGTATATCATCAATGTCATACTCCCTTCTATCTACCACAACATTATTAGTTTTTCCTAATATAGTCCATAATGATCCTTGTAATTTGTCTTATCAAGATAATCCTATTATTACATTCAACTATAATATGCATAAACATAAATGTAAACAGGGTAGCAAAAATAAATAACTTTAATTAATCAAGAAAATATCAATAATAGCATCCACATAAACATACATCACCATATCCTTTATGACTTGCTCACAAGTCCCATTCTAAGAACATGTTCTTTAAATATTTTGCACTATAAAGCTTTTGTCAATGGATTAGTAATCATCATAGTGATGCTTAGATTGTCAATTGACACTTGCTGTTTCTGGACTCTTTCTCTAACCACCAAATACTTTATCTCAATGTGTTTGGAACCACTAGGGTACTTGCCATTCTTAGAGAAGAAAACTGCTGTAGTGTTATCACTAAATATCTTTAGTGGCCTAGCAATTAAGTCGACCACACCAAGTCTTGAGATAAAATTTCACAGCCATAAAGCTTGATTTGTGGCCTCAAAGCATGCCACAAATTCAACTTCCATTGTTGATGATGCAATAAGCGATTGCTTTGCACTTTTCCAAGAAATTGCCCCACTAGCTAACAAGAATACAAATCCTGAAGTGGATCTCCTATTGTTGAGGCAATTTGTAAAATCAGCATCTGAATATCCTATCACTTCAAGCCGATCTGATCTCTTGTATATTAGCATATAATCTTTCATCTCCTATAGATATCTCATTACTTTCTTTACAGCCTTCCAATGTTCTATTCCTGGGTTGCTTTAGTATCTTCACAACATTGCAATTGTAAAATTGATATCTGGTCTTGCACAAGTTTGAGCATATAATAGACTTCCAACTGCGCACCCATAAGAAATATTCTTCATTTGATTCTTTTCTAAGTCATTCCTTGGACACTGATTTTGACTAAATTTTTCACCTCTAATAATAGGTATATGTTAGAACCCTTGCAGATTCTAAGCTTAGGGTTGATCTCTTTAGGGGACCGGCCTCTTGGAACTCTATAGGAGTTCCTTCCTCCAAGTTGTTGCTCAAAGACTACAGAAAAGATTCATTTATTGCCTTTCAAAAGATGATGAATACATGACTATTTATAAGGTTTCTAAATCCTAACTCCTAATAGGACTCCTATTCAAGACTCCTACTCAAGTAAGACTTCTACTCAAGACTCCTAATAGGACTCCTACTCAAGACTCCTATTCCTTTACAACTCCTAATTCTTCTTTAAGAAATAACCTCCAAACCCTAGCCAGTCTCTTCACCTCTTTAATAAGAGTCGGCTTAGGTAGGTTTTACATGAATGCCCCTATCAATTAGGACTCTCCTAGCTAGAGTCCTAACAGACCCGCCCTCTTCAAATCAGCCTTGTCCTTGAGGCTGACAATCCATGAATTTTGGGAATTTGATCTTCAAGTCGTCATAGTTCTCCCAAGTGAATCCTTCAAGTCTTCGCCTATCTCATCAAGGTGCTGGGGATCGGCCAGCCTCTGCCCGACACCTTGGAAGAGTTCCTCGGCCTGGTGAACTTGCTCTTCGGAGAGATTGTGGATCTCAAGCACATGATGCGCGGATGCAAGGGTCTCTTCGGCGGGCTGGAGAACGTGGCGAGGACCCTCGGGGTGCCACGCCAAGTTGGGAAGTCGCATCAAGCTGGATCAGATAGCTTGGTGACTTACCAAGTCTATCTCTTTCTACTGGTATGTTCACCCATTGTATTAGCACTTCAATAATGGGTCATCGTTATTGAGTCACGATCCATCAAACAATAATAGCACTCAACTGGGTTTGGGGTTCTCCTTGGGTAGTCATATTTAGTGGGTGGCTTAGGGCTATCTCCAAGCACCTGTTTGTCACTTCCGTCTGGCCGTCGGTTTGTGGGTGATACGCCGTACTCCTTTTCAATTTAGCACTCTGCATATGGAATAACTCTGCCCAAAATCTGCTCGTAAAGATGCAAGTAGAATTTGGCACAAGCACAATGCGTCCCTTATATCGTAATCCTTTTGAGTCTCAATTGTAATGAGCCACAAAGTTTGATGCTTTCTCCAATTTTTTTATAATCTTACTAGTCTTCGGATCTTCCTGCTGTTCCATCTTAATATCCTTAAGGAAGTTGCTAGTCGAAAGTGAAACAATCAAAAATTCAGCTTGCTCGGGTAGTTGTGAAAGCGCATCTACAACAACATTCTCTTTTCCCTTTTTGTAAGTTATTTCATAATCAAATCCAAGAAGTTTTGTTACCCATTTTTGCTGCTCAGGGGATGATATCTTTTGTTCCAAAAAGTACTTGAGGCTTTTATGTTCACTTTTAATTTGAAATCGTCGACCGATCAAGTAGGGTCTCCACCTCGTTGCTACGTGCACAATGGCGAGCATCTCCTTATCATATGTTGACATATTTTGATGGGAGGGAGATAATGCCTTGCTAGTGTATGCGAGTGGTCGACCATCTTACATGAGAATAACTCCAATTCCAACTCTAGATGCATCGACCTCAATGATGAAGGGTCGGTTGAAATTTAGTAGTGCTAGCACTAATGTCATCGTCATGGCTGCCTTAAGTTTGTCGAAAGCAGCGGAGGCTTTGTTCGACCATTGGAAGATACCTTTTTTCAGTAAGGAAATAAGTGGTGCACTGATCTTTCCATAGTTTTTCATGAACTTGCGATTGTAGCCTATTAAACCGAGAAAGCCACGTAGCAATTTTATATTCCTCGAGGTCAGCCAGTTTTGCATTGCTCCAATTTTGGAGCGGTCCACTATCACACCTTCCTCTGATATGATATGCCCAAGATATTCCACCTTCTAGTGAAGAAAGCAAAAATTCGTAGTGGCCGTTGTGTGTTCAAAAGGCAGTTTTCGGTATGTCTTCTTTGCACCCTCATATTTGATGATACCCGAATCGAAGGTCCAGCTTTGTGAAGATTTGTGCTCCTTTTCATCTAGCAATTTATCTGCTATAGGAATAGGATATTTGTCCTTGACAGTTATGCTATTGAGGGTTCGGTAATCAATGCATATTCGCCATGTTCCGTCCTTCTTTCGTACGAAGAGCATCGGAGAAGAGTAGGGGCTGCAACTTGGCTGAATAACTCCTATTTCGGGCATCTCTTTTACAATCCTTTCTATTTTATCCTTCTACATATATGAATGTTGATATAGCCAAGTATTTGTAGGAGGTTTGCCCAGAAGAATCGGTATACAATGATCATGCCGACGGGCAAGAGGTAGGTTGCGCGGTTCGTCAAATATATCTGAAAATTCAGCAAGCAAAGGAAGTAGGTTTGGATCTTCAAACTCTATTGGCTCTCTCTTAGTTTACTGCTCAAGTTATACCAAAAAGCCGCTACATGCTTTATGCAAAACCTTTTCTATTTGTTGTGTGCAAGTCGTCATTACGTCGCCCCCACATTTCCCATGTAGAATCACCTATTTCCCTTTACTGTAAAATCTCAAAATTAGTTTCATAAAATTCCAAGAAACATCACCTAATGTCATCAACCATTCAATTCTGAGCATGGCCTCATGATCATCAAGAGGGAGGAGGAAGAAATATGCAATTATCTCTTGTTCCTGGAGTAATAGTTTCTCCCATGGGCGCCTACAATCACACTTCAAAATCCGTCCGTCGGTGAACTTGACGTCAAACCTATTGTAAAACTCGATAGGTAAGGTCATCTAGACAGCAACTTTACTATCTAGGAAGTTATTAGTGCTGCCTTTGTCGATGAGAATAGTGGTCGATTGTTGTTTGAGAAGGCCTTCAAATTTTATTGTTTGCGGGTTTGAGTAGTCGGCTAGTGCATGTACTGTAACTTTGGTCAGTTGTGGCTCTACTTCTACATCTTCTTCTTCATTATCAAGGCTCTCTTCTAGATGTTTAATGACCTCTTCTTCTACTAGTTCAATCATAAGAAGTCTCTCTTTCCTACAGTGATGCTCGCGGCTCCACGACTCGTTACGATGCCAACATAACTCCTAGATCGCTCCCGAAGCTCTTCTCTTGTCATCATTTTTGGTGCAAGGACTCAGTTGATAGTAGGGGGTGCTGAGGACTTCCTCATTGCAAGTCGAGAAGCGATCCTAGTCCTCCGAGCTTCATGGTTCAATCGCTCCACTTGATGTCGTGCGAAAGAGATGGCTGCGATAAGCGTGTACGGTTGTCGTTCTTTAACTTCTCCCCGGATCTCTAGCTTCAAGCCCTCAATAAAGGTCCCCAATAGCTGTTTTTGAGACCAATCATAAGTTTGATTAGATAACCTTTCAAACCTGGTTTGGTACTCCTGAACGGTAGAGGTTTGTCGGATCTTCGCTAGTTGTTCGTCAATGTTCTCGTAATCGGTTGGTCCGAACCTGATCAATAGTCCTTCTTTGAATTGTCGCCATGAGAGAACTCCATGAGTATTTTTAAACCATTTAAACCACTATATGACATCCCCTTCAAGATGTATAGCTGTAATTTCTACCATAGATGCATTCGTAGTTTTATGATACCAAAAATATCGCTCCACGCGCGAGATCCAACCAATCGGGTCTCCTTCTTCCCATCTAGGGAAGTCCACCCTCATGCATGGATAGTTGAGGTTAGTCATAGAACCTCCCCTCTCTTGGAAGTCATCTCTTCGGGCTTGGTGCGATTGGTTAGAGCTCTCTCCTTGATGTGATTTCTTCGGGCTTGGTGGTTAGCCCAAACTGAGTTCGGTAAAGAGAGTTTGAATCTTATCCTCCATTCGCGCCTCCAAGGCTTCGAATTTAGTATTGATTGCTTCTTTAGATGCCATAGTATATGCCTCTAAATCTGTGATGTTAAGATCTCTCTTTTGTTGTTGGGTTAAAGGCAAGTATGGGTTAAGAGAAGTGATGATCGAAAGGGTTGGTGGATTGGTGGATGTAGGCTGTGGTTTAGGCTTCTTTTGTGGCTATTTTGGGTGCAGTTTGAGGGTGTGGTTTAGTGGAGTTTTAGGGCTATGGATGAAAGTTTTAGATCTATGGTAGATGGCAGCAAAGGTTTGATAGAAATCAGTGGAAGTTTGCTGCAGAATTGTGTTATCTTGTAAGAGCAGAATTATCATCGAAGAAATAGCATTTTCTCGACGAAATTTTCACCAAAATCTTGAGAGATTTGAGGAGAGAATTAACAGAAAAATCTTAGTTTATATGATAGTAAGGATATCCAATTTAATTAAGAAAATTTCGGTAGTATAACAGCAAGGAAATTGGTGCAAGTTGCGATAGCAGAATTCTCATCGAAAAATTTTAGTGATTTGCAACGAAAATTTGCAGCAATACAAAATTATTTTTAGAGATGAATTCCTCAATAGATCAATCTTAGATGGAAGCCAAGATGATCTATAAAGTGTAGAAGAAATTTTGTTCAAAAAAGGTTACAAATAAATCGATTAAGGCAATAATATGCGGCTGAAATTTTCTACAGCACAGATTTTCAAGTGTAGCAGATTGGACATAAAAGACCAGTAGTTTATATTAAGAATTTTTTGATAAAACCAAAAAGAAATCTACTATTAGGAAGTTTCAAAGCTATTATAAAATTTTATAGAGATTTGAATAGAAAAAACACAGTAGCAAGATCAAACAAACTATGTTATGCGGCTAGAATTTTATAGTGCAAATTTTTAAGTATAGCAGATTAGACGTAAAAGATCAATGGTCTATATTGAGAATTTTTTGATAAAACTAAAGAGAAATCTACTATTAGCAAGTGTCAAAGCTATCATAAAAATTTTGTAGAGATTTGGATAGAAAAAACATAGTAACAAGATCAAACAGACTGTGCTATGCGGCTGAAATTCTATAATGTATCTTTCGTCATAGAGATGAAAACTTTGCGATGAAAAGTTTATCTAGCAATATAGGAACAATTATTTTTTTGGATTTCGAATAAGGATAACTAAATTGCAGCAACAGTAAGGTAGGAAACCAGAACCTGTTGTAATTCACGGGGTGATCAAAGGATGATCCGCGGTGGTGGAGATGACGGCGTAATTTGACGACGATCTTTTAAGCAATTGTGGGAATTGCTTTGGGCGCTGTGGAGAGATGATGGATGGCTGTGGAAGGGCAACAAGATGCTAAAAACGCTACTCTGATACCAAGTGTTAGAACCCTTATAGATTCTAAGCATGGGGTTGATCTCTTTAGGGGATCGGCCTCCTAGAACTCTATAGGGGTTCCTTCCTCCAAGTTGCTACTCAAAGGCTGCAGAAAAGATTCATCTATTGCTTATCAAAAGAGGATGAATACATAACTATTTATAGGGTTTCTAAACCCTAACTCCTCATAGGACTCCTACTCAAGACTCCTATTCAATTAAGACTTCTACTTAAGACTCCTAATAGGACTCCTACTCAAGACTCATATTCATTTACAACTCCTAATTCTTCTTTAAGAAATAACCTCCAAACCCTAGCCGGCTTCTTTACCTCTTTAATAAGGGTCGGCTTAGGTAGATTTTACATGAATGCCCCTATCAATTAGGACTCTCCTAGCTAGAGTCCTAACAGTATATCATTGGATGAGCAAAGCTGCATATTAAATCTCTCCAAGAGATGATTAATATATCCTTTCTGAGACAATCCTAATAATCCTTGAGATCTATCCCTGAATATCTCAATGCCAATAACATAGGCTGCCTTATTCATATCAACAATTTTAAAGTTCTTATTGAGAAATATCTTGATTTCGTGCAATAAACCAATATCACTACTAGCACGTAAAATATCATCCACATATAAGACCAATATAATAAACTTGCTCTCACTTACCTTCAGGTATATACACTGATCAATAGTGTTTTCCTTAAATCCGAAGGAAGTAATGGTATTATGAAACTTTATATACCATTGTCTAGAAGCTTGTTTAAGGCCATAAATAGATTTCTTAAGCTTACAAGCCCAACATTCTTTTCCCTTTTCTATGAATTCTTCAAGTTGTTCTATATAGATTTTCTCATCTAGATCCCCATTTAGAAATGATGTTTTCACATCCATCTGATGTAACTCAAGATCATAATGAGCTACTAATGCCATGATGATTCTCAATAAGTCCTTTTTAGAAACTAGAGAAAAAGTCTCATTATAGTTAATGCATTCTTTCTAAGAAAAACCTTTGGCCACAAGTTTGGTTTTATATCATTCGATATTGCCCGTTGAGTCACATTTTGTCTTAAAGACCCATTTATAACCAACTCTTTTACAATTACTAGGTAATTTAACAAGATCCCAAACACCATTCTAGACTATTAATTTTAACTCTTCTTTCGTTGCATCATACTATTTATCAGAATCGTTACTTTCTATAGCTTGTGAAAATGATTTGATTTCCAAATTGAAAGTAATCCCTACATATTATTGGTAACATGAGTTAAAGCACCAAAATCAATCCACCAAGTGTTAGAAGGAACTTTTGTAATGTTTGATTCGAAACATACAAAGGTCAAGTTAATACCTTTCTTTTCAAACCAAGTCTTGTGTTTAATGTAGTCCTTCTTCACATGTTCTTTCTTGCCACAAAAGAAGCACTTTATTGTAAAAGCTTTCTTTTTGTTAGTCTGTTTACTATTTCCAAACCTAACAAATTTCTTTGATGGATGATACTTCAATTTTCTTTTCTTGTTACCAACTCCTTGAGTAGTAGCCATGACATTATATAAATTTTCCTACCTTAATCTCAATTCTTCCTTAATACACATGCTAGTTAACTCATTCAAATCCCATTTATCCTTATTTGTATTATAATGAATCTTGAATGGGCCATACTGAGAAGGAGGAGAATTGAAAATGAACTGTACGAGGAAAGATTCATCAACATTCATGCATAATGCTTTAAGTTTTGCAGCTTTGTTGGCCATATTGAGGATGTGATCCCGAATTCCTCGAGTGCCTTCATATTGAGCCGTAGTTAGTTCTTTCATTAGTGTGCCAACCAATGACTTAGTAGGAGATTTAAATATGTCTTCAATAACCTTTAAATATTTCTGTGCACTAATTGTTAGGATCGGAGCGGCACTAAGAGGGGGGGGTGAATTAGTGCAGCGGTAAAGAACGATAAACTTTCGAATGATTTAAACACTTTCGGAAACTTCGTACGATAAAAGCAATGTTTCGTTTGAAACCGTTTCGATTGCGTTTTAACTTGAAGGCATACGTATGAAGGAGACAAAGAAGTAGAGCATCAAAGTGAAGATGGTTTGCAGTAAGATAATAGCAGGAAGTAAATGCAAACCAGAGAAGACGATAGTTTATAGTGGTTCGGTCAATCGTGACCTACATCCACTCCTCCGATTCCTCTTCCGTCGAGGTCACCGGCATCCACTAACGATCTTCCTTTACTAGGCGAAGATCAACCTCCTTCTTACACCCCTCTTACAACCTCTTACAAGTGGTTCACCCTTTTACAAGGATTTCAATGAAAAGAAATGAGGTGAACACTCAAGCTATTGAAAACAAGACTTTTCCTAAAGATTTACTCAACTTCTAGCTTCTCAAAAGGTTGTTGTCTCAGCTGAGAATAGAGGGGTATTTATAGGCCTCAAGAGGATTCAAATTTGGGCTCCAAAAATTTGAATTCTCTTATGTTCCCGAAGCTAGCGGTGCCACCGCCTGTCAGTGGCGGTGCCACCGCCTGTCAGTTTTGACACTGACAGTGTACTGGGCGGTGCCACCGCCCAGTCCAGCGGTGCCACCGCCTAGCTCTCGGGGTGCTGGGCGGTGCCACCGCCCAGACCGGCGGTTCCACCGCCTAGCTCTCGGGTGCTGGGCGGTGCCACCGCCCAGACCGGCGGTTCCACCGCCTAGCTCTCGGCCTCTGGGCGGTGCCACCGCCTAGTCTAGGCGGTGCCACCGCCTACACTATTTCAGCTCACTGGTTGGGCTCCAAAATTGGCCCAAACCAGTCCGAACTTAGGCCGAATTGGCCCCTACTTGGGTCATAGGATAAACACCTAATCCTAGCCCTAATTAACGTGCTAACTACAAATTTAAAGATATTTTCTAAGCTATTACAAAGTCCATAAGTCAAGACTTCTTCCGGCGAGCTTTCGGCGAACTTCCGGCGGTCTTCCGATAAACTCTCGGAAACCATTCTGCGGACTCCTGGCAAGCTCCTAGACTTCACGATTTGATCTTGGCGAGTTCCGACGAGCTTCTTCGGCAAGCTCCGATCTTTCTCGGTGAGCTCCATGAACTTCCGACGAACCTTTTGGCGAGCTTCCGAAAAACCCTTCAGCAAGCTCCCTACTCATTCTCGGCTAGTTCCGGCAGCATTCCCGACGAACCTTCGGACTTCCGTCAAACTCTCGAACTCCCAATGAATCCTTCGCGCTTGACTCCGGCACTTTGTTTCGCTTTATGTCTTCATCGTTATCGTAGTTAATCCTGCACACATAAGCCAAAACTCTACTCCGATCTAGACAATTATTACAACGCGAATTGACATTTTGTTGCCCGGCACGTTATTGGTTGGCGCTTCGTCCGATTCTTCAGCGCATCGTCCACTCTTGCGGCTTATTGCCCAATCGACGGTTGACCTCCGCAACCCCGATATCCTTGGTTGAATTCCGCTCTCCTTGGCCCGATGCCCGACGTCCGAAGCGTTCTACCGTCCAATATCCTAACGTGATCTCCTCCGGCGCAACGTCAATTCCTCCCGCGTCAACTGTCTAATCCTGATCGAGTAGACCTGCATCACTCAAAATGCAGTTAAAACATCTAAGCACAATCAATTAGTTTCATCATCAAAATCCGAGATTCAACAATCTCCCCCTTTTTGATGATGACAACTAATTGATGACTACCGGAGTTAATCTTAACTCCCCGGAGTTTAAACAAACTCCCCCTATCAATATGCCATTGATAGAACACTTGGATTATCCCAAATCCAAGTAACATTCATCACATGTTATGAAAAACATTTAAACCATTATGCAAATATATAAAATATTCAATTCAATGCATGAAGTCATCAATATACTTCTCCCCCTATGTCATCAACAAAAAGGAGAAGTAGCTCTAGCTATTTTAAAAGATATTCAAGTTTTTGTAACGTGAAGCTAGATTTTCATCACAACATATAATCACAAAAGAATAGTAAGATTCTTAAGTTCAATCATGGCAATTCAACACTTGCTTCTTGTGCAAGATTGCACTTTGCTTTTCTTTGCATGTTCTAACTAGCAAAAGCTTTCTCTCCTTTGTTTTTGTCGAAAGTAGGGAAGAGTACAAGCTAGCCAGCATTTGCCTTGAGCTAGCAATCTTTCTCCCCCTATGTCATTGCCGAAAAGGAGAGGAACCAATGATAAATTATGAATTTGCATCAATCAATATTTCAATCATCGCATGATACATACAAGACAAAAATGCAAAGAAATCATGTCATGAAAGACATCAATTGTTAAACATGATATGATAATAGTCTCAAAATTTTCAATTTGCGATACATGTGATACATTGCGATACTAAAAAATTTAATGCGATGCTTTTAAGGATATCAACCTATTTTTGATACAAAGCATGGCAAGAGCAATTATATTGCAAGTTATCTAAGTTTTGCAATTTTTGCTTCTTTCGAGATAGCAATTCTTTACTTCTCTTTATATTGCAATATTTGCAATTCATTGGTAGCGTTCATGATAGCAAGTTCTTTCAATGAAATGATCGAGCTAGCAAATTTTCCTTCCTTTGAAATATGTAGGCTAGTAAACTAACTCCCCCTTTATCATTATCGAAAAGAAGGGACAAATCAATGGCTAAAAAATTTAATCATTATACAAGCCATATTACAAAATCATGTTATGATATCAAGAAAATTCAAGAAGGACATGATTCATTCGACAAATCTTTTTAATAGAGCAAAAGAATTATACAACCAAGGGTCATGATTAAAATATATCAATATCATAGATCAAGTCATGATTCGTGATTCATCATAAAGCAAATTAATTTTCAATTGTCACATAAGGCATTTAAAGAATTTTGAAACATAGGAGAATGATTAATTTAAGCATGCAATGTTTCAATCAAATTCAAGTCATGAATACCAATACTTTCATATTGTGAGTATCAATTCATGAATACCAAAAGATATTATTTGTGATTCCAATTTTTCAAGATCAAGATGATGATTTAGATAAAACTTATTGAAATCAAATCGTTAACTTGAAACTCATGATCAAGTCATCAAAATCAATTTCGAGATTCACAAAATATCATGAAATCATTAATCTCGATCAGATGGGAAAAGTATTTTTTTTTTTTTTAAGTGATTCTTTTTCATCTAAGCATGCCTTAGTCTTTATATGTCAAATCAACATTTCTTGGGTATGCATGATATCAAAACATGGTTTCAAATTTTCAACATATAACATGTATAAATTTAAAAATCGAAGGGAGGAGGAAAGGAATTCAAAGGTACAAAGATTTCAACAATCTCATAAACAAATGAAGGATTAATTCATGAATCCAAAATTCCATGAATCATTTCGACAAATCTCCTTTTAAATAATCAAAATGATCGTCAAAGGAAATCTCATGTTATTCCAAGAAATCAAGATCATGATTTTGATAAAACTCATTTCAANTCTTCTCCTTTTTGTTGAAGACAAAGGGGGAGAAGTATGATGTTATGCATGATTTTATTATGACATATTGCTTAGATTTTTGAATCCAAGAGTTTTATCAATATGACATATTGATAGGGGGAGTTAAGGTTAACTCCGTCATCAATTGGTTGTCATCATCAGAAAGGGGGGGGATTGTTGAATCTCAGATTTTGATGATGAAACCAATTGATAGAGTTTATGATTTGATCTGCATTTTGAATGATGCAGGAAGCTTCGATCAGGGAGAGATAATTAAAGTAGGAAGAATTATGTTGGGCCGGAGTGGAACATGTCAGAAGATTGGACGTCGAGCCGGAGGATTGGTCAACATATCGGTAGAAGGCTTCGAGCCATGAGTTCGGACATTGGGCCAAGAAGATCGGAAATTGTGCCTAGGAAATCGGAGTTGTAGAGGTCAACTGGTTGATTGGGCAATAGGCCGCAAGAGAGGACGTGCGCCGAATAATCAAACGAAGTGTCGATGAACCAATGACATGCCGGACAATATGATTCAATTTTTATAATAATTATCTAGATCAAAGTAGGTTTTATTTGTGCAGGATTAACTACAATGGTGATTAAAACATAAAGCAAAATGAAGTCCTGGAGTTAAGAATAAGACTTCGTTGGGAGTTCGAGAGTTCATCGAAAGTTCGGACATTCGTCGGAAGTTCTGTCGAAATTAATCAACAAGTCCAGGACCTTGCCAAAGAAGCTCGTCAGAACTCACCAAGAAGATCATCGTGAAGTCCAAGAGCTTACCGGGAGTTCGTTGGAACATTGCTGAGAGATCATTGGAAGTTTGCCGGAAGATCGTCGGGCTCGCTGGAAGAAACCTAGACTTACCGGACTTGTTTAGCTTAGTGTATGCCTTAAATTTCATAGTTAGCACATAATTATGATTGGAATTGGGCCAACCCAATTAGGGGCCATTTAGGCCCATGTATGGACTATGTTGGGCCATGTGAAAAACCCAAATAGTGACCCAACATGTGGCATCGTTATGGCACAGTCTCCGAGACTGTGTCAGGCGGTGGTACTATCGATTGGGTGATGGTACCGCCCAGTGTCAGTGTCAGGCGATGGTACTGTTAGTCTGGGTGGTGGTACCACTCAAACACATTCTCCCAAGCGGTGGTATCGCCTAGTATTAATATTGCAGCCAGTGGTACCGCCCAACACAGGCGATCGTACAGCCAAGACCCGAGAAACCCAGGATGAGACCTTTTCTGGCTCTAAGTTTGAATCAACTTGAGGTCTATAAATACCCCTCTCATCCCTAGTTAACATATATAAGCACAAAGAATTTAAAAGTGGGAAAATGCTATGTTAATCACTTGAGAGATCCCCTCTAAATTCTAAATTTAGAATTCTGATTAGAAAGGAGTGAGTGCTTGTAAAGGTTGTCTCCTAAACATGTAAAAAGGAGAAGTGGGGTGTAAAAGAGTAGTTGGTCTTCGCCCATTGAAGGAAGACCTATAATAGATGTCAGTGGCCTCGACGAAGGAGGAATCGAGAGTGGATGTAGGTCACGACGACCGAACCACTATAAAAATCTAGTTTGCATTTCTTTTGAGCAATTTACTTTAACTGCAAATTGCCTTCTTATTGCTTTCACTATACTCCCTTATGCTTCCAAGTTAACATCTTTTAAGATTGATTTTAATTGTACGAAAAATCTTCGAACCGATGTGTTTTTATTTGCTGCACTAATTCATCCCCCCCCTAGTGTTGATTTGTTCCTAACACTAAGGACAAACAGGTCCAATAGATTGGATTCCTTTGTATCATCTGGGAATTACGGCGTTATGACCTAGTACATCAATAGTCGATAAGTCGAGTGAATTATTATAGAGATTATAATTCACTGAGCTAGAAGGAGTTCTGATAGGTATGACTCACGGCCAACTCGATATTGGGCCTAGAGGTCACACACATATGGTAGGCATTGCGATGAGTAGAGGTTCGGATATAAGATATCCGTCGGAGCCCCTATTTTATTGGATATCCAATAAGCCCCTGAATTATTGGATCCTATGGATGAGATCCAATAAGAGCACATGAGAGATTATTGGATAGAGATCCATTAATCTAAGAGGCTTGGGTAGTTGGATGGAGATCCAATACCCAATAGGGTTTCATTATGGTTAAGTTGACAAGGGACCTCTATAAATAGGAGGGATTTAGTGGTTCATAGGCTAGAGTTTTCTGCTTGCCTCTCCTATTCTCCTCCCCCTTTCCACCTTAGAGTAGGCCTAAAGTTTTGAGGAGAGTCATCGCAGCCCTACTATGTGGATCACCGCTAGAGAGAAGGGTGCTTGACCTCCTTCACCCACTCCTATAGATCTATAGGGATTCAGAGATATACGATCTCCTTAGGTAACACAATTTATCTTATACGTAGTTTTAAGTTTCACGAATTTTTACACATCAATCTTTGCACGACGACGAACATCTTTTTGGGAAATTGGGGATTTTGTTTTCTGTTTTTTCGCTGCACATGTAATGTCGCCCCCAAGATTTCCCAACACTTTAGACACCAAGGATGTCCTATCTGTGTACTCCATTTCTTTGATACCAGATTTATAGGTCTGGAGGTTCCAAATCTAGCATAATCGGTCATTAGGAGTGGTAGCCAACCTTACGAGGACTATTGAGTGTCAATAGAGGATTATCCACTCTCGGTGTCATGAGAGAAATATCCTATGTGTTCTTGCTCAAATAAATCCCTGACTAGGGTCATTCAAATTGATAGAGAAAGAGTTCTATAGGAGAATCCTATTAGAGCAAGACTCGAGTAGAAATCATATGGGTCTGACAGCACCATGCCCAATATACGATCTCTAGGATATTAGATAGATGAGAGACTATAAGTACACGATAACTGAGGACAAACTGGTCCAATGAATTGGATTCCCTTATATTGTCTAGGGATTATGACGTAGTAGCCTAGTACGTCCGTAGTCAATGAGTCGAGTGAATTATTATAGAGATAGTAATTCACTGAGCCAGAAGGAGTTCTAACAGGTATAACTCACGGCCATCTCGATATTGGGCCTAGAAGGCCACACATATATGGTAGGTATTGCGATGAGTAGAGGTTTGGATATGAGATATCCATCGAAGCCCCTATTTTATTGGATATCCAATAAGCCCCTGAATTATTGGATCTTATGGATGAGATCTAATAAGAGCCCATAAGAGATTATTGGAAAGAGATCCACTAATCTAAGAGGCTTGGGTAGTTAGATAGAGATCCAATTCGTAATAGGGCAAGATCTATTATGGTTAAGTTAACAGGGGACCTCTATAAATAGGAGGGAATCAATGGTTCATAGGCTAGAGCCTTTTGGGTTGCATCTTCTATTCTCCTCCCCCTCTCCACCTCAAAGCAAGCCTGGAGTTTTGAGGAGCATCGTCACAGCCCTACTAAGTGGATCATCGCTAGAGAGGAGGATGCTTGACCTCTTTCACCCTCTTAAAGAGATCTGTAAGGATTCAGGGATATACGATCTCCCTAGGTAACACAACTATCTCATGCGTAGTTTTCAGTTTCACGAATTTTGCACACCAATCTTCGTATGGCGATGAACATATCTTTGAAAAATTGAGGATTTTATTTTATATTCTTCCGCTACGCATGTGATGTCGCCCCTAAGATTTCCCAACACCAATGATATGTTGGACAATATAGGTTTTAATGCTCATAATCATGTGTCTAGATCAAGTTAGTTTAGGACTAATTGAATCAATTTTGGGATAAAATAATGCTAATTTAATTAGGGGCCCATTGGGCTTGAATCGGGGCTGAATAAGCCTATTGTTTGGCTCATTTAGTGACCTATAGTAGGGTCTAGCAGTGGTACCTCCCAGACTAGGCAATGGTATAACTAGACTAGGCAATGGTACCACCCAGTGTCAGACTAACAAGCAGTGGTACCGCTCAGTATTGGCGGTGGTACTGCCAGTACCCTAAAAATCTAGGGATTTGAATTTTGGCTCTAATTTTTGAAGCCATTTAGGGTCTATAAATACCCCACAAATTTTTGCTTGATAAACACACGCAATTGAGTAGAAAAAAGGAGAAAATATACTTAAAAAAAAAGTGTTGTAATCTCTCTAAAGTTAGTGCGTCTCTTTTTCCTAGAGTTAGAAGGTTTCTAAGAGAGGAGTGAGGTCTAAAAGAGAGAGGCATATAAATATTATCTCTTAAACTTATGAAAAGAAGAAAGAATTATAAGGGTAGTTGATCTTCGTCCATTAAAAAGAAGATCGATAGTAAAAGCGAATGACCTTGAGTGAAAAAGAATCGAGAGTGGACGTAGGTCACGACGACTAAATCATTATAAATTTAATTTATATTTTCTTCGTGTTTTTCATTTATATTGCTAACTTATTTACTTATTTATTTTTTCAGTATAACTTTACCGAAAGTTTTTTAAATCGATAATTTTATTGAAATCATTTTGTATTTTATTCGCATCCAGTGTACAACGAATGATGTAATCCACGATTGGCTGTTTCTTTTTTTTTTCGTTTTTGAGAACAAGTCCTTTTTTTATCTGAAAATGATCCCAACATGGAACAATTTATATTTTCTAGTTAATCCTTAATATAATTTTCTTTTTCAAAACAAAATATGTATTGTAACCTTGCACTGGTTTGGTATCACACTGACAACCACGTCGCAATCTAGTCAGCGTCTCGCCGATCCATAAGGTGATTTCCTACAATTGAGTGATCCAGAACATCCACGTCGCAAAGCCGACGTCGTCGCCTTCCTCCTCTCCGGAGCCATACTGATGGATGTCAAGCGGCTACTACGTACGTGCAGCACATACCGTTCTCCGTCGTCTGGCTGAAGTGCTTGAGCTACACCTTGTACCACTACAAGCTGCTGTCGCCTGCCGGAGGCGCAGTTCAGCGAGCACGACGGCTACAAGGATCCATCAATCAACTCTGTTTGGTTTCGATCATATGTGGATCGACATGTTCGCCCATGGCGCTGATGCTCTTTGGCCATCGACTGCAACGAAGGTAAAGATGGAAGTTCTTCCTGCCGCCTGTCATTAATGCATCCCGATAACATCTGCTGCAGCTGATCATTATCTAGAAGAAGATACGATAAATCCATTGAGCAAAAGATTCTCTCTTTTTTCCAAGTGCAAATAACAGCTCATTCGAGCTCTTCCGACAAACCAAAATGGATGCAATTTGTGAGAATTGCTTGAAGTAAAGGTCTACGAATGATACTGTAAGTAAATGCGTGCAGGAACTACTGATCAAATCTTTGGTAGCAGAAAATTCAACTAAAGCAGTCGAATGGAAACATTTACTTGGAATCGGTACTCTTATTCTCGTAAATAAAGGATGGTTCTGAAGAAAGTAGATTGAAGCTTTGTGATGTACTATACTTGTGCATGAAACTGCCAACGGACCATATAAAACTCCGTTGGTGCACCGAAAGGAATAGAAAGAATGCACAGATATGGACTTGGAGAGGCTTACGAGATCAGATACTGCCGCAGATTCCTCATCTTCTTCTTGCTCTTAAGTTTTCGAAAAGCACATGACTCGATTTGCCGAATCCTCTCCCTGCTGACACCCATCAACTCTCCTATCTCTTGTAGTGTCTTTATCCTCTCATTTTCCAGCCCAAACCTCCATCTCAACACCTGCTTCTCTCTAGGATTCAGAGTGTCCAACACCTTATTCAGATCAGCCTTCATGAATTGCTTGATGAGAATCTCCTCTGACGTCTTAGCTTCAGGATCGGCCATGACTTCCTACAAAACAAAGCACAACCAGATCACCAAAATGTAAGGGATAAGATGAAAACAGAAATGGAGAGATGCTATGTTAAGATGAGGACGAACCGAAGGCTTTAAATTCTGGTTGATTCCAATCTTCTGATCCAAAGATCTTGGAGCCTTTGGGGTAAGCAGTACTGTTTCAACCCTCTTCATAGACAACCCTGTTGCCACTGCAACTTCCACATAATCTGGATGCCTCCCATTCTCACTGTAGAGTTGCTTTTTAGCCTCTCGTACTCGGTAAGTTGCCTCAACCATGTGAAACTGTTGAGTTCAGAACATTCATGCATGAAGCTATATTCCTCATTTTTATTTTGCTTAGAAAGGATCTAGAAATTCCATAAAGAGTTAAAACTTTACATTATCATAAAGTAAATCTATATAACATATCAGAATAAGAGTTCCAACAGAATAAACTGAAGACAAGAAAAAGATCAAGTGCCTCTACACAATTATTAAGAATGCATAACTTCTATCAATTTGGAATTGGCTATTAAAGATCAAAATGAAAATTAAAGGGAATGAAGAGACCATAAATATCTTCTTAAGCATAAAATGAGGCCGAAGGGGAAAATATCATTGTGTATACTGCAAACGGAGAGTTGCAAGTTAGAGATATCTTTCTCAGTAGGTCAAATTTGCAATTTGTGTGTGAACTAATCAAGCAAACAATACATGTACGCTCTTTTTCCAACTTATGAAGTCAAATCAATAACCAATTGGTTACTCAAAATCTAATCTGAATTAACAGTTATTTATTAAGAAATAAATCAGAATCTTAATCCTAATTTTGTGTCCAGATGAATATGTTGTTAGAAAAACTTACTGGCAAACGGATTGTCCTAGATTGTTCCGAAAGAGACCTGCGAATAGCTTGTTTGATCCACCAATGAGCGTATGTCGAAAACTTGAACCCCTTTGAAGCATCAAACTTTTCAGCACCCTTTTCTAGGCCTCTATACCCTTCCTGTGTATTGGACTCAAGATCAAGATGCTGAAATGCACATCATTCTATAATGACAAAGTAGTTCCAGGGCAGCAAGAGCAAGCACCTGAACAAGATCCTGAAGGCTCAACCCTGCATTTTGATAGTTTTTTGCAATGGAAATAACAAGGCGTATGTTGCTCTTAATCATTTTATCCTTGCAAACTGTGCCATCATTTAAGCGTTTCCTCAGTGTCTTCTGATCAACTCCAGCAGCAGTTGCCCATTGAGCAAATGTTGGTTGACCACCATTTCGTCCAACAAGCTCTTCCCGGAGTCTTTCCAGCTTTAACAGGTCCTGCTTACATTTATTGTCGAAGGCAATTGTTAATAGACATAGCACTTTCAGTTGGTGTGCGATAGTGCTTTATGTGCAATTCTATTTCATATAAATGCACTCTTAACATCCGTGCAATATTATACAAGAAGTTGTTCCACAGAGACATATATTTAGCTGAAACCCACATACTTTATTCTATAAAAAAGAAAACAACAGGGTATTAGTGTCTCCTCAGACTACATAGTCTATCTAGGATGCAAAAAGTTCCATAATTCACATTTATTAGTCACTTCAAGTAAAAATTGACAGTCTTCACATCTGTGCTGGAGGATGAGTTCAAATCACTCCTAGTCACAAGAACAATGGCATATATGAACACAGATTACAACAAAATTAATATAGATATTAGCATATTAAGGTGTATTATATTAGCTGCCATATGCAAAAAGCTCAGGTGCAAAGAGCTATGGTGATCAAAAAGTGCTTTGTGTGTGAGAAGTAGGTTCAATTAGTAAAAGATCTGTTTTAAATTTATGGGGGGTGCAAAATAGGATGGGAAGACAAACAAATTTTTCCATGGAAGTATGATGTTTTCAAGCGCTTATTGAGAATATACAAAGTACATCAACAGCTGCAGATTGACGGGAGGATGACCATTTATTATGTAAGTATTTGCATCTTCATTAACAAGTGATCATCCCAGTTATTAGTGAACTCCCAAAGAAAAGAAAAAGGCTTCTTGAGAGCATGCAAACTAGATCAATAGCTATGAATTGATGGGATAAGGACCATAAAGTATGTAACACTTGTATCTTCATACATAAATGCTAGTTTAGCAAACCAACAAATGAAAAATAAATCAGGGAGGCATATTCAAAATTTTAATGAAGTAATTCTTACTTGAATCCCTTTGGACAACTCTAGTTCTTCCACTGCTGAGAGAAGTTTTGATGTGCTTGTTGTTCCTCTCAGGTAACGCAAGGGATCTGAGTAATCAACCTCCTGAAAAGAAGAACGCTTTTTCTTTCCAGATGTTCCACGCTTCACATTAATAACACCAGCAGCATCCTTCTTTGCTGCTCTTGCTCTTTTAGCTCTTCTTTCTGTTTGACGCCCTGATCTCACAGCTATGCCTTTAGAATGGCACATTTCTTGGATTTCAATTTCACTGTGCATTAAGTTGAAAACATCAATCTCAGATGGGTTTTCGGTTGAATTCTCTTGATGAACTTCAGCAATAAGATAGCTCATGACTTTGATGGATTCTGTTTCAGTGAATCTGACTCTCTCAAGCTTGTGCATGTTACCTTCTGATGTGAAATGATTTAACTTATCTGACTCTGTAAATGGATTCTTTCTGATCTTTTGTGCTGCATCTCTAGCAACTTCAACTGCTGCTCTAGCAAGAGCTACTGCCTCAGCAGCAGCTGCTGCTATCAATGACTCATCTGTGAGAAGGGTTTCAGGAGCCAAGGTTGCTATGGAACTTGCCTGTGCAGAATTAAGATGAGAAGTGTAGATACGGATGATAGGATGTGCCAAAATGAGCTGATTTAGTTTGTCTATAAAGGAAAATGTTCCTACATGCACATTCAGAAAGAAGATACGCTTTAGATAATTTTTTTCAAGTGCAAATAAGTACAACTATTGAACTGCCATACAGCATTCTATAAGCTATCTGGATATTCATGTATTCATGCTCCCTCACTGCCTCTTAAACCATATTGGAATCAGCATTTAAGATAACTCAATTATGCATAATAGCATATTCAGAGCAAGGTTCTGAATACTATACTGTACCAGTGTACCAATCAGTTGTTGGTATGGTACGTACCGAGCTCTACTGAATGTACCAACACATGGTATACTAAGGTATACCAATGTACCATCCGTACCGAGTTGTCACGGACAAAACTGTAAACAGGGGGTTTAATGTAATTCTTATGTATGTCTGTGTCTTTTGGTTTGTTCATGCTTTCCGCAACATGTAGTGGGACGGTCGAAGGCTTAACAACCCTATTTTAGTTAGGTTTGGTGGTCGTTTTAGGCTTGTAAATAAATGTTGTGTCATGTGGAGACTTGTGAGGGATTTCGATCTGTAGTGGACCATTTTAGATCCTTTGTTGTGCAACCGTTCAGAGCTTGTTTGTAATTTGCATTGGCTATGAAGTGTTTACGGAGATGATTGCTTGTGGATCCTAAGGGAGACGCTTTCTCTTTTGTAGATCCTAAGGGACCATGAGACGTTTCGGGGAAGCTAACCTTTACGGACGGACTCGCAAGGGTAACGCACGACTTAGGCAAAACCAGCTAAGTCCGTAACAAATGGTATCAGAGCAGGATAAGCACTTATAGAAACACTTGGCATGCAAACGTGAGGGACCTAGCGGGGCTGCGTTAAGGGTAGCCAGCATGCGCGATCGTTTAGGGGAAAACGGGCATGGAGATGTAGGAAAAAAAAGTCGCTTAGAGGAGCGGGCATCTGAGATTGACATTCAGAGGAATGGCCAACCCTTCGTGCAAGAGGCACCACGAAGACAAGCAAGCTGGGAAGAATGCGTAGTGCACAAAGGTTGGGATGACTGAGTTTGAGCTACGACTCAACGTTGGCAATCATACTTAATAGTGCTCAAGGCAAGCGAGGCGCTTGATAAAGGATGAGGCCATGTAAGGTGGAATGGGTTGTTCAGCGACCGAAAGAGTTGTGTAAAACTCATAGAGGTACGGGGAATTGCTAACTCGAAGAATTCGGTACTCATGCAAAAGCTTGTATACGAATGATGGAGTGTTCGTGGCCATCCCAAGGCGATCGAAACCCGGCGCCATGGAGTATTAAAGCTTTCTCTTCAGCATGAGAAGGATACGTCCGTAGGAGGCTGAAGTGTGCAGCAAGTTCAACATGTTGTGTTAGGACTCTAGCTAGGAGAGTCCTAATTGATAGGGGCATTCATGTAAATCCTACCTAAGCCGACCCTTATTAAAGAGGTGAAGAGGCCGGCTAGGGTTTAGAGGTTATTTCTTAAAAAAGAATTAGGAGTTGTAAAGGAATAGGAGTCTTGAGTAGGAGTCTTATTAGGAGTCTTGAGTAGAAGTCTTACTTGAGTAAGAGTCTTGAGTAGCATCCCTCCACAACCGCCCAAAGCAATTCCCATATTGCTTAAAAGATCGTCACCAAATTCCGTCGTCATCTCCACCACCGCGGATCATTCTTTGATCTCCCCATGAATTACAATAGGTTTGGTTTCATACCTTACTGCTGCTGCAATTTAGTTATCCTTATTCAAAAATAAAAAAAAATTGTTCCTATATTGCTGCATAAACTTTTCGTCGCAAAGTTTTCATCTCTACGACGAAAGATACATTGCAGAATTCCAACCGCATAGCTCAGTCTGTTTGATCTTGCTACTATATTTTTCTATCCAAATCTCTACGAAATTTTTATGACAACTTTGAAACTTCCTAACAGCAGATTTCCCTTTGGATTTGTCAAAAAATTCTCAATATAAGGATGATTTGATTGATCTTTACGCCTAATCTGTTATACTTGAAAATCTGCACTGTAAAAGTCAATCACATAGCACAGCTTGTTTGATCTTGCTACTATGTTTTTTCTGTCCAAATCTCTATGAAATTTTTATGATAGCTTTGACACTTCTAATAGTAGATTTTCCTTTTGTTTCGTCGAAAATTCTCAATATAAACCACTGATCTTTTACGTCCAATATGCTACAATTGAAAATCTGTACTGCAGAAAATTTCAGCACGAGTAGGAGTCTTATTAGGAGTCTTGAGTAGGAGTCTTATTAGGAGTCTTGAGTAGGAGTCTTATTAGGAGTCTTGAGTAGGAGTCTTATTAGGAGTCTTGAGTAGGAGTCTTATTAGGAGTCTTGAGTAGGAGTCTTATTAGGAGTCTTGAGTAGGAGTCTTATTAGGAGTCTTGAGTAGGAGTCTTATTAGGAGTCTTGAGTAGGAGTCTTATTAGGAGTCTTGAGTAGGAGTCTTATTAGGAGTCTTGAGTAGGAGTCTTATTAGGAGTCTTGAGTAGGAGTCTTATTAGGAGTCTTGAGTAGGAGTCTTATTAGGAGTCTTGAGTAGGAGTCTTATTAGGAGTCTTGAGTAGGAGTCTTATTAGGAGTCTTGAGTAGGAGTCTTATTAGGAGTCTTGAGTAGGAGTCTTATTAGGAGTCTTGAGTAGGAGTCTTATTAGGAGTCTTGAGTAGGAGTCTTATTAGGAGTCTTGAGTAGGAGTCTTATTAGGAGTCTTATAAATAGTCATGTATTCCTCCTCTTTTCATAAGCAATAGATGAATCTTTTCTGCAACCTTTGAGCAGCAACTTGGAGGAAGGAACCCCTATAGAGTTCCAGGAGGCCGATCCCTTAAAGAGATCAACCCTAAGCTTAGAATCTGCAAGGGTTCTAACACTTGGTATCAGAGCAGCGTTCTTGGCATCTCGCTGCCCTTCCACAGCCATCCATCATCCCTCCACAACCGCCCAAAGCAATTCCCATAATTGCTTAAAAGATCGTCACCAAATTCCGTCGTCATCTCCACCACCGCGGATCATTCTTTGATCTCCCCATGAATTACAATAGGTTTTGGTTTCATACCTTACTGCTGCTGCAATTTAGTTATCCTTATTCAAAAATAAAAAAAAATTGTTCCTATATTGCTGCATAAACTTTTCGTCGCAAAGTTTTCATCTCTACGACGAAAGATACATTGCAGAATTCCAACCGCATAGCTCAGTCTGTTTGATCTTGCTACTATATTTTTTCTATCCAAATCTCTACGAAATTTTTATGACAACTTTGAAACTTCCTAACAGCAGATTTCCCTTTGGATTTGTCAAAAATTCTCAATATAAATGATTGATCTTTTACGCCTAATCTGTTATACTTGAAAATCTGCACTGTAAAAGTCCAATCACATAGCACAGCTTGTTTGATCTTGCTACTATGTTTTTTCTGTCCAAATCTCTATGAAATTTTTATGATAGCTTTGACACTTCTAATAGTAGATTTTCCTTTTGTTTCGTCGAAAAATTCTCAATATAACCACTGATCTTTTACGTCCAATATGCTACAATTGAAAATCTGTACTGCAGAAAATTTCAGCCGCATATTGTTGCCTTAACTGATCTATTTGCAATCTTTTTTGAACGAAATTTCTTATACACTTCATAAATCATCTTGGCTTCCATCTAAGATTGATCGATTGAGGAATTCATCTCTAAAAACGATTTTGTGTTGCTGCAAATTTTCGTCGCAAACCGCTGAAATTTTTCGACGAGAATTCTGCTATCGCAACTTGCACCAATTTCCTTTCTATTATACTGCTGAAATTTTCTTGATTAAGTTGGGCATCTTTGCTGTCATATAAACTGAGATTTTGCTGTCAATTCCCTCTTCAAATCTCTCAAGTTTTTGGTGAAAATTTCGTCGAGAAATCGCTGTTTCTTCGATGACAATTCTGCTTTTACAAGACAACACAATTCTGCAGCAAACTTCCACTGATTTCTATCAAACCTTTGCTGCCATCTACCACAGATCTAAAACTTTCATCCACAGCCCTAAAACTCCACCAAACCACACCCTCAAACTGCACCCAAAATAGCCTCAAAACAAGCCTAAACCGTAGCCTACATCCACCAATCCACCAACCCTTTCGACCATCACTTCTCTCAACCTATACTTGCCTTTAACCCGACAACAAAAGAGAGATCTTAACATTACAGATTTAGAGGCATATACTATGGCATCTAAAGAGATAATCAATGCTAAATTCAAAGCCTTGGAGGCGCGAATGGAGGATAAGATTCGAATTCTCTTTACCGAACTCAGTTTGGGCCGACTACCAAGCATGAAGAAATCACATCAAGGAGAGAGCTCTAACCAATTGCACCAAGCCCGAAGAGATGACTTCCAAGAGAGGGGGGGCTTTATGACCGACCCCAACTATCCACGCATGAGGGTGGACTTCCCTAGATGGGAAGGAGACCCGATTGGTTGGATCTCGCGCACGGAGCGATATTTTTGGTATCATAAAACTGCGGATGCATCTATAGTGGAAATTGCAGCTATATATCTTGAAGGGGATGCCATACAGTGGTTTGACTGGTTTAAATATACTCATGGAGTCCTCTTATGGCAACAATTCAAAGAAGGACTATTGATCCGCTTCGGACCAACCGATTACGAGAACATTGACGAACAACTAGCAAAGATCCGACAAACCTCTACCGTTCAGGAGTACCAAACCAGGTTTGAATGGTTATCTAATCAAACTTGTGATTGATCTCAAAAACAGCTATTGGGGACCTTCATTGAGGGCTTGAAGCCGGAGATACGGGGAGAAGTTAAAGCACGACAACCGTACACGCTTATGGCAGCCATCTCTTTCACACGACATCAAGAGGAGCGATTGAACCATGAAGCTCAATGGACTAGGATCGCTTCTCGACCTATAATGTAGAAGCCCTCAGCCCCCCCTACTATCAACCGAGTCCCTGCACCAAAAATGATGACAAGAGAAGAGCTTCAGGAGTTATCTACGGAGGAGTTATGTTGGCACCGCGACGAGCCGTGGAGCCGCGAGCATCACTGTAGAAAAGAGAGACTTCTTATGATTAAACCAGTAGAAGAAGAGGTCATTGAACATCAAGAAGAGAGCCTTGATAATAAAGAAGAAGATGCAGAAGAAGAGCCACAACCGACCGAAGTTATGGTGCATGTACTAGTTGGCTACTCAAACCTACAAACGATGAAAGTTGAAGGCCTTCTCAAACAACAATCGATCACTGTTCTCATCGACACGGGCATAACTAATAACTTCCTAGATAGTAAAGTTGCTGTCCGGATGGCCTTACCTATCGAGTATTACAGCAGTTTTGACGTCAAGTTCACCGACGGACGGATTTTGAAGTGTGATCGTAGGCGCCCGCGGGAGAAACTATTACCATAGGAACAAGAGATAATTACAGATTTCTTCCTCCTTCCTCTTGATGATCATGAGGCTATGCTCAAAATTGAATGGTTGACAACATTAGATAATGTTTCCTGGAATTTTATGAAACTAATTTTGAGATTTTACAGTAAAGGGAAACAGGTGATTCTACACGGGAAACGTGGGGGCGACGTAATGACGATTTGCACACAACAAATGGAGAAGGTTTTGCATAAAGCATGCAGCGGCTTTTTGGTACAACTTGAGCAGCAAACTAAGGGAGAGCCAATAGAATTTGAAGATCCAAACCTACTTCCTTTGCTTGCTGAATTTTCAGATATATTTGACGAACCACGCAACCTACCTCTTGCCTATCGGCATGATCATTGTATACCGATTCTTCTAGGCAAACCTCCTGCAAATACTTGGCTATATCAACATTCATATCTGCAGAAGGATGAAATAGAAATGATTGTAAAAGAGATGCCCGAAATAGGAGTTATTCGGCTAAGTTGCAGCCCCTACTTTTCACCGATGCTCTTCGTACGAAAGAAGGACGAAACATGGCGAATGTGCATTGATTACCGAACCCTCAACGGCATAACCGTCAAGGACAAATACCCCATTCCAATAGCAGATGAATTGCTAGATGAAAGGGAGCACAAATCTTCATAAAGCTGGACCTTCGATTCGGGTATCATCAAATATGAGTGTGCAAAGAAGACATACCGAAAACCGCCTTTCGAACACACAATGGCCACTATGAATTTTTGCCAGAAGGTAGAATATCTTGGGCATATCATATCAGAGGAAGATGTGGCAGTGGACCCCTCTAAAATAAAAGCAATACAGAACTGGCCGACCTCGACGAACATAAAATTGCTACATGGCTTTCTAGGTTTAACAGGCTACTACCGTAAGTTCGTGAAAAACTATGGAAAGATCAGTGCACCACTTACTTCCTTACTAAAAAAAGATGTCTTCCAATGGTTGGACAAAGCCTTCACTGCCTTCGACAAACTTAAGGCAGCCATGACGATGCCGCCGGTGCTAGCACTACTAGATTTTAGCCGACCCTTCATTATTGAGGCCGACGCATCTGGAGTCGGAATCAGAGCCATTCTCATGCAAGATGGTCGACCACTCTGTCACGGCCTTAGCTGGAATTGCCTAAGGCGTGAGGCACCCTTGCGGCTAAAACGCGAACTTAGCTTGCGTTGCCCAAGTCGCGAGTCACCCTCGTAGCGAGGACGCGAACTTAGCTTGCGTTGCCTAAGTCGCGCTTCGCCCTTGCGATCTTGCTCCGCAAGGATCAGCCCACTTTGTAACCTCTCGAAGGTCCCGAAGGACCTGTAAAAGAGAAAGTTGGTTAGTTCGAAAGAACGAGCGACGGACAAGTCCCGAAGTCTCGCGGAAAAGGGGAAGCTTTACAAGCAATTCGACGAACACCTTGTGTGCATAAGAGAAAGAGGGGGAAGGAGAAAAACAAGGCTTTCAAGGATGAACGAACAGCTGCAAGCCCACAAACAGCTGCTCACCTGGTCCCGGGCGCGAACACAAGTCCCCGTAAAGGTCACGTGCGAACTTGCGAAAGAGAGTTCAACGCCCGATATATAACCGAAGCCCCATCCAGCCCTGTGCCACCCGGGGGGTTCCTAGGGGCTGAGATGGCTGACGTTTTGGTGAGCGGAGGCAGATTCCAGAAATCAGCCCGCGGTACACGAAAACGGAGCTGTTTTGGGCTGTTTTGGGGCTGTTTTGCTCGGTTCGGTGAGCGGTCGCTTTGTAATGCTGCAGCGAGTTCGAACTTACATTTTTACAAGCAAAATGACCCAAAACCAAGAGAAAACATACTGCCAAGCAGCTGTACATGTTGGGGTGAGCGACGAACGGTTCGTTGAACGAAGTTGTTGCGGGTGCGAAACGACCGTTCGTGACATTCTCCCCCACTTAAACTGTCGACGCCCTCGTCGACGCTTATTGATAGTTGTTGATGATTGCTTCTTCATGTCGTAGGGCGTCCTCTAGCTCCCAGCTGGCTTCGGTTCGGGGAAGCTTTCGCCACTTCACCAAATACTCCGTCTGTTCAGCTCCATTGAGTAGCTTTATCTTGCGGTCCGCTAGGATTGTTTCAACTCGCTTCTCGTAGGAGGCAGTGGTGGGGGGTAGCCGAGTTGGTATACTTCGTGATGCATCTTGCGGATCCGAGTGGTAGGCTTTCAGGTTGCTGGCGTGAAGAACATTGTGAATTTTGAACCACGCCGGCAGCTGCAACTTGTAGGAGACATTGCCTACCCTGCTGATAATTGGGAAGGGCCCTTCATATTTGCGCACCAATCCCTTGTGGATTTTGTTCCGGAAGAATTGGAGTGATGCTGGTTAAAGCTTTACCAACACCAAATCGCCGACCTTGAACTCTTACGGTCGCCTTCCCAAGTCTGCCCACTTCTTCATTCTTCTTGCCGCCTTCTCCAAGTAAGCCCGTGCAATATCTGCATTTCGGTGCCACTCCTTTGCGAAATGGTAAGCTGACGGGCTACTCCCAGTGTATCCAATTGCCATGGTGTGCGGAGTTGACGGTTGTTGTCCTATAATAATCTCGAAGGGGCTCTTGTTGGACGCAGAGCTCCGCTGCAAGTTGTAGGAGAATTAGGCAATGTCCAACAACTTCACCCAATCTCGTTGGTTGGCACTCACGTAGTGCCGAAGATATTGCTCCAAGAGCGAGTTTATCCTTTCAGTCTGGCCATCCGTCTGGGGGTGGAGGCTTGTGGAGAAGTATAACTTTGACCCCAACAACTTGAATAGCTCGGTCCAGAATCGTCCCAGGAACCGAGCATCTCGATCACTAATGATGTTGTGCGGGACTCCCCAATACTTCACCACATCTCTCATCATCAGCTTAGCCGCCTCCTCTGCTGAACAGTGTAGGGGAGCAGCAATGAACGTTGCATACTTTGAAAACCGATCGACCACCACGAGTATCGATCCGAGTCTCCCTACAAGTGGCAAGCTCGATATGAAGTCCAAGGAAATGCTCTCCCACGGCCTCTCTGGTACGGGCAACGGCTCCAAAAGTCCCACCGGCTTCCGTTGTTCCGCCTTGTCTTGTTGGCAAGTGAGGCACGTTCGAACATATTCCTCCACGTCAATCCCCATCTTTGGCCAGTAGAAGGCCCTCTCCACGAGAGCCAATGTTCGGTGAATACCTGGGTGTCCGGCCCAAAGGGAATCATGACACTCTCTTAAGAGTTCACGCCTCAAATTGTCCACTCGGGGAACATAAACCCTATTCCCTTTTGTGTAAACAAGTCCCTCCTGGACCCAAAATCGTCGTGCCTTGCCTTCTTTGATGAGCTGCATCAGGATGACTGCCTGGGGGTCACTATACAGTCCATCCCTGATCCTGGAAATGAAGTTGGAGTGCAACTGACTTGCTTGGCCTCCGCCCTCCAATTGTATGGCATTCATGCGCTCCACTTTCCGACTCAATGCATCGGCCACGACGTTTGCCTTCCCAGGTTTATACTCCATTGCCATATCAAATTCGACCAAGAAGTCCTGCCATCGTGCTTGCTTTGGGGAGAGTTTCTTCTGAGTTTGGAAATAGCTCAGAGCGATGTTGTCTGTCCTCAGCACAAATCGTGATCCGAGAAGATAGTGTCACCAAACTCGTAGACAGTGGATCACCGCCGTCATCTCCTTCTCATGCACCGGATACCGCCGCTCGGTCTCGTTGAGTTTGCGGCTCTCGTAGGCCACCGGATGACCCTCCTGCATGAGCACTCCCCCAATAGCGAAGTCTGAAGCATCTGTATGGACTTCGAAGGGCTCCCCATAGTTCGGCAATTTGAGCACCGGTTCTTTCAGAACAGCAGCCTTCAGATCTTGGAATGCTGTTTCGCATTTGTCCGACCACTTCCAAGGCTGCTCCTTCTTCAGTAACTCCGTCAGTGGAGTTGCACGCTTCGAATACCCCGCTATGAAGCATCGATAGTAGTTGACGAAACCAAGGAAGGATCTCAACTCTGGCACCTTCTTTGGAGTTCGCCATTCCGCAACTGCTTGCACCTTTGATTTGTCCATCCGAATGGAGCCATCACCGATTCGATGCCCCAAGAATAAGATCTCCGTTTGGGCAAAGTAACATTTCTCCCTCTTCACGAACAAAGTGTTCTCCCTGAGAACCTTGAAAATTGTCCGTAGGTGCTTGACATGCTCCTCGAGCGTTTGACTGTAGACGACGATATCGTCTAAGTAGACGACCACGAACTTGTCCAAATACTCCTTGAATAACTGGTTCATGAGAGTGCAGAACGTGGCCGGAGCGTTGGTTAAGCCGAAAGGCATCACCAGGAACTCAAACGCTCCATACCTGGTCACACAGGTAGTCTTCGCTTCGTCGCCTTCAGCAATGCGCACTTGCCAGTACCCCAACCGAAGGTCGAGTTTTGAGAAATACTTGGCTTTGCCCAACTGGTCGAACAAGTCCGCGATGAGCGGGATGGGATACTTGTTCTTCACCGTCACTTTGTTGAGGGCTCGATAATCAACGCATAGTCGGAGGCTCCCATCTTGTTTCTTTTGGAAGAGAACTGGAGCTCCGAATGGTGCTTTAGAGCTGCGGATGAGACCACCGCTTAGCAGTTCACCTAACTGCTTTCTGAGTTCGGCCAACTCTGGCGGGGGCATGCGGTAGGGTGGTCTCGCTGGAGGCTTCACTCCTGGCTCCAGCTCGATGCTATGAACTACGCCTTTGCGTGGTGGAAGAGTCTTCGGCAACTCGGGTGGCATAACATCATTGAACTCCTTCAGGACGTTCGCCACCACAGCAGGTTCTTGAATGGCCTTCTCGTCGAGTGGCTCTAGCTTCATAGCGGCCACGAATGTTAGTTCACCTTTCCGCACCCCTTTTTTCAGTTGCAAAGCGGATATGTGTTAGGGTTCCTTGGTTCCTCTCCGAGAGACGGGAACCACGCAGGGATCGTCACCCCCCATCATACACAAGGAGTTTAGGAACGGCATTGGCACCAACTTCGCTGCGTGCATGAACTCCATTCCAAGAATCACTTGGAAGTCGTCCAGTGGCACTGCCATCATGTTGGTGTTCCCGCTCCACGTTCCGATCTTGATGGGAACTCCCTTCGCCAACCCGGAGATTCGCCTGGCCTCCGAGTTCACCGCCTTCATTCGGCTTGGGCTCTTCTCCAAGATCAGCCCAAGTCGCTTTGCTTCTGAATCAGCAATAAAGTTGTGGGTGGCACCCGTGTCCACCATAGCACGGGTTGTTTGGCCATTTAGCTTGATGTCCACGTACATCAGCTCACCAGTTCCTGCTTTTTGTAGCCTTGTCTTCGTGTTCTCCCCCACTTGACCCCGCATGGCGTTCAACAAACGCATTGCTCCCATCCGGGGTCCTTGCGACTCCTCGCCGTCGCTGTTGGATTCAGAACTACTCGAACTAAGAGCGACAGCCTTGCCTTTGTCCGATTTGGGGGGGTGGATGGAAGCTGTTAAAGCATTGAGTGCCTGTTTTTGTGGGCACTCCCTCACCATGTGCGGCCCTCCGCACAAGAAGCATCCGCCAGGTTTCGGGGCCTTGCCTTTCGGGCTTGGCCCTTTATGGGAACTCTTCTTCTTTTGTTCGCCCCCGAGCTCCTTCCCTCGAGAATATTTTGGAGGGCGATTGCTTGAAGATTGTTTTCTTCTTCCCGGGTCTTCTGAGGAAACAAAGTCGGTGAGCCTTTCTGCGGCAGCAATTGCCCCGACCAAATCGATGACATTCCTTCGATGTAGTTCTTGTTGCGCCCATGGCTTCAAACCATCAAGGAAGCTGAACAGCTTATCCTTCTCGGACATGTCTTGGATGTCCAGCATTAGCGCAGAAAATTGCTTCACGTAGTCTCGGATGGAAGTATTTTGGCGGAGTTATCTCAACTTCCTTCTTGCGACGAACTCGGTGTTCTCCGGTAGGAACTGAGTTCGCAACTCCCGCTTCAAGTCCTCCCATGTGTCAACTCGACACCGACCTTGTTGGATCTCCTCCCAACGGGTTCTCCACCAAAGTTTTGCATCTCCGTTCAGATACATTGTTGCTATAGAAACTTTGGTTTCTTCAGAATCGGGCCTCGTAGCTCGAAAGTATTGTTCCATGTCGAACAGAAAATTCTCGAGCTCTTTGGCATCTCTGGCTCCTCCATAACCATGAGGCTCGGGTGCCCTCAAGTTTTGTGGTGGTGCAACGCGGGTGTTGCTTCCTCCCGCATTTTGTGCTCTAGTGAGCATAGCCACCCTTGAAGAGAGTTCCGCCACCACTTCCTGCAGGTGCTGCACGGAGTCTTTGGTGTCATCCGACAGTCGGTCGACTAGGGCCTCGACCTTATCGATCCTAGACTCCGCTTCCTCTTGCGAGCTCTCTACCCCGACAAGCCTTTGTTGGCCGTGGTAGAGTTCCTCCACGCTCGCTTCAAGAACATCCAGGCGGGTTTCCGCCGTTGTGAGTCTCTCCTTGTGACTCTTTTTCCCAGTTAGCGCTCCAGATTGCGCTTCCTCCGTTCGCGGAGAGTAGCCAACTTCTCGCTCATCACGTTCGCTGCCGCGCTCCTCTTGAGCGGCTCCAACAGCATGAGAGCGAGTGTGCACATGCAGCCCACCTGCGGCTGCTTGGGGCAAGGGTCCGGCTTGCCCCGTCTTGCTTGATTCGCCACGATGCTTTGCCATGGCGAAGTTGCGAAGTTCCTTCGCTGCTCGCTCGAAGTACTTGCTCGCTCTGATACCACAATGTCATGGCCTTAGCTGGAATTGCCTAAGGCGTGAGGCACCCTTGCGGCTAAAACGCGAACTTAGCTTGCGTTGCCCAAGTCGCGAGTCACCCTCGTAGCGAGGACGCGAACTTAGCTTGCGTTGCCTAAGTCGCGCTTCGCCCTTGCGATCTTGCTCCGCAAGGATCAGCCCACTTTGTAACCTCTCGAAGGTCCCGAAGGACCTGTAAAAGAGAAAGTTGGTTAGTTCGATAGAACGAGCGACGGACAAGTCCCGAAGTCTCGCGGAAAAGGGGAAGCTTTACAAGCAATTCGACGAACACCTTGTATGCACAAGAGAAAGAGGGGGAAGGAGAAAAACAAGGCTTTCAAGGATGAACGAACAGCTGCAAGCCCACAAACAGCCGCTCACCTGGTCCCGGGCGCGAACACAAGTCCCCGTAAAGGTCACGTGCGAACTTGCGAAAGAGAGTTCAACGCCCGGTATATAACCGAAGCCCCATCCAGCCCTGTGCCACCCGGGGGGTTCCTAGGGGCTGAGATGGCTGACGTTTTGGTGAGCGGAGGCAGATTCCAGAAATCAGCCCGCGGCACACGAAAACGGAGCTGTTTTGGGCTGTTTTGGGGCTGTTTTGCTCGGTTCGGTGAGCGGTCGCTTTGTAACGCTGCAGCGAGTTCGAACTTACATTTTTACAAGCAAAATGACCCAAAACCAAGAGAAAACATACTGCCAAGCAGCTGTACATGTTGGGGTGAGCGACGAACGGTTCGTTGAACGAAGTTGTTGCGGGTGCGAAACGACCGTTCGTGACAACTCGCATACACTAGCAAGACATTGTCTCCCTCCCATCAAAACATGCCAACATATGATAAGGAGATGCTCGCCATTGTGCATGCAACAACAAGGTGGAGACCCTACTTGATCGATCGACGATTTCAAATTAAAACCGACTATAAAAGCCTCAATTACTTTTTGGAGCAAACGATATCATCCCCCGAGCAGCAAAAATGAGTAACAAAACTTCTTAGATTTGATTATGAAATAACTTACAAAAAGGGGAAAGAGAATGTTGTTGCAGATGCGCTTTCGTAGCTAGCTGAGCAAGCTGAACTTTCGGCCGTTTCGCTTCCAACTAGTGACTTCCTTGAGGATATTAAGATGAAATGGCAGGAAGATCCAGAGACCAGTAAGATCATAAAAAAATTGGAAAAAGCATCAAGCTCTGTGGCTCATTACAATTGGGACTCAAAAGAATTACACTATAAAGGACGTATTGTGCTTATGACAAATTCTACTTGCATCTTCACGAACAGATTTTGGACAAAGTTATTCCATATGCAGGGTACTAAATTGAAAAGGAGTATGCAATATCACCCACAAACCGACAGCTAGACGAAAGTTGTAAATAGGTGCTTGAAGACAGCCCAAAGCCACCCACCAAATATGACTACTCAAGGAGAACTCCAAACCCAGCCAAGTGTCATTATTGATCAACGGATCATGACTCGACGATGATGACCCACTACTGAAGTACTAATACAGTGGGTGAACCTACCAACAGAAGATGCCACTTGGGAGAACTATAATGACTTGAAGATCAAATTCCCAAAATTCATGAATCGTTAGCCTCGAGGACAAAGCTGATTTGAAGAGGGCAGGTCTGTTAGGACTCTTGTTAGGAGAGTCCTAATTGATAGGGGAATTCATGTAAATCCTACCTAAGCCGACCCTTATTAAAGAGGTGAAGAGGCTGGCTAGGGTTTGGAGGTTATTTCTTAAAGAAGAATTAGGAGTTGTAGAGGAATAGGAGTCTTAAGTAGGAGTCCTATTAGGAGTCTTGAGTAGAAGTCTTACTTGAGTAAGAGTCTTGAGTAGGAGTCCTATTAGGAGTTAGGGTTTAGAAACCCTATAAATAGTCATGTATTCTTCCTCTTTTCATAAGCAATAGATGAATCTTTTTTGCAACCTTTAAGCAGCAACTTGGAGGAAGGAACCCCTATAGAGTTCTAAGAGGCCGATCCCCTAAAGAGATCAACCCTAAGCTTAGAATCTGCAAGGGTTCTAACATGTTGCTAGGCCTTGAGGGGTGTAGCGGGGGCTATGTTAACGTGGAGTCGCAATCTAGCAAGTGCGTTTGCGGGAGGCAGAACAATGCACAGTTTGTTCAGCAAGGCGGAGTAGTCCAAGGGGATAGTGGTCTTCGAAACATTCAAAGAGAAGGAAACGAAGAGAGAAGTTACTCCAACGGGATAGATATCCAGGAGGGATAAGTCCCGGCTCTCCAAATGGAGAACCAAGTGCAACGGACCACTTATGTTGAGGGGGAGTACCTCAAAAACAACTTTACAAAGCTCAACGGACTAAGCGAGCGGCGAGGAGTCATCGCATGATCTCGTTTGAGATAATGCATTGGGGAATGCATTGCAAGATCAAGTGGGGGAGTGATCAAAGGCAACACAAATGAAGGCACACTTGGAGTCGATATGGAGATTGGACTCAATGAAGGGCTGACCCGTGGAATGGTGGGCGCGAGGGCCACCATCAACTCAATGCGAAACGAGAAGCGAAGCAACTTAGGTGTAACTCGATGAAGTACTCAAGCCGCATGAAGGGAGCCGACATAAAAGATGAAATATGGAGCGGAGGCATAGAACTTTCCTTAGACAGAGATCAAGGACATGAACTCTTGCAAAGGCAAGAGCAAGATCATGTCATTCCATGGATCCCTCATTCTGATGGAGCGAGCTCATCCTGCATGGTGCCAAAGACGAAAGGAGCTTCGAGGCACATGCACCTTACCTCAGAGAAACATTTGACAGAGGAGCTAAGACGACTCAACTTGCGGAAGCGAAGTTGGGTTTAGAAGGCCTTGGCACGGGGCAAGAGGACGTGGAGGTAGGTACTCTTGAAGAATATGCCATAGTGCTGCTATTCAAGTTGCCTTGAAGGGAGCGGTGCGCAGCGAAGATTGTATTGGTAGGGGCAGAGGCCTAGGATCCAGACAATGGTGCACCAATTTCAGCGAAGTCGGTGGACTTCGGGAGCTACTAGGTGATGGACTGTCCTAGAGCGGTGCTTCGTTTAGGTATGACCCAAGAGCGGGTGGACGAAAGTCGATTGCCAAAAGAGCGAACATATTCGAAAGTGGAAAAAACCTTGCGATGTGTTGGCAAAGGCCACACATAGAGAGATCACAATCCGAATTCATCCCACAAGGATCAGAATGCAATGGAGATGTCACCAAGAAGCAACATGGTGCAACGGATCGTGGAGGAACAGTTTGTGGCAATGCGATACACACGAATATAGTCCCATGAGGGACTATATCATATGAAGGTATGATCGAGAGCTATTGGGAACTCCACTTCGGTGAACAACACTATGGTAAGAAGGGCTATGGATTCAAGGAGTGAAAGCCATGGTACCGCAGAGGCGGGTCTTCTGTGCGTACATCGAATTTTGCATCGGATGAAAGCCTTGATTATCAACATATGGGGGCTGTGTACCACCGAAGGAAAAGTTCGAATGCAAGTAATAGTAAGTCCCATGGGAGGGACTTGATCATCCAGAGGTATGATCAGAGCGGCTAGAGAGTTGGACTGCTCCAGAGACCATATTTGCTTAAGGGAGCCCGGCAAGTCAGAGGACAAGGCCGAGTAAGCGAACGTTGCTATTAAGGAAGCTAAGGAGAACAGAATCGATGCAAACCCTGCAACATGATGGTAGAGACCATGCATGGGAGTTATAGTCTGTCTTTCCATCAACCAAGGGGAATTGCTTAGAGAACATAGAGGTGTTGAAGCAGAGGGTCGAAAAGGGTGAGGAAGCGATAACGAGTCCAGAAGGGCTTAGCTACCCAAAAACCAAGCATCGGTTAGAATGGAGGTGGACTCGGAGGAGTGTCATAGTGCCACAAAGGCAGATCTACCGATAGTAGGGATAAAGGGACGCAGATATAAGGCGACAGATAGTAGGGACATGGGCATGGCAACTCCATAGTACCGCAGAGGTAGGACTTCCGTAAAGTCATCGATCCCTTGCTTTCATGGAGGGAGAGCGCTTGATCATGAAAGGGGCCGAGGAGGTGGAGAATGTAAAGACAAACTCCAAATACCGAAACAAGGTTGAAGGGCAGAGGCCAAAGAACTTTGTAAGACCGGTGTCAATGAGCTTCTTATCAAGATAGCTGAAAGTGAAGGACTTCGGGTCGTGCAAAAGTACACGACCAAGGAACGAAGCAGGCTTTACGCAGTGCTGTACCTTTAAACTTAGTGGAGTAGGCAGCTGGGTTGATGGAGAAAACAGTACAATCCCAAAGGCGACTAAAACTATTAAAGACTTACTCCAAGTTGGAGTGAAAACTTCTTGCATTCCAGAAGTTCAATGGTATTGAGAAAGTGAATCATAGTAGCTAACTCAATACAAGGAGTGCAAACACTTCAAGTGCTTCAGAAGTGTAAGCAAAGAGCAGGTGATGGCCAGTAACCAGCTCGATGCATGGAGTACAACTCTTGAGGAGGCAGGCGAAGTCAACAGAGAAGCTCTGCACATGTTCAAAGACCCTTCGAAGAAACTAAATGGAAGACAATAGTTGTCAAATCATCACCAATAGTGATTAGTGCTACTGAGAGTAGATTATCCGCTTCATTTCCCAATAGAATGTCAATCGAAAGCGGAAGTGATGCGAACCTAATTGAAAGTGACAATTAAATGAAAGAAGAGTCGATGTGCAAATTTTGTGGAGGAAGGACCCAAAAACTTCAAAAGTTTGCGAGGCGGTGATCGTTAAAGCTCCAACAAGCATCCACCCAATTCAAGTAGCATGGGACATTTGAGAGACTGGCGCATAGTAAGGATGATCTTTTTCTTCATATGAAGGATCCGCAGGAACCAATAGAGATCAACACAACTCTGCTAACCCCACACTAGAGTTAGAGTCATTGACGAGTTGAAACAGCATAGCGGATCAAAAGTTCGACTATTCAACAACAACAGCGAAGAGCAATTGGGAGCCAAGAGGCGTATTGCAGCTGGAGCAAAAGATTGAAGATTCAGCAAAAGTGAGGAGTTGCAGTGTCGGCAAAAGCTCGACGAGGATGTTGAAGGAATAAGTGGGGGAGAATATCATAGACAAAACTATAAACAGGGGGTTTAATGTAATTCTTATGTATGTCCGTGTCTTTTAGTTTGTTCATGCCTTGCACAACATGTAATGGGACAGTTGAAGGCTTAACAATCCTAGTTTAGTTGGGTTTAATGGTTGTTTTAGGTTTGTAAATAAATTTTGTGTCATATGGACACTTGTGAGGGATTTCGGTCTGTAGTGGACCATTTTAGATCCTTTGTTGTGCAACCGTTCAGAGCTTGTAAAGTTTGTTTGTAATTTGCATTGGCTATGAAGTGTTTACGGAGATGATTGCTTGTGGATCCCGAGTGAGGCACTTTCTCTAACCTGTTTCTCTTTTGTAGGTCCTAAGGGATTATGGGAGGTTTCAGGGAGGCTAACCTTTACGGACGGACTCGTAAGGGTGCGACACGACTTAGGCAAAACCAGCTAAATCCGTGACAGAGTGGTATGGTACGATATTGCAAACCATGATTCAGAGTACATTACTTTTAATTCCTCATAAAGAACTAAATTAGGAACCAGTATTAATTCAGTCAAATATATTAATTCAGTGTAAAGACCCTGTATTCACTAGGAAGTAGAGAAATAATTTGCTATCTGTCCCTAATGTGATTTGTTAGTCCAAATAAATAACTACAATGTGGAATGATATATGTCAAAAATTAGATCTCCATTAATTTGACATTTAATCACACAAAGTTAGGTTTCTCTTTTGAAGAACAATTATCAAATTTTGCTGCAAAGTTTACTAGATCAGACATTCACCATATTTTTCATATGCAACATTCTTAATTCGACCCTCTAGAATAATAAATCAGTATTAAATGAATTATGAATTAATGTTGTTAAATTTAATCTTGATTTCTGAATTTTGGCCACTATATATGAGATAGGACTCTCCATAAAGCCAAGTCTAACCTTTTTAGGTGGGCCAACAGCTGCTGTATATTTCAAGGGTCTAATAGCATCAGTTGAATGAGCTTCCAGAGTTGGTATCCGCTCAATTTCAATTACAGCTGTAGCAGGAGATATAACACACTGGCTTCTACTCCAAACAGAATCTCTAGCCCTTGCTGTACCCAGAAAAGTGAAAAAAGAATAATGAGAGTTGTACATCTAGCATGTAGCAAGCAGTAAAATAGAGGAAATAAAAAAGAAACCAGCATTCAGAAAGAAACATGGAATTCCATATATGAAGTTCCCACCAATTCAAATGTTCCAAAATCGTTAATTCTTTCAGTTTACTGGTGGCTTGGAGAAGTGGACAGGACCTTTTTTAATGAAAAAAGGAAATAAGTAGTCATATAAGAAACTAAATTATTGAAGTATTTTGCATGCTGTTTTGATTATGATTTCTTTATGAATCACACCTACATTTTCGGACCGAGCATGATAGGATAACTGACTCATTAAGCTCAAAATATCTATGCACAATTTAATAGTATACCCAAGGCACAATCAATTCAAGTTTTTGTTTACTTCTATTGTGGGACTAAATCGGGATGCTATAATCATTTAATGTCCTCACCAACATAATCCAAAATTAACACTAATATTATGCATATGAGGCCTACCTAATGGCAACTCTACATTGTGAGACGCTTCTTGCCCCATCCATGTTGTCTTTTCTACTCAATTTCTCTTCCCATGTCCAATATTATGTTGACTCTGATATCAATTTTTACGATCCAACTGCATAAGATATTAGTCCAAAATACTTATGCCCAAGTTAATAAGAGTATACCCATCAGGCCTAAGTCAATCTGTCTTTGTCCACTTTTGATATAAAACTAAATCGAGATGTTACATATATCATTGGCAAGGACCACAAAAGGAACATTCTCATATGCTAACTACAATAAAGTAAATGAAGCAGCAGTTTTCCTTTGCTGACTTCAGAACTAAGATAATTTCTTGACAAATATTACCACAATAATCCTAGATCCTTTTTTGACAAATAAGCTACCAGGGCACCGAATTGTACTTTCAGTGAAAACTCACCAGTGTTTCCAAGATGGGTTATGCCAGTTAAAACTCTTATATATAATGTATCGAGTTGCATAAATCTGCTAGTGATTTTCGCAGATGGTAAAGATCACGGTCACTACTCTGGGTGACTGACTACGAAGATTGACACCAATATCAAAACCATGTTTTTCAATCAATGTTGAACAACAAGGGAAGAACTGAGAGGTCTCGTTTATCGTAAAGACATCATCGAACCATGCATGGGTTCAGTCACAGAGCACAAGTCAAAATCAAGAAAACTCCCTGGAGAAATTATTACGACTTCCACAATCTGAGTCCCTTTTCTTTTAGTAAAACAATTAAAGAAGCGGTGAAAGTTAAATGTCTGGATAGCTCGGGAAGAACAAGAGGGCAAAAAATCAACTACATGACTCAATATTGGAATCGACAGCCACCAGGCCACAATTCTACTATCGCATGTCACTCAGGAAAAATGACAAGCACCCAATCCACCACACAAATCGAAAGAAGTTACCGACGATGTAATACCCGATAAGAAAGAGGTAGGGAATCTAATTAAGCAACAAAGACTTGCTTCTATAAAAATGATTCTGGCATTGAGGAATCAAAAGAACTGCACTTACGGTGAATGGAATTGAGAGAGGGCCTGAAATGTGCGTCGGACGAGGACGGCCACTTGAACTGCGGCGCCAAGCACGCCATCGGCGTGAGCTGCGTGTTGGGCTCCAACGAGTGCGAGCTGCAGATGGAGTTCTTAACCTCTTGTCGCCTTTTCCACCACGCGAGAGAGCGAGGGGAGGTATGAGAGGGAGGCGGAGGAGGATGAGGAAAGGGATAAGGGTGGAGAGAAAAGAGGAGCGCGATGGACCGTGGAGGACGGAGAGCGCGTTCGAGGCTTCCGCTTCGGCCACGCCGCGCGCGCGTCGGGCTACGGTGGCGAGATAGAGAAAGGTAACGAGTCGGATTTGGTCACGAGGCTTAGAGTTCCGATCCGTTTCGATTCGAGACGCTATTGAGAGCAAACAACATTCGTTCGTTCGTAGAAATGATTCGGATCCGGGTTAAGAATCCACTCCACAGTTCGTGGAGCCCCGCGTAAGAACGACTGTCTCGGCCAGACAGCTGCCCGGGCGATGCTCGCCTGGTCCCAGATGATCCTGACCGTTGATCTCGTCAACTCGGTAAACGCGAGTCTGCAGTAGCCTTCGTCCTTTCCCCACCCACCCAAACCCAACACCCCCCCACCCCCCACCCCCTAAATCACAAAATCACATTGTAAGAGAGAGAAAGAGGAGCGGAGGATCCATGTCTAGGGTTTTTGGTGGTAGCAGGACTCTCGCGGCAGCGGCGGCCAGGGCGGGGACGAAGGCCTCCGCGGCCGCTCCCGCGGCGGTATCGTCACCGTCGTCAACGGCGGCGAAACCGAAGCACAGCGGCATCCTGAAGCCGATCCCCGTCTCCCTGGCTATGAGGAAATTCCTTGGCGTCCCGGAGATCTCGCGTAGCCAGGCCGTCAAGAAGATCTGGGAGTACATCAAGGGCCACCAGCTTCAGGTTGATCCCCACTTCCTCCTCTTTGATCTATCTTATACCCGATTATTGCTTGAAATTTCCATCTTCGAGTACTAATTTCTTCTTTAACTGAACATGCATCGAATGTTTCATAAGGTATCCATTTTGATCATGCCTTTAGGCTTTCCTTGTCTTCCTAGTGCATCGATGCATCCATTGCAGCTTTACAGGGATCAACCTTTTACCTTTTGTCATGCTAATGATGATCCGAGGGCTATTTTTTGTCGTTAGAAGTTCAATAGAAGTCATCAATTGAAGTTCTCCATTTGCTGGAACCATTAGAACTCCAGCTCTGTATTGTCTCTGTTAGAAAACAAATAGATAAACAAGTTATAGAAGAAGTTGATTGTTATTAACATGTCCCTCTCCTATTTATACCGGTTAGAAGGGAGAATTTTCCTCAACAGTTTAGAGGATTTCCCTCAATAGAGTAGAGAGATTTCCTCAAACAGTTAGGGAAATCTCATCTACTATCATGCCCCCGCAAGATGGTGCTCCTATCAAGGAGGCCAATCTTGGATTGATGTAATGCAAAAAGTTTACGAGCTAGAGGCTTTGTGAGTGAGTCGGCCAATTGATCAGCCGTATGAACATGAGAAACACGAAGTTGACGGTGGACAACTTGATCGCGTACAAAGTGGAAGTCGATAGCAATATGTTTCATGCGGGAGTGAAATACCGGATTAGCGCAGAGATAGGTAGCTCCAACATTATCACAATATATTGTAGGAGTGGAATTGATGTTGAGTTCCTGGAGTAGATTCGTGATCCAATTGAGTTCTGCAGTGGTAGTGGCAATGGCACGGTATTCAGCTTCAGTTGTAGACCGGGTGACTATCTTTTGCTTCTTAGAACTCCAACTGATTGGATGAGCACCAAGGAAGATAATATACCCCGATGTGGATGTTCTATCATCAAGATTGCCTGCCCAATCAGCATCGGCAAAGGCATGAAGATGAAGTGGAGAGTGTTTACGAAGAAAGAGTCCATGATTGAGAGTCCCTTTAAGATATCGCAAAAGTCTCTTGACCGCAGACCAGTGTAGAGTAGATGGTTGCTGCATAAACTGTGATAATTTGTTGACAGCAAATGAGATGTCTGGACGCGTAAGAGCTAAGTATTGTAAAAAGCCAACAACTTGGCGGTATTGAGTGGGTTCCGTAGTAGGACTTCCATCCGATAATTTGAGAGAACCACTAGTAGAGATGGGGGTTGTAACTGCATTTGCATCCTGCATGTTTGTCTTTAATAACAAATCTTGAATGTACTTTCATTGTGATAAAAAGAGACCAGAAGATGTGAAGGTAGCTTCGACGCCCAGAAAGTAGTTCAAGGGTCCGAGATCTTTAAGCGAGAATCGAGCTGCCAGCTGTTTGATGAACGCTTGGATTCTGATAGGATTGTTGCCTGTGACAATAATGTCATCTACATATACCAGAATATATATTGTGTTTCCATGAAGATGTCGCAGAAACAACGAAGTGTCAGATTTGGAGTTAAGAAAGCCGACGGAAGTCAAAAATGAGCTAAGTTTAGTGTACCAAGCTCTTGGAGCCTGACGAAGTCCATAAATGGCTTTTCGAAGTTTGCAAACATGTTGTGGATACTGAGGATGAGTAAAGCCTGGAGGTTGATGCATAAAAACATCTTCGGTTAGAGATCCCTGTAGAAATGCATTATTAACATCCAATTGTCATAATTGCCAGCCTTTAGTGGTAGCCAAACTCAAGATAAGCCTGATTGTAGTGGGTTTAACAACAGGACTAAACGTCTCAGTGAAATCAACTCCAGGTCGTTGATGAAACCCTTTGGCGACGAGGCGTGCCTTATATCTGGCAACAGAGCCATCTGGGTTCCGTTTAATTCTAAAGACCCACTTACACCCGATGATGTTTTGTGAAGGATGGAAGGGTATAAGATCCCACGTTGAGTTATGGAGAAGGGCATTATATTCCTCACTTATGGCAGTACGCCAATGCAGAGATTTTTGGGCTTGAGTGAAGGTGGTGGGTTCAACGTTGGGGGATGAGGAATCCATGATAGCTTGTAGGTTAAGTACTTGACGTGGTTTAAAAATACCACTCTTAGAGCGAGTGGTCATAGGATGATTGGAGACGACAGGATTGGGAGGTGATGTTGAGTGGGGATCAGTGGCACAAGCCGGGTCAAGTGGAGACATGTCAGGGGCATATGGGCGAGAAGGAGGTAAAGAGGATGGTTGTGTTTCGGAACATATTGCCCCATCAATTGGGGAAGAGTGGAGTGGAGTAGGAACAGAGGAAACGGGCAAGTGTTGAACTGGAGTGATATAGTGCGGATCAGGAGGGGAGGAAGTAGATAAAGTCATGGGAGGCTCGTACGATTGGTCCGAAGGTATACTCCAGTGAGATAGTGAAGTGGTCCGTATGGCAGGATATGGAAGGTTTTGGAAAGGAAAGTGAGACTCAACAAAAACAACGTGACGTGATATGAAGATTTTGTGAGTGTGGAGATTATCGCAGCGGAAAGCATTATGTTCAAGTGAATAACCAATAAAGACGCAAGGAGTAGATCGGGATGTTAACTTATGAGAGGCATAGGGACGTAACCAAGGATAACATAAACAGCCGAACACTCGGAGTTTACGAAGGTTAGGCGATTTGTGAAATAGTGTGTCAAAGGGGGACTGGTATTGTAGGACTGGTGTAGGCATTCGATTAATAAGGTAGACAGTAGTTTGAAAGGCTGTTGTCCAAAAAGTTGAAGGCATGGAAGCCTGATGTAGAAGTGTGAGTCCAGTTTCTACTATATGCCGATGTTTGTGTTCGGCGGAACCAACTAGTTGAGGAGTATGGGGGGGAGACTTGAGGTGCTGAATGTCACAAGCTGAGAGATGGGATGCCAGGGCTTGATATTCACCGCCACCATCAGAGTAGACCGTTTTAATGGTAGACTGAAAATAGTTTTCGACCAACTTCTGGAAAGCGGAAAAAATGCGAGAAACGTCAGATTTATGGTGAAGAGGATATATCCATGTGTATTTAGAGAAGTGATTTACAAAAATAACATAAAATCGGAACTTATCAAAAGATAAAATTGGAGCAAGACCCCAAACATCGGTATATATAATTTCAAAAGGTTTGGAGGAGGAAATGGAAGATGAGCCAAAAGGCTGCCGATGACTCTTATTACTAAGACATACATCACAATGCATCATAGAATTAGTGGACTTAAAAAGAGGAAGAGAGTGACGAGAAAATAATTTTTGCTGAATAAAGTTCGAGGGATGACCAAGCCGACAATGCCATACATTAACTGGAGCCGCAACAGAAGAATGAATAGTGGGCTGGGTTATTCGAGAAGCTGACGGCCATTCGTAAATGTTGTCTTTATTCGGGCCTTGGACCAATGATGCCCCCGTGCTCAAGTCCTTAACAAGAAATGAATCAGGAAAAAATTAAATGGAAGTGTTGTTATGTTTGCAAAATTGAGAAACAGAAATGAGGTTGCGTTTAATATGAGGGGCGCATAAAACATCATCGAGGGTAAATGTAGTAGAGTCAGAATTAAGTGTTGTGGAACCAGTATGAGTTATAGGAAGTCCTTTACCATCACCAATGATGATGTCTTTATCGTCGTCATAGGGATTGTGAAGAGACAAATTCTGAAGATCAGCGGTGATGTGATGAGAGGCACCAGAGTCGACAATCCAGTTGGACTGACTAGGTGTCGAAGTAGTGAGGAGATTTGCTTGAGGCCAATGTGATGGAACAGGAAGGCGGGGATGAGACCGGCAAACTTTGGCGGAGTGGCCGAGTTTGTCACATAGTTGGCAAACGACCCGTCTTTGTTGGCTCGGTAGGGCAGGATGCCAAGACGGATGATGGTTGGAGTTGCCACGTTGTGAGAATTGATGACTAGGAGGATAGGAGGGGTGTTGCATGGAACTCATAGAATCAAGAGGCGCATTAGCCAAACCTTGGGTGATGTTCGGCGAGTACCGAGTGCTCTTCCGTTTAGACTTATGACTGACTTGAGCTGTGATAGACGATCCAGGCAGTTTGTCCGCACGCTTCAAGTACATCTCATAGTCAGTCAGCTTGTCATAGAGATCTTCAAAGGAGACTAGCGAGTCGCGTGCCCAAATTGCAGCAGCCAATTCCTTGTAGTCGGTGTCGAGACCATTGAGGATATGAATGACAACCTCTTCGTCACATAGGGAATGACCTATCAAAGCCAAGTCATCGATGATAACCTTGATATGTTGTAGATAATCAGAGACAGTACTTCCCTCTTGTTTCGTCACCATAAGCTTGAATAGAAGACTGAGCTTGCGAGTACGCAAGTGATTTGCCAAGGTGGTTTGCAGTTTAGACCATGCATTGGCAGTTGTCACACATTAAGATATCAAAGGAGCGACGGATACAGCAACTGAAGCTTGAATAGCTTGGAGAATGAGACGATCTTGACGCAGCCACAATTTGTGAGCTGGATTGGGTATTGGACTGGGATCTCCGGGGATGTTGAGCATGGCCGAAGGACAACTGAAAGAGCCATCAATGTAACCTAACAAGTCATATCCAAATAAAAGATTAGAAAATTGAGCTCGCTAGGACGCATAGTTGCCACCCTTTGATAACTTAAAGGGGATCAACGTGGCAGCATTGATGGAGATAAGCCCTGTAGAAGAACAAGAAGTGGGAGTCCCTACAGGAACTGAAACATCAGAAGAGAACGAAGACATTTTTTTTTTGTCTTGTTTTTTTATTTATTTATTTATTTTTTTTTAGAAGAAGTGCAGCGAACCTTGTGTGAAGCTCAGGTCACACAAGGTGGAGAATGAGGGAGGGAAGAGACCGCTGCTATAGTTTGCTGCTTGTTGCAGCAGGTTAGGCAATCGACAACAGTGCCCAAAGCTACCGGGAAGAGGCCGCTGCTATAGTTTGTTGCTTGTTGCAGCAATTGGGCAATCTACAATAGTGCCCAAAGCTGCCGGCAGCTGCTGTGGGCCGGGAAATGACCGCAACGTCCCGGAGATTGTAGAGGCTGCAGTTCGTCAAGAAATGGCCGTGAAATCTGCAGCGGTACTCAAGGAAACTGCAGTGAGAGAAATATACAAGAAATCTGCAGGTGTATAGAAGAAAGCGGCAATGATGAAGAGAAGGGGGCTGCGGCAATGATGCAAAGAAGAGGGTTGAGGTGATGAAGTGGACGAGCGGCTGCGGCTGCCAGTGATTAAGAAAGGCGCTCGGGCGCTCGCCTAGGCGCTCGGGTGAGGCGAGGCGAGGCCCGAGCGCCTCGCTAATGTCCTAGGCGGCGCGCTTCAAACAGGCGCCGCCTGGGCGCTCGCCCGAGCCCAGGCGCTGGGCGCTTCGGGCGAGCGCCTGGGTAAACCAAAACCGAACCAGGATTTTGGGTCTGGTTCGGTTGTTAGTTGGTTCAATCGAACCAACTAAACCTAACCCTTACCCAACCCTAACCCCTTACCCAACCCTAACCTGCTGTCGCTGCCGCTGCCGCTCCCGATCCCAATCGCGATCGCGATCTCGCTGCTCGTCGCTCTTGCTCCCGCTGTCGTCGCTCTTGCTGCCGCTGCTCGCGCCTCCCGCGAGCCCTCTCGCTGCTCGCGCCTCCTGCGAGCCCTCCCGCGAGCCTTCCCGCTGCTCGCGCCTCCCGCGAGCCCTCTCGCTGCTCGCGCCTCCTGCGAGCCCTCCCGCGAGCCTTCCCGCTGCTCGCGTCTCCTGCGAGCCCTCCCGCTGCTCGCGCCTTCCGCTCTCTTTCCCTTTCTCGCTGTCGCTGCCGCCGCTCGCCGCTGCTGCTGCCACCGCTCGCCGCTACTGCTGCCGCCGCTCGCCGCTTGCCGCTGCTGCTGCCGCCGCTCGCCGCTGCTGCTGCCACCGCTCGCAGCTGCTGTTGCCGCCGCTCGCCGCTCGCCGCTCGCCGTTGCTTCCTCATTTCTCCATCAGGCTCAGCTCAGTATACTCTTAATATTATATTTGAATTTTGAAACGATTAATTTTCTGTTAATAGATTAATAATATATTTTTTAATTTTAATATTGATAATTTTTATTTATTTAAAATTATTGTTAGGTTTCAACATAAATGGCAAGTGTCGAGAGCAACTCAATAGAGTCTCCAATGGTATCAAAAAAAGATCCTGCATGGAAGTATAATTATTTGAAGGATCCGAAAGATCCTAATGCAGTGACTTGCATATTCTGTGATAAGACTACCAGAGGTGGTATTTTTCGTGCAAAACAACATCTAGTAGGAAATTTCAAGAATGCAGCAGCTTCCAAAAAATGTCCACCTGAGGTAAAAGAAGAATTGCTGAGTTATATGAATGAAAAGAAGACACAAAAGAATGAATCTTACGGGAATTTACCAGAAGACAATGTTGAACATCTCAGGGATGAAGAAGAAGATTATTCTACGAGTATTAACCCAAGTGAAAAAAGAGTATACGACAAAAAGGGAAAAGAAGTTATGAGTACTAAGAAAGGTAAAAAAGGACCGATGGATTTATATATACTTCAAGGATCCCAGAAACAACAAGGGCAAGCAGGAGGTTCAAAATTTAGACAAACAAATATAAGTGATGCTTGTGATAAAGAAATAAGAGGAAGAACAATTCAGCACATTGCTCGCTTCTTCTATCAGGTTGGTATTCCCCTTAGTACAACTCGTTTAGACAGTTTTAAGGATATGATTGAAGCTATTGGAAGATATGGTGCAGGATTAAAACCTCCAAGTTATTATGAGATGCGAGTTCCATTGCTGCAAAAAGAGTTGAATTATACAAATGACTTACTAAAAGGTCATAAAGAATCATGGGCAACACATGGTTGCTCTATTATGTCAGATGTTTGGACTTATAGGAGGCGTAGGAGTATAATTAATTTTATGGTTAATTGTTCTTTAGGGACTATGTTTGTGAAGTTAATAGATGCTTCATCTTTTGTAAAATCTGGAGACAAGATATATGATTTACTTGACAACTTCGTGGAAGAAATTGAAGAACAAAATATCGTTCAAATCATAACCGACAATGGAAGCAACTATATTTTAGCTGGTAATATTCATCTTTTGATTTTGTTAATTATTTTATCTTTAATTATGTATGTTAAACTCTTAAGTCTTATCATTTTTGTTATCCTTTGTCTCAGGTAAATTACTTGAATCAAAAAGACAACACTTGTATTGGACTCCATGTGCAGCACATTGTATTGATTTAATGTTGGAGGATATTGGAAAGATCTTAGAAATCAAGAAAACCTTAGAAAGGGCAATTTTTGTTGTTGGATTTCTTTATAATCACATTGGGGCTTTGAATATGATGAGAGAATTTACAGGAAATAAAGAATTAGTGAGACATGGTGTCACTCGATTTGCTACTTCATTCTTAACATTACAGAGCGTGCATCGTCAAAAACATACTCTGAGAAATATGTTTACCTCTGAGAAATGGGTGACAAGCAAATGGGCAAAAGAAGCAAAAGGCAAGAGGGCTGCTGATATCATCTTAATGCCATCCTTTTGGAATCATGTAGTTTATATATTAAAGGTAATGGGCCCTCTTGTTCGAGTCCTTCGGTTGGTGGATAATGAAAATAAGCCTGCAATGGGATATATTTATGAGGCTATGGATAGAGCAAAGGAGACGATTAAAAGATCTTTTAATGAAAATGAAGAAAAATATGAGAAAATTTTTACAATCATTGACGAAAGATGGAATTGTCAACTTCATCGTCCCTTACATGCAGCAGGATATTATTTAAACCCTGAATTCTTTTATAAGATTAAATCTGTTGGATTTGATGCAGAAGTTTTGGGTGGGTTATATCAGTGCATTGCAAGATTAGTTCCCAACCTTGAGGTTCAAGATAAGATTATTCATGAATTATCTTTATATAAAAATGTCGAAGGTCTTTTTGGAATTCCAATTGCCGTTCGATCCAAGACAACTACGTCTCCAGGTATTAATAATTTGATATAATTAATTTTATATATATTATGTTACTATGTTATTGCTAATAATAACATAAATTTTACAGCTGAATGGTGGAGTCTATTTGGAAATTCCACCCCGAACTTACAGAAATTTGCTATCAAAGTACTTAGTTTGACATGTAGTGCTTCGGGTTGTGAGCGAAACTGGAGTGTCTTTGAGCATGTAAGTATTACTAAATATTTTTGTTTTAATTTATTTATTTATTTATTTATTTATTTATTTATTTATTTATTTATTTATTTATTTATTTATTTATTTATTTATTTATTTATTTATTTATTTATTTATTTATTTATTTATTTATTTATTTATTTATTTATTTATTTATTTATTTATTTATTTATTTATTTATTTATTTATTTATTTATTTATTTATTTATTTATTTATTTATTTATTTATTTATTTATTTATTTATTTATTTATTTATTTATTTATTTATTTATTTATTTATTTATTTATTTATTTATTTATTTATTTATTTATTTATTTATTTATTTATTTATTTATTTATTTATTTATTTATTTATTTATTTATTTATTTATTTATTTATTTATTTATTTATTTATTTATTTATTTATTTATTTATTTATTTATTTATTTATTTATTTATTTATTTATTTATTTATTTATTTATTTATTTATTTATTTATTTATTTATTTATTTATTTATTTATTTATTTATTTATTTATTTTATTTATTTAGATATATGTATTAATATATTTTTAAATTATATAACATGACAGATTCACTCGAAAAGAAGAAATCGGCTAGAACATCAACGATTGCATGATCTTGTTTACATAAAGTATAATCAAGCTTTGAAGACTCGTCATGATTTGAAAAATAGATTTGATTCAATCTCATTGCAAGATATTGATGATTCAAATGAGTGGTTAGTAGGAGAAATGGGTGCTAACTTGCAAGATGCTGAAGACGAGCTTGTATTTGAAGATGATAGATTGACATGGGGAGATGTGGCAAGAGCTTCAGGTGCTGGAGAATTACAAACATATACAAGACAGATGTCAAAGAGAAAAATGAGTGCAAAAGCATCAAGCTCAGCTCCTGCTATTGTTGAAGACATAGAGAATGAAACATATCTTGATGAAGAGGAAGGAATCGAAGGACAAGAGGAAGAAGACGAATTCAATGAAAGATGATTTATGTGAAAATGACGATAATATCGATTATAATGAATGACTTTGATGTAAAAATTTTATTGTTTTGAATTTTGAAACTTTTTGTTAATGTGACATTGTGATTTTATATCTTAGATTTTCTTAATTTAATAGCATATTTTTATTTAAAATTTTAAATAATTATATTTATTAATTATATTATATATTTTTATATTTTAGCGCCTCGCTTCGCTCGGGCGAGCGCCTAGCGCCTCGGGCGTTTGTGGACCTTGGCGCATTTTGGCGCCTAGCGCTTTTTAAATCACTGGCGGCTGCGGCCCAAGGGGAGGCGGGCGGCGTTGGAGAAGGAGGCAGTGAGGGTCACGGTTGGGAGGCGTTGGTCGGGAATTGCGGTGATAGGTGGCTGCGGCAAAGGATGCAGAGCAAGGGGTTGAGGCTACAGCAATGATGCAGAGAAGAGGAATCAGTGGCAGTCGTCGCCGGCCGGGAAGTAGCGGCGACGGTGATGGCAGCCGGCGCTCGCAACGGTAGTGTCACGATTGGGAACAAGGGCAATCGGTGAGTTGCCCTGTTTCTGTCACTGCGGATGCAGAGCAAGGGGGACCGACGGTTGGGAGGCGAGCAGCGGTCTTCGCACGGTGGCTCGGCAACCGGCTCCTGCGGCAGCAAAGGGACCAGCGGCTGCTCTGTTTCTATCGCACCACAAAAACAGCGACGCCGACGGTAGAAGCGGCGATGGGTGGTCCACTTGCTGGGAAACGGCGACCGCGGCCCTTCTCGCTCGAGTGAGATGCGGGCAGCGAAAGCTGCTGCGGTAGAGGAAGGAAGATGCAACGGTTGCGGCTGCTGCTGGCCGGGAAGCGGCCGTGACGAGGGAAGCGGCAGCGAAAGCTGCTGCGGTAAAGGAAGGAAGACACCACCGTTCGCCGCTATTGAGGAGGAAGACACCGCTGTTAAGGAGGCAGTAAATAGGAGAGAAAGCAAGGCCGACGAAGAAGAGCAAGGCCGACGATGAAGGAAGAGAAGGAGTGGATGAGCAGAGCCAAGACGGTGATTGTTAGCGTTGGCTCTGAATCCGTGTCTTGGTACTTCTTCAATGACTCCGCTTGAGAAAGTGTGTTGCTGTGGCCGCTTGACCAACACACGACGATACTATTGTCGCCGAGGAAATCAAAAGCAACTGCTCTGATACCATGTTAGAAAACAAATAGATAAACAAGTTATAGAAGAAGTTGATTGTTATTAACATGTCCCTCTCCTATTTATACAGGTTAGAAGGGAGAATTTTCCTCAACAGTTTAGAGAATTTCCCTCAACAGAGTAGAGAGATTTCCTCAAACAGTTAGGGAAATCTCATCTACTATCAGTCTCTTGACCACTGTAGTTTTAATGGCTTGCTACGTGATTTAAAGGAGCCAGTCAGGTTAAATTTACTAGCTTGATGCCAGTGTGTGATAGTAGAACTGCCTGCCGCAAGTAGATTCATGCTTATTTTCTTGTAAAGATGTACACTGCAGGATAGTGTTTAAGGTGTTGAAAACTTTGTCGCTATGATTCATTGTTTCACTGTAATTTTTGTTTAGATTCTTTTGTATTCATGTGAAGTATAAACTCTGAAGAGATTCATCTGCTTCTTCTTTCCACTTGAGTTTCAGTATGTGTATAAAAGAAGAAACAGGAACACATGAGCAAGATCCGTGCTTTTTTCATTTGTTGGTGTGCTGATAGTTCAGGGGTGATCTGACCTATGTCTCAGACAAGTTGCTTGCAAATATTCAAATATTCATGGAAGCATGCAATGTTCTTTTTACGTATAAAAGCTGTTGATTAATGGAATGAGATGTTTAGTTTGTGTTATATCTCAACTTTTCTTTATGGTCATTCTTTTGTAGTAATACACTGGTGTTATATAGGGGACAACTAGCAACTAGTTTCTAACATTTCTAATTCATTTGAGACCTTTGCTCTGTGACTCAGTTTTTGACATGCACATCTAGTTTGACAGACTTAAAAACCTTATCATGGTGAGAGAGAAATATTTGTTTACAGCCTAGAAATTGGGAAAAGGAATTGCTTTGAACTGGTTTCATTTAAACTCTGTGTTCGTCCATGAAGCCAAAGGAATGGCTTTTGGACTAAATATGACATGGATAGGTCAAGGCATACCCAGAACACAGGTGGGTTTTGTTTGAATAGAGAACATTGCCACAGGTTTTGTCTGTTTTGTTTTGTTTCAGACATCGGTCTGATGCACACCTCTACTCATCCTTTGGTTGCTTTCTGCTCTTTTAATATTTGCTTCGACAATTGGAATATATCTCTGTTGTCGCTCTTACACATACATACTGACTAGCCATATCCCATTGTTTTCTTCTATGTCTGGGACAGGGCTTATGTTTCTATTGTTGGTTTCTTTTTCCCACTTTGAGCCAAGTATTTGGATGCTTCATCTCTTTTTCAGTAAGATTTTATACAGGTGATGTGGAAATTTATAATTTGCCAGAAGTTTTCATGTCTCAGCAAACTGTTCTTGCTTTCATGAACCTAATGCTGTCAAACTAGACAAATCCTTGGTGATGGTGCTAAGATATAAAATTGTCAATGAACTAAATGTATCTCTTTTATCTTATTTATCGCTGAGAATACAAAGCTAGCTAGACAAGGAAAAGTGGCTTGATTCTTAGAAATAAAGATACTTGCTATATGATGTTGATGAATTCCTTCAGTACAACCTATTGTGCAAAGTCCTCATCATCATATTTTTGACACAAATTGTGAGGAGCAGCAGGTGTCAAGAGTATATGAAGTGCTTTGAACTGGTTTCATTTAAACTCTGTGTTCGTCCATGAAGCCAAAGGAATGGCTTTTGGACTAAATATGACATGGATAGGTCAAGGCATACCCAGAACACAGGTGGGTTTTGTTTGAATAGAGAACATTGCCACAGGTTTTGTCTGTTTTGTTTTGTTTCAGACATCGGTCTGATGCACACCTCTACTCATCCTTTGGTTGCTTTCTGCTCTTTTAATATTTGCTTCGACAATTGGAATATATCTCTGTTGTCGCTCTTACACATACATACTGACTAGCCATATCCCATTGTTTTCTTCTATGTCTGGGACAGGGCTTATGTTTCTATTGTTGGTTTCTTTTTCCCACTTTGAGCCAAGTATTTGGATGCTTCATCTCTTTTTCAGTAAGATTTTATACAGGTGATGTGGAAATTTATAATTTGCCAGAAGTTTTCATGTCTCAGCAAACTGTTCTTGCTTTCATGAACCTAATGCTGTCAAACTAGACAAATCCTTGGTGATGGTGCTAAGATATAAAATTGTCAATGAACTAAATGTATCTCTTTTATCTTATTTATCGCTGAGAATACAAAGCTAGCTAGACAAGGAAAAGTGGCTTGATTCTTAGAAATAAAGATACTTGCTATATGATGTTGATGAATTCCTTCAGTACAACCTATTGTGCAAAGTCCTCATCATCATATTTTTGACACAAATTGTGAGGAGCAGCAGGTGTCAAGAGTATATGAAGTGCTTTGAGCAGCCATGAGGCTTCTGCACTGTTTCGGTGGCTGCTCATTCATAAACAAGTTTTGATCGGTTATTCGGGTCAATGCACATTTAGATCAAGTTCTTAATTAGATTAATGAGCTATTTTTCCTTGTGCAGAACCCAGCAAATAAAAAGGAGATTTGCTGTGATGAGAAGCTGAAGACTCTTTTTGAAGATAGAGACAAAGTTGGGATGCTGGAAATTGCAAAACTGATTTCTCCTCATTTCCCCAAATCTAAATAAACCACCAAAAGACAGCAACTGCTGTTCCTGTGTTTCTTTGTGATCTATGTTCAATTCAGTCCAAGTGGTTAACATGACATCCTAGGATTCAGGATCTCTATCTACTGTGATCAGCACAAATTTCTGTACAAAATGTGCTTTGTATAAATCTGTTTAAATGGGACTGTCTATGATCTTCCTGTAAAAAAAAATTGAAACATTTTCCTTTTTATATGATCATTAGCCTTGTAAAAATGCAGTTTTAGGAACTTCCTTCCCACGATATTCTATATCTTGTCTTGCAATTGGGATCCGAAGCTGATATTTCTAGTTTAGTGAAAGGGAGAATATGGAGGGGGCTAAGCATAGGGGTCCCACCTGCTCACATATGATCTTATCTCTGCTGTCAAACGACCATTGGAAAACTTGGGTGGGGCCATGCTCCCATAACTATACCTGATCAAACTAGATTCAGGTGTTCTTTAATTGAATTTGAAACATACCCAATTAAAAAAAGTACACGATTGATCAGATAGACGTGGGTTAAAATAGAGTCAGATTTAAAGATACCAATATCATTCTTTATATGAAGTATCTGATTCATTTAAATTTGATATCGATTAGCGGATCTGGGAATAATATTATCATTAGCCAAACACATGATAGTGTTAATTGCATTGTCAAGCTATCCTTCATGTTCAAATCCCACGTTCGAGCGATCATTTATGTTCTAGCAACGTTTAATAATCTCATATAAGTGTTTTCATGAATTAATTTACTAATTAATCCCGATAGTTACCAAGGCCTTGTATATAAAATCTCAAGTTTGGTACTTTACCAAAGAGAATGAATATATTTAACTCTGTAATCTTGCACGCTCTCAATGTAATTTTGCATCACTTCCTACCAAACCTAATAAGCTCTCGACACTAAGCTTGGGATAAACTAAGACGAGAATCAATGTTGGCTCCGTAGTCCAACATATCAAACAAACAAAATCTACAATAACATGTATAAGTTTCCTTCAATTGACTTGGAGATAGTAAGGTTAGTAGGTATTGAAGTCAGAACCACTACATTTGAATGAAAGAACTTATGTATAAAAGAGCCTATGAATCTTAAGCTTAACTATATCTAATCCATTTAGGTTAAGGATTTAAAAATCCTATTCTATAATTTTAGACATACCGACCACCTTAGTCATTCATAGTAAAGCGGTCAGGTCCATGGTTTATATTTACATCCCACCTTCATGGTTTTGCTAAAAAAATAAAATAAAATCTAAACCTAAATCAATAACAAATAAACGTACGATCCATTAATTTAAATGCATCTCCAACCAGCGTGTTTAATGAGCGAGTTGGCATGAGTGTGATCATCGATCCCATGATGACAGCATTGATTAGATTGACACACACGTGTTAACTACCTCACAAATGAGGTCAGTTTCACAAGGATCACGAGTTCCGTACAAGCGCATGTTTTGGTTGTCCGAAATAGGCCGCGTATGGCCCAAATCAGCGCCGAATGACGAATCATATCTCAACTTGCCATCCGAGGTCGAACTCGATGCAGCATGGAGATACATGCAAATCAACATAGAGGAAGAAATTGACGAAGAACAAGCAGATCATGCTCGTGAAACCCCGGCAAATTGGCTTTCAATTCTCTGTCTTACCCTACAGATTTCGTTTTCTAAGACCCATAACGATTCATGTTACTTGGGGCCACAGGCGAGAAGAGAAAAAGAAGCACCTTGATGGTTGGAAGACTCAACGCCCTTTCTTCCGACCGTCGGTGATGTTGCAAGGAGGGAGACGACGGCGCAGGTCGCCAGTGGTTGTGGCGGTGGCACGCAGGTCTCCGTTTGGGGGGCGTCGGCGACGAAAGGAGAGAAAGGGAGAGGCGGTTGGGCGATCGGTAAGTCAGGTTTGGGCCTGCGGGCATCACTCACATTTGGAGCATTTTAAAGACCGCCCGTCAAATTAAGATCAAGTGGTTGTGATCTTGCAAGTGTTGAGCAGTATCACGATAAAAGAGGGCAGATTTATATCGTATTAACGTATTTTCATAGAAATTCACAAAGTCGCATAAATATAATTTTAGAATTAAAATAAAACAGAAAACTGTGGAGACTTGATACAAA
>CM017194.1:11689272-11701772 GCA_004837865.1 Musa balbisiana
ATACCAATAGTCCCTCATCCATCTAATATCCTAAAGACTGTATACTATGCATGGTGTTGTCAAACCCACACGGTTTCTACTCGAGTCTTGTTCTAATCGGATTCTCCTAGAAAACTCTTTTTCTCTCAATCCGAGTGACCCTAGCTAGGGATTTGTCTGAGAAGAACACATGTGATATTCCTCTCATGACATCAAGAATGGACGATCCTCAATTGACACTTAATAGTCATCGCAAGGTTGGCTACCACTCCCAATAACCGGTTGTGCTAAATCTAGAACCTCTAGATTAATAAATCCGGTATCAAAGAGTGGAGTACCCATACAGGATATCCTTAGTGTCTCAAGTCTAAAGACCGGATACACCATTGGGATTATGGAATCGCTATTTGATAATAAGACATCATCAACCATTCAACATTCCGTAGGCGGATCAATCAGTGAACTCATTCTCCAATGAGTACTTGTATTGTATCCCTAGTGTCCCCACACAAGCAACTATGAGACAAGCTACATCAATCATATGGATGGGTATACAACACACCATTTTATCCAGTTATCTCTGTTAGGAAATAGTCGGCACTAAGAGGGGAGGAGGGGTGAATTAGTGCAACGGTAAAAACATCGATTTCGAAAAATATTTATTTTGATTAAACCCATTTCATAAAGATGCTTAAATTGAAAGTATATAGAAGAGTATAGCAAGTAAGGTTAAGGAAGTTTCCAATCAAAGTAAATTGCTCAAAAGAAATGTAAACCAGATTTTTATAGATGGTTCGGTCGTCGTGACCTACATCCACTCCACCGATTCCTCTTCCATCGAGGCAACCGACATCCACTAATGGTCTTCCTTCAATAGGCAAAAACCAACTATCCTTTTACACCCATCTTCTCCTTTTCATAAGTTTAGGAGACAACCTTTACAGCCCCCACTTTCTCGTCTCTTAAACTTTACAAACACTTAGACTTTTGAGAGAGATTCACATAAGATTACAATAGTGTTTTCTTTTCTTTTTGCTCTCAGTTGTGTGTATGTTAACCAGGGATGAGAGGGGTATTTATAGGCCTCAATTTGATTTAAACTTGGAGCCTAGAAAGGTCTTATCCCGGGTTTCCTAAGTCCTAGCGATACCACCGCCTACAGCACTGACATTGTGCAATACCACCGCTTTGGAGACTGTGTTTGGGTGATACCACTGCCCAGACTAGTGGTACCACCACCTGACATTGACACTAGGCGGTACCACTGCTTAATCTGACAGTACCACCGCCTGACACAATCTCGGAGACTGTGCCATGACGGTGCCACCTATTGGGTCATTGTTGTTAGGATCGGAGCGGCACTAAGAGGGGGGGGTGAATTAGTGCAGTAGATTAAAACGTCGGTTTTGGAAACTTTTTCGTATGATAAAAACTGAAATCGAAAGTGCTTAACTTGAAAGCGTGTTCGTAAATGTGTGCAGCAAAAGTAATGATGAAGTAAAGCACTTATAAAGATTTACAGTAAGGTAAAGTGCAATAAATAAATGCAAACCAGTGAACACGCCAATTTTAAAGTGGTTCGGTCAAAATGACCTACATCCACTTGCGAAGCCTTCTTTGATGAGGCTCCCAACTTCCACTAGCAAATCACTTTGAAGGGAAAGGACAAATACCCCTCTTACAACTTTTTACAAGTGGTTCACACTCTTACAAAGTTTCAATGAGAAAGAAAGAGGTGAACACTCAAGCAATTGAAAACAAGACTTTGCTAAGGCTTTTATCTCAATCTATTACTTCTCAAAAGTTGTAATCTCAGTTGAGAATAGAGGGGTATTTATAGGCCTCAAGAGGATTCGAATTTGGGCTCCAAAATTTGAATTCTCTTCGGTTCCCGAAGCTAGCGGTGCCACCGCCTGGCTCTTGGGTGCTGGGCGGTGCCACCGCCCAGACCGGCGGTGCCACCGCCTGGCTATTTCAGCTCACTGGTTGGGCTCCAAACTTGGCCCAAACCAGTCCGAACTCGGGCCCAATTGGCCCTTACTTGGGTTATAAGATTAACACCTAATTCTAACCCTAATTAACATGCTAACTACGAATTTAAAGACATTTCCTAAGCTATTACAAAGTCCGCAAGTCAAGACTTCTTCCGGTGAACTTCCGGCGGTCTTCCGATAAACTCTCGAAAACCATTCTGCGGACTCCCGGCAAGCTCCGAGACTTCACGATTTGATCTTGGCGAGTTCCGACGAGCTTCTTCGGCAAGCTATGATCTTTCTCGGTGAGCTCCGCGAACTTCCGACGAACCTTCCGGCGAGCTTCCGAAAACCCATCGGCAAGCTCCCTACTCATTCTCGGCTAGTTCCGACAGCATTCCCGACGAACATTCAGACTTCCGTCGAACTCTCGAACTCCCAACGAATCCTTCGCGCTTGACTCCGGCACTTTGTTTTGCTTTATGTCTTCATCGTTATCGTAGTTAATCCTGCACACACAAGCCAAAACTCTACTCCGATCTAGACAATTATTACAACGCGAATTGACATTCTGTTGCCCGGCATGTCATTGGTTGGTGCTTCGTCCGATTCTTCAGTGCATCATCCACTCTTGCGGGTTGTTGCCCAATCGGCGGTTGACCTCTACAACCCCGATATCCTTGGTGCAATTCCGCTCTCCTTGGCCCAATGCCCGACGACCGAAGCGTTCTACCGTCCAATATCCTAACGTGATCTCCTTCGGCGCAACGTCAATTCCTCCTACGTCAACTGTCTAATCCTGATCGAGTAGACCTGCATCACTCAAAATGTAGTTAAACATCTAAACACAATCAATTAGTTTCATCATCAAAATCCGAGATTCAACAATCTCCCCCTTTTTGATGATGACAACTAATTGATGACTACCGGAGTTAACCTTAACTCCCCGGAGTTTAAACAAACTCCCCCTATCAATATGCCATTGATAGAACACTTGGATTATCCCAAATCCAAGCAACATTCATCACATGTTATGAAAAACATTTAAACTATCATGCAAATATATAAAATATTCAATTCAATGCATGAAGTCATCAATATACTTCTCCCCCTATGTCATCAACAAAAAGGAGAAGTCCCAACTCTTAGTGTTTAGAGATATGAGTTCTAATCATTGCATAATAAACATAGTATCCAATTTTATCATCATGCAATTTAGCAATTAAAGATGTGCAAGTTTAGCATGTTTGCTTTTCTTGAGACAGCAACTGTTTGCTTCTCTTTAGACTACAAGCTAGCAATTTTTACGATATGCAAGTTTTGCTACATACAAACTAGCAAAAATTTCAAAAGCAAATGCAAGATAGCTTTCGTGTGTAAGCCCATGATTGTTGCTTCCTATTGCAATTACAAGTTTTGAAATATCTTTTGAAATATCCAAGTTCAACACATTGCATAATTAACATACTCTCCTAGTTGTATTATTATGCAATTTTGCTATCATCATAGATATGCAAGGTAGTATGATAGCAATTTCTATAACACACAAGCTAGCAAATTTTACAATATTTTTAGAATATGCAAGCTAGCAGTTTTGAGATGTTCAAGAAAGCAACCCTTGCTTCTTAAAATATACAAGTTTGCTAGATGTGCACGTTAGCTTATTTTGCTTATTGAGATAGGCAAGATAGTGATGTTCAAGAAGACAACTTTTGCTTCTTGAAATAAGCAAGTTAGCAATCTTTGCTACTTAAGATAGGCAAGCTAGTAATCAAGTTTTTGCATCTTCTTGACTTGTACAAATTAGCTATCTTCCCCTTTGTCATTGTCAAAAAGAAGGGAAGACCCTTTACATCAATTATGACAAAGGTAAGTATCAATCTTATTTGTGCATCATTATCATACATTAAAGTATTGCATGCATAATACCAAATCATCAAATTCATCAAAATCTCAACATTACTTTCAAGATATTCAAAATGGTATACATACATTTATCATAAAGCAAATTAATTTTCAATCATCACATAAGGCATTTAAAGAATTTTTGAAACATAGGAGAATGATTAATTTAAGCATGCAATATTTCAATCAAATTCAAGTCATGAATACCAATACTTTCATATTGTGAGTATCAATTCATGAATACCAAAAGATATTATTTGTGATTCCAATTTTGCAAGATCAAGATGATGATTTAGATAAAACTTATTCAAATCAAATTGTTAACTTGAAACTCATAATCAAGTCATCAAAATCAATCTCGAGATTCACAAAATATCATGAAATCATTAATCTCGATAAGATGGGAAAAGCATTTTTTAAGTAATTCTTTTTCATCTAAGCATGCCTTAGTCTTTATATGCCAAATCAAGATAAGCATGAAAGTTCAAGACATAAAGGCAAAATCTTATAAAACAACTCATCAAGCAAGATTTTAATCATCTATTCTCAAGCCATATAAAGAGTAAGTCAAGGATTCAATTATCTCATGTCATGAATTCCAATAGGCATCTCAAATTATCAACATCACATTAAAAAGATATTTCAAAAAGATATAACATGATTGAAGCATAAGTGATTCATTTGTATTATTTCATTCATTCGGAAGATTCTCCTCTTTAGTAAATAAATCTAGGAGAACAACATGAATTAAGGGAGATATAACATGATTGAAGCATTGAACATGATTCATATTTAAAATGTGTCTCATGTCATAAGTATGAATCAAGCATTTGTGAAATCCGAAATCATCCTCAAAGTCACATTCAATAAATTTATATATGACAAGCATAGATTTATTGAAAAGTCGATAAGATAGAGGATCGTATTTCGTTTTTATAAATTTCTATTCATGTGATTTGCTTCTTATAAGCATGCCTTTACCTTTAATAAAACAAGTGTCAACATTTAAGATGGAAAGGTAAATTTCATAAAACAAATCATCAAGCATGATTCCATGATAACATCCTTTTAATATCTTGATATTCATCATCAAGTATGATTTCAAAAAGTATGTTCAAGAGAAATCATTAAAACCAAATGTATGATACACATTTATTTTCAAAATATTCATCATGTTTATTTTTATGAGATTCACAAGATTGGTAAAATAAATTCATTAATCTCAATAGGATAGAAAATTCATTTCCATTTCATACAATTGATTTCATGTGAGGGTATTCAAGTCTTTTGTGAAAACATGTATCATTATTTAAAATCGAAAGTGTAAGATTTATTACAATAAAGATCAATAAGGCACTTTCATTTTGATAAAAATCAATAATACGTAAATCACAAGATTCATCATCATATTTTCAAATTGCACAATTTCAAAACTATACCTTTCATTTTTCATGCATGATACAAATAAATCAATCATCATTATGAGTATATTATACATGATATTCAAGCATTCATGATACATTATTTTGGCAACATGATCATAGCTTTTCAAATGATGGTATCTAAATGTCAAAGTTCATTACATCCTATCATTCATGATAATTAACTTCTCATTTGTATTTCATGCATAATTTCATTTCATCATATTAGGAATATCAAGAAGAATTAATTGGATGATGAGATGAATATTTTCATGAACACAAGCAATTGCATAAAAATCATATCATGAAGGATTAGAATATGTGTATACCAAAAGGCATGATTTCTTTTTGAAGAACCTCCTCATAAAAAATCAAAAGAAAATCTTAGGAGATTGATTAAAGAAAAATCTTGATTCATTATAAAATTTCATATATCAAATATCGAGAAATCAAGATAATGATTCATAAAAAATATCACAAGTAATATTCAAGAGAAAATTCATCATTCATTTTCAATTCATTCAATACATTTGTCAAATCAACATTTCTTCGGTATGCATGATATCAAAACATGGTTTCAAATCTTCAACATATAACATGTATAAATTTAAAAATCAAAGGGAGAAGGGAAAGAATTCAAAGGTACAAAGATTTCAACCATCTCATAAACAAATGAAGGATCAATTCATGAATCCAAAATTCTATGAATCATTTCGACAAATCTCCTTTTAAATAATCAAAATGATCGTCAAAGGAAATCTTATGTTATTCCAAGAAATCAAGATTATGATTTTGATAAAACTCATTTCAAATTTAAATCATCAAAATCATTTTTAAGGTTCACAAAATTCATAACATAAATAGATTCATGATTTCATTGATAATATATTTTCCCCCTTTTTTAAGTGTTTCATTTTAAGTGATTGATTTCATGTTAGCATGCTTTTTCATTTATGTCAAATAAAAACATGCATCAACGTTTAGGATCGAAAAATGAATTTCGTCATAAAACCATCAAGACCAATAAATCACAAAAATCATCATGTATAACTTTAAAATTTTATACATAAAATCGTTATATCATGGTATCACAACTTTAATATTTTCATTACAACATTAAGCAAGGTTTCATTGAACATAATTTTGAATGATTCTTATAGATACCTAAAACTTCTTTAGTTTTAATTTATATGATTGATTTTATAATAGCATGCTCAAATTTTTGTTCTTATGTCAAAACCATACATCATGTTTGAAAAACAAAGATAATGTACATAAAAAATATCAAGCCTTTCATACAAAAGCCATGCATCTTCATTGAAAAGCAATATGAAAATCATCAAAATACACATTCTTGCTTCTCAAGCACATATATAAGATTAATCTCACTAGGTTTACAATCATTAGATTTATATCTAACTTTTTATTCCATTAACATAAAACATGCAATTTTCAAGAAAAATAATTATTCAAAAAAAAAGAAAACGCATCATGGAAAACATCAAGTAATTTCAAAATAAATTAAGGGAGTTGAGTTACTTACCTTGTAGTCGAAGCCTGTTAAAGCCCAATTCGCCGTTTCACCTTTGGAAGTTCTTGATTCATCCTTGGTTGCCTTCCTCTTCTTTGGCCTCTTCCTCCATTCAAGTTCATTGTTTATTTTAGATTTTTGTTTGATGAGCTTATTAAGATTTAGTGTTCAAAGTTCAAGTTCATCATTGTCCTCATCACTTGAGTCATCGCTCAAGTGGTATTCATTTGTCCAGAGGTCCAAATCCTTCCTATTCTTTGGAATGTGGTTCAAGTGCTCATCGGGTTCAAAATATTCCAAAAGTATCATTTCATAGGTCATTAGTGACCTGATTAATTCTTCTAATGGAAAATCATTTAAATTTTTTGTCTCTTGTATTGTGGTTATTTTAGGATCCCACTTTTTTGGAAGGGATCTTAAGATCTTACTTACGAGATCAAAATTCGAAAAAGATTTACCAAGAACTCTTAGATTATTGACGACATCCGTGAAATGGGTGTACATGTCGCCTATAGTCTCGCTTGGTTGCATTCAAAAAAGCTCAAAATCATGCAATAAAATGTTAACTTTCGAGTCTTTGACTCTACTAGTTCCCTCGTGTGTGATTTCAAGTGTTCGCCAAATATCAAAAGCTGTTTCGCACATAGAAATCCGATTGAACTCATTTTTGTCCAAAGCGCAAAATAAGGCATTCATAGCCTTTGCGTTTAAAGAAAAATACTTCTTCTCCAAATCCGACCATTCGTTCATCGGTTTAGAGGGAAGTTGAAAACTGTTTTCAATAATATTCCATAAATCCAAATTCATAGAAATCAAGAAAACTCTCATTCGAGTTTTCCAATAAGTGTAGTCCAATCCATTAAACAACGGTGGACGAAAAACCGAAAAGCCCTCTTGAAAGCCATGAAGAGCCATATCTCTCGGGTGTAAATCCGAAATAAGAAATACCGGGCTCTGATACCAATTGTTAGGATCAGAGCGGCACTAAGAGGGGGGGGGGGGGGGGTGAATTAGTGTAGCGGATTAAAACGTTGGTTTTGGAAACTTTTTAGTACGATAAAAATCGAACTCGGAAGTGCTTAACTTGAAAGCGTGTTCGTAAATGTGTGCAGCAAAAGTAATGAGGAAGTAAAGCACTTATAAAGATTTGCAGTAAGGTAAAGTGCAATAAATAAATGCAAACCAGTGAACACGCCAATTTTAAAGTGGTTCGGTCAAAATGACCTACATCCACTTGTGAAGCCTTCTTCGATGAGGCTCCCAACTTCCACTAGCAAATCACTTTGAAGGGGAAGGACAAATACCCCTCTTACAACTTTTTACAAGTGGTTCACACTCTTACAAAGTTTCAATGAGAAAGGAGGTGAACACTTAAGCAATTGAAAACAAGACTTGCTAAAGACTTTGCTAAGGCTTTTATCTCAATCTATTGCTTCTCAAAAGTTGTAATCTCAGCTGAGAATAGAGGGGTATTTATAGGCCTCAAGAGGATTTAAATTTGGGCTCCAAAATTTGAATTCTCTTCGGTTCCCGAAGCTAGCGGTGCCACCGCCTGTTAGTGGCGGTGCCACCGCGTGTCAATTGTGACACTGACAGTGTACTGGGCGGTGCCACCGCCCAGTCCAGCGGTGCCACCGCCTGGCTCTTGGGTGCTGGGCGGTGCCATCGCCCAGACCAGCGGTGCCACCGCCTGGCTATTTCAGCTCACTGGTTGGGCTCCAAACTTGGCCCAAACCAGTCCGAACTCGGGCCCAATTGGCCCCTACTTGGGTTATAAGATTAACACCTAATCCTAACCCTAATTAACATGCTAACTATGAATTTGAAGACATTTCCTAAGCTATTACAAAGTCCGCAAGTCAAGACTTCTTCCGGTGAACTTCCGGCGGTCTTCCGATAAACTCTCGGAAACCATTCTGCGGACTCCCGGCAAGCTCCGAGACTTCACGATTTGATCTTGGCGAATTCCGACGAGCTTCTTCGGCAAGCTATGATCTTTCTCGGTGAGCTCCGCGAACTTTCCGGCGAGCTTCCGAAAACCCATCGGCAAGCTCCCTACTCATTCTCGGCTAGTTTCGACAGCATTCCCGACGAACATTCGGACTTCCGTCGAACTCTCGAACTCCCAACGAATCCTTCGCGCTTGACTTCGGCACTTTATTTCGCTTTATGTCTTCATCGTTGTCGTAGTTAATCCTGCACACATAAGCCAAAACTCTACTCCGATCTAGACAATTATTACAACGCGAATTGATATTCTGTTGCCCGGCATGTCATTGGTTGGCGCTTCGTTTGATTCTTCAGTGCATCGTCCACTCTTGTGGGTTGTTGCCCAATCGGCGGTTGACCTCCGCAACCCCGATATCCTTGGTGCAATTCCGCTCTCCTTGGCCCGATGCCCGACGTCCGAAGCATTCTACCGTCCAATATCCTAATGTGATCTCCTCCGGCGCAACGTTAATTCCTCCTGCGTCAACTGTCTAATCCTGATCGAGTAGACCTGCATCACTCAAAATGCAGTTAAACATCTAAACACAATCAATTAATTTCATCATCAAAATCCGAGATTCAACAATTGTTTGGGCCTTTCACTTCGCCCAACACAGTCCATACATGGGCCCAATTGGCCCCTAATTGAGTTAGCCCAATTTTATTCTCAATTATATGCTAATTATGAAATTTAAGACATACACTAAGCTAACCAAGTCCGGTAAGTCTAGGTTTCTTCCGGTGAGCTTCCAGCGATCTTATAGCGAACTTCCAATAATCTCTCGACAATGTTCCAACAGACTCTCGACAAGCTCCTGAACTTCATGACGATCTTCTTAACGAGTTCCGATGAGCTTCTTCAACAAGCTCTTAGACTTCTCGATCAATTCTGGCACAACTTCCGATGAACATCCGGACTTTCGATGAACTCTCAAATTCCCAACGAAGTCTTGTTTTTGACTCTGGGACTTCATTTTGCTTTATGCCTTGATTACTATCGTAGTTAATCCTGCACAAATAAAACCTATTTTGATCTAGACAATTATTACAAAGCTTGAATCATGTTGTCTGGTATGTTATTGGTTCATCGATGCTTCATCTAATTCTTCAATGCATCGTCCTCTCTTGCAGCTTATTGCCCAATTGGCTAGTTGACCTCCGTAACTTCGATTTCCTTGGTATAATTTTTGCTCTTCTTGGCCTGATGCATAAACTTATGGCCTAAAGCCTTTTGCCAATATGTTGACCGATCCTCCGGCTCGACGTCCAATCTTCTAACATGTTCCACTCCGGTCCAACATGATTCTTCCTACTTTAATTATCTCTCCCTGATCGAAGCTTCTTGTGTCACTTAAAACATAAATCAAATCATAAACTCTATTAATTGGTTTCATCATCAAAATATGAGATTTAACAATCTCTCCCTTTTTTATGATGACAACTAATTGATGACAAAGTTAACCTTAACTCCTCCTATCAATATGCCATATTGATAGGACTCTTGGATTCAAAAATTCAAGCAACATGTCATGATAAAATCAGGCATAACATCATACTTCTCCCCCTTTATCATTAACAAAAAGGAGAAGTTCAATTATCAAGTGTTTAGACATATAAGTTCAAATCATTGCATAATCTCCGGTTTTATCATCATGTAAGTTTTATAACATACGGTTAGAAAAATTGTTCATCACCTTACAACATGCATAATCACCAAATCATCATTAATTTTGTAGATGTGCAAGATTGTAAATTTTGTAAGTTTACATTTTTTGCTTCTTAAGATAGGCAAGCTAGTAATCTTTAGTGATGTTCAAGATAGCATTTTATTCTCTTTTGAGAAGTGTGATTTTTGCTTCCTTTGCAAAACGTAATCTAACAAAATTTTACATCATGAAAGCTAGCAATTTGGCAAGTGTTACTTCTCTTTAAAGTATGAAGGTTAACAAGTTTTTTAAAAAGAAAGCAAGATAGTAAGCTAGCAAGATAGCAATACATCATTTTAGACTATTCAAGTTAGCAAATTTTAAGTTTTGCAAGTTTGTAAATTTTGTTAGATGTGCAAGTTAGTATGTTTGCTTTTTTTTACAATGTTCAAACTAGTAAGTTTTTCACACATGAAAGTTGGAAATTTTTTTGCATCTTGAGGTAGCAATTTTTCTCTCCCTTTGTTATTGTTAAAAAGAAGGAAAGAATACAATGTTGTAATTCTTTTTCCCTTTACATCAATTTTCAAATTATGACAAAGTTAAAATATCAATCTTTTTTCACTATGTTTATGCATCATAATAGTTTTAAATTAAAACATGCACAATTTTAAAACCTTACATTTTATTCTTACTTCATGCATGATACCAAAAATAAATCAATCATCACTATAACTCATCATGTACAATATCGAAATGTAAAATCATCAAACATGATACAAACATTTATTTTCAAAATGCATTCCCTTTTAGTTGTTTCAATTTAAGTAATTTGATTTTATTCAAGCATGTCCTTGTCCTTTTTTGTCAAATCAAAACATATATCATCGTTAAAAATGAAAGTGCAAGATTTATCACAAAAATCTTCTAGATCAATAAATCACAAAAATCATCAAGTATAACTTCAAAATCTCATGCATAAAATAAAATCATCAAGCATTGTACCAAAACTTTTAATATTTTCATTACATCATTATACATCATTAAATCATCAAAATTGATTTTATCAAACATAAAGCATTTTCAAGATCATTTTGTTTGTTATAGTAATACATTTTTCTTTTTAAGTGAATCTAACTTTTCATGCTTAATGGATACAATTGTCATGCTCAAATTTTTATTTTTTTATTTTTATTTATTAACTAATTTAAAAATAACTCATGAAAGCATCATGTAATTTTAAAATAAAGTAAAGGGATTTCGGATGAGTCGTTTACCTCAATGTGAAAGGCCACCTCGTCTTTGTTGGTTTACTCCTCGTCTTCATATGAGCTTGATTTGTCCCAAGTCATTTTAAGTGTCTTCTTCTTATTTAGCAACCTCTTCTTTGTAAGTTCATTTTTAATCTTTAATTCTTATTTTAAGAATTTTTTAAGCTTTAGGAGTTCAAGGTCATCATCATCATCACTTGAGTCATCACTCAAGTGGTATTCTATTGTTCGAAGTGCTAAATCCTTCATGTTCTTTGGAAGTTTGTTATCAAGCTCTTCATGAGCATTGCAAGTCATTTCATATGTCAACAATAAACTGATAAGTTCTTCAAGTGGAAAAATATTGAGATCTTTTGCTTCTTATATTACTATTATTTTAGGATCCTAACTTTTTGGAAGAGATCTCAATATTTTATTAACGAGTTTAAAATTTGAAAAACATTTACCAAGTGCTTTTAGACTATTGATGACATCCGTAAAACGGGTGTACATGTCTCCAATAGTCTCGCTTAATTCCATTCGAAACAACTCAAAATCATACATCAAAAGATTTATTCTAAACTCTTTTACTTTATTCATGCCTTCATGTGTGATTTCAAGGATGTACCAAATATAGAAAGTTGTTTCACAAGTAGAAACCCAATTAAATTCATTTTTGTCTAAGGCGCAAAACAGGGCATTCATAGCTTTTGCATTTAGAGAAAAAGTCTTCTTCTCCAAGTCATTCCAATGGTTCATTGGAAGAGAAGACCTTTGAAAACCAAATTCGACTATATTCCATAAAT